>SJYT01049728.1:0-281655 GCA_006410635.1 Cephalophus harveyi
GATGAGATGGCTGGATGGCATCACGGACTCGATGGACGTGAGTCTGAGTGAACTCCGAGAGATGGTGATGAACAGGGAGGCCTGGCGTGCTGCGATTCATGGGGTCGCAAAGAGTAGGACATGACTGAGCGACTGAACTGTAGAAGAAAGGAGCACAGCGGCTCCAAACTCCACCCAGAAGTCTGGTGGTCGCCATACTCTTACAGAAAGCTATACAGTTAGATCTCGGCGGGTACTTTGTTAGTCCCTACCTGGGTTGGGTCCTGGGTACAATGATCAGCTTACTCACTTGTCTTTATTTTTCCTTAAAAAAAATTAACCTGAACTTGGTGACTGTGTTTTTACTCACGGAAACCTGCTCATCAAAACCCTCGGCACAGTTGGTTTGGTATTTGAGTCGCGGCACTCAGCCTCCCTCACTCCTCAGAGCGTCTCTGGCACAGCCTCCAGGGCTCTGCAAGCTGTGGGGGATGACAGCGGGTCACTGAGACTCTGCGTCTGGCTGCCTGTCACAGCCACTGCCGTCCACCCCTGGAGTCTTCTCTCTTTAATCCTCTGAAACTCTCTCCTTAGTCAGTCACCGTGAAAAGAAGAAAAATTCTTTTTCCTCATCTAGTTTTTTTTTCCTATAGAGGGGAAAGGTTTATTGATTATCTTTTTAACAACAAATGAGTTTCACCAATATTTTTCATTATACCTGGAACCACTCATTACCTGTCATGCCCTTATTCCTGTCATTTTTCATATAAAAGTTAAGAGAACATTGAATGGAATCATCTTTCAATCACCACTCACATTAGCACTTACTTTGTTTGCAACTTTGAAATTAAAGATCTATAAAATTTTAGATATAAACTCCCTAGACACGAGGTTCTCAAACACTCATGAGTGACTGAATTTAGTGTTGAACTTATACTTCAGAGAGAGAAAGACTGTGTGAAGTATGCCTCAGAGACTCAGAAATCATATCTTGGAAAAGCAATCATGTTTTATTTGTTTCAAATCAAAGTAGCATCATTACAGTATTAATTCAAGTTATTATCTAAGAAGATACTAACCTATGTATGGTACATAGCTTCAACACAGTTTCATTTTGCTGCATGCATATTTGCATAGTCGCTTAGTGGAGTCTGACTCTTCACGATCGCATGGACTGTAGCCTGCCACTCTCCTCTGTCCATGGAGAATTCCAGGCAAGAATACTGGAGTGGGTTTCCATTTCCTACTCCAGGAGAAGTCTTCCCAAATCCAGGGAGTGAATCCACATCTCCTGCATCTCCAGCACTGGCAGATGGATTCTTTACCACTATGCCACCTGGGAAGCAAGAAACTATAAATTTTACTGGACAAGCACACAAAAAGCCTGTCATATTATTCATCACCCCTAGAAGTAGGTCATAGAACAGCAAAGTAATGTCACTAACAAGAAGCAGTTTTCTGTAGTAGACAGCAATTTTTACACTGTCATGAATTTATCTTACTAGTGACAGCAAGTTTGGCTGGCACTGACCAGAACTGGTACTTTCACCAGTCCCATACCAGAGTTCGAATATGAGATAAGCTTAAACCGTGTTCAGTGTTGGTCACATATTTCCTCCACTCAAAGTCCCATCCCCCTTCTGATCTAAATGATGAAGGAGGATGTTTAGGAATTGACATTTCTATGCTTTGTTATAGAGTGGTTGGTAAGCACTATTTTGCAATGCCAACACTTGTAAGAGAAGACAGCAGCTACTTTAATATGATTAAAGGTAGCAAATTCACTACAACAAATGAGACCTCTCATTGGCCACCATACGTTTCTTTGTAGCTGGCTAACTCTCTATTTACTTTGTTCAGGAAAATGCCAGGTCAATTAGTACAAGAATTTGCTGGTCTGACAAATAACCCTGTAAGGAGTTGGCATTCTATTTTTCTAGCTCTATTATTTCTGTTGTCTTCTTAAGATATGCTGTGTGGTAAAGCTTAACGTGACTCTCATTTCTTTAAAGTCACTTTAGGGATGAGATAGCAATGAGAACCTGGGGAGGTATACAGAGGCAGTAACCAGTAAAGCTTACTTAAGTAACTGGGCTCAAGGTATGCAGATTAGTAGGGAGAGGGATGTGCCTCTCAGTGAGCAAGTGTCTTGGTGAAAGCTGCTGAGATGGGGAACCTTCTTGGGGTCAATGGAGGGACTGAGGAAGCAGAGATGGCCCCAGGAAAAATGATACCTGTCTCTCAACAATATCCATTTCCCCTTTACAGTGCTAGTAGGAGGGTTAAAAGATAGAAATAGTAAAATCATTCATATCCACAATAAGTAGTTAAGAGATACACAAAACAAAAAGATGTAAAATATAATATCAAAAACATTAAATATTGTGAGCATGGGAGTAAAAACACTGGATTGTTAGAATGTGTTTGAACTTAAGAGAACATCAACTTAAAATAATCATGAAAAGTGAAAGTGAAAGCCCCTCAGTCGTGTCTGATTCTTTGTGACCTCATGGACTATACAGTCCATGGAATTCTCTAGACCAAATACTGGAGTGGGTAGTCTGTTTCTTCTCCAGGGGATCTTCCCAACCCAGGGGTCAAACCCAGGTCTCCCACATTGCAGGCGGTTTCTTTACCAGCTGAGCCACAAGGGAAGCCCAAGAATACTGGAGTGGGTAGCCTATCCCTTCTCCAGCAGATCTTCCCATCCCAGGAAATGAACCGGGGTCTCCTGCATTGTAGGCGGATTCTTTACCAACTGAGCTATCAGGGAAGCCCAATACATGATACCAAAATCAAACAAAGATACAAAAAAAAGAAAATTACAGGCTAATGTCATTGATAAACATAGATACAAAAATCATCAACAAAATATTAGCTAACAGATATTATCAATGTATTTCAAGGATCATACATCATGCTAAATGGGATTAATTCTAGGGATTCAAGGATGGTTTAATGTCCATAAATCAACCCATGTGATCTAGCACAGTAGCAAACTGAAGAATGAAAATCATATGATCATTTCAATAGGTGTAGGAAAAGTTTTTGACAAAATTCAACATTTATGTATGATAAATACCCTCAAGAGAGGGAGTGTAGAGCGAACACCTCAACATAATGAAGTTGATATATGGCAAACCTATAGCTAACATCATAGACAATGGTAAAAAGTAGAAAACATTTCCTCTAAGATTAGGAACAGCCCAAGGATAATCACTCTTGCTAATTTTATCCAACATAATATTTGAAGTCCTAGCTAGCCACAGCAATCAGACAAGAAAAAGAAATAAAAGGAATCCAAATTGAAAGAAAAAGGCAAACCTGTCACAGTTGCAGATGACATTATACTATGTACAGAAAATCTTAAACATGCCACCAAAAAACTACAGGAACTAATAAATTAGCTTAGTAAAATTGCAAGGTACAAAATTAATATAGAGAAATACCTTGCATTTCTATACACTAACAACAAACTATCAGAAAAATTTTAAAAATCATTCCATTTACAATTGCATCAAAAAGAATAAAATACCTAGGAATAAATCTAACCAGGGAGGTACTAGGAAAGCTCTCATAGGATGAAATTCAAGATGACACAAACAAATGGAAATGTACATCATGCTCATGGATTGACAGAATTAATATTGTTAAAATGATGATGCTCTTCAAGGCAAGCTACAGATTCAATGTAATCCCTGAAAAAACACCAAAGGTATTTTTCACAGAACTGGAATAAATAATTCTAAAACTTTTATGGAAACACAGAAGGCCCTGAGTAGCCAAGCTAATCTTGAGAACAAAGAACAAAGTTGGAGGTATCATGCTCCCTAATTTCAAACTATATGACAAAGCTATAGGAATCACAATAATATAGTACCGGCACAAAAATAGATCAATGGAACATTGAACATAGATCAATGGAACAAAATAGAGCCCAGAAATGAATGCAGATTTATAGGGGCAATTAATCTATGACAAAGGAAGTAAGAATATGGAATGGGGAAAAAAAGGAATATGCAATGGGGAAAAGATAGCTTCTTCAACAATGGTCCTGTGAAAACTGAAAAGTTGTATGCAAAAGAATAAAACTGAACTACTTTCTCATGCCATATACAAAAGTAGACTCAAAATGGATTAATGACTTAAATGTAACACTTGAAAGCATAAAACTTCTTCTAAAAGAAAACATAAGCAGTTTTTAGAAAACAAAGACACACTCTTGGACATCAGTCTTAGCAATATTTTTTGTATATGTCTCCTCAAGCAAGGGAAACAAATGCAAAAATAAACAAATGGGACTATGGCAAGCTAAAAAAGCTTTTGCATGGCAAAGGAAACTCAAAAAAGAACCAAAGAGGTTGCCTACTGTATGGTATGTATATTGGTATTGCTCAGTCACTTGTGTCTGACTGTTTGCAACCCCATGAACTGTAGCCCGCCAGGCTCCTCTGTGCATGGTATTCTTCCAGGAAGAATACTGGAGTGAGGTGCCATTTCCTCCTCCAGGAGATCTTCCAGGGATGAAACCCATATCTCTTATGTTTCCTTGTGTTGACAGGTAGATTCTTTACCACTAGCACCACTTGAGAATATGCAATACCAATACATATTATTTGTCAATATACAAAATACACAAAGAGCTCATACAACTTAACATCAAGAAACAAACAACCCAATTTATAAGTGAGCAAAGAATCTAAATAGACTTTTTTCCAAAGAAGACATAGAGATCACCAATAGACACATGGAAAAATATTCAGTATCTCCAGTCATCAAGGAAATGCAAATCAAAACCAGTAAGATATTATCTCACACTTATCAGAGTGGCTATTATCAAAAAGACAACAAATAACAAGTGTTGGAGAAAAGGGATCCCTCATACACTGTTGATCGGAATTCAAATTGGTAGAGCCACTGTACGGGTGTTCCTCAGAAGAATTAAAAGAAAAACTGCTATATGATCCAGAAATTCTACTCCTGCATATTTTTCCACAGAAAACAAAAACAGAAAAATTGAAAAGATATTTGCATCTCTATATTCATTAAAGCATTATTTACAATAGCCAAGATATGGAAGCAATCTAAGTATCTGTTGATAGATGAATGGATAAAGATGTGACATATATATATGTATGAAATATATATTTATATATTTTTATACAACAGAACATTACTCAGCCATAAAAAGGAATGAAATCTTAACATTTGCAAGAACATAGATGGACCTAGAGGGTATTATGCTAAGTGCAATAAGTCACAAAGAGAAAGACAGATATTGCATGATTTCTCTTATATGTGGAAAATAAAAAACGAAACAAATGGACAAATAATAAAACTGAAACTGACTCATGATACAGAGAACAAGCTGGTGATTGTCAGAGAAGCACGTAGGTCTGTTGGTGGGGGGATAAGTGAAATAGGTGAGGGAGATTAAGAGGGACAACTTCCCATTATAAAACAAATGTCACAGGGATGCAATGTATAGCACGGGGAATAGAGTCAATGATATTGCAATAACTCTGTATGGTGACAGATGGTAACTTATTGCATTGATCATTTTGTAATGTATAGCAAAATTGAATCACTATGTTGTACACCTGAAACTAATATTGCAAGAAAGAAAAAATGTGCTTTGCACAGTTAAAAAAATATCCACCCCTTATTTTATATAATACTATCTTGTTTCCTGGAGGGTTTTCCCTTCAGCATGCCACTCTATTGGCTACTCTGTTACCTGACTGACGAAGGCTGGAACCAGATCCACTGAATCTGTCTCCTATAGCACTTACAAGGCTACTATGAAGCTGTCACAATTAAGGTTACTATTAACAGGATTTCAAGCAGCAGGATGAGGGCAACCTGCAGTGCTGACTTCAGCCACGCCGCCCAGAGTTTTGGACCAACCAGCTTAACGAATGTTATAAGCCATCAGATTCTACCTTAGAAATTGGGGTGTCTTTCTCCTTAAGTTTCAGCATTGACCTTTCTACCTGGCCCTGGCATTATTCCAAGTACAGAAGAACATATTAGCAATTACACAGGTTTCTCCTTGACCCATGAGGAGGAAGTTTATAGCAATTCTATCATCCATAACAGGTCTGACCTACATGTCTTCCAGACCCTAGGTGGTGTCACTGAAGATTTCAGCTAAAGTAAAGGGCAAATTTTATACTACCTTTTCTAATTGTACCACTCTTATCTCCTATCCTAGATATATTGCCTACAAAGTGTGCACAGACGTGAAGACATCTATCTACCTTAGAAGCAACCCCAAGTAACCAAGGATCTCTGCAGCCATCTGAGGGTGGTATGATCTGCTCATGGTGTTTTCTTAAACACTTAAAGATCTCTGTGATATGCTTCTGCCCCCAAAGGGCAAGTTGTCATATTTTGAAAAGGGAGGCAAATTAAAGCTTGACTCCCATACAAAAAATACAATCCTGAGGGGGTACATGGTGTGCTGGAAAAAGCAGTTTTGTTTACAATTGTTGGGGACCCCCAAGGAGACCTACATCATTTGGGGGCACAAGTTGTTAATGCTTCTAATGTGGCCTGCTAGCCAAATGGTAAACCTTAGAGGCCCCAGCTCAGTTCAAATAGCTGAATGTAGTCCTTGTTTTTGGAGGAAAGAAATCTGTATCTATTATCTATTCTATAGACAAACAGATAAGTGATGATGCTTAAGAGCTATCCATCTATGCTTTGTTAAGAATCTTGTTTTGCCCAGAATGTATTTGAACTTGACCAAATGTTTTGAGTAACTATAGAGATAACTATATGGTTTTTCTCCTTATATGTAACAGTATGGGAAAGTACATAAAAAGTTTCTAAATATCAGAATATTCTTATGTTCTTGAAACAAACCTTACTTACTCGTGCATCCTAATTTCAGTATGATATTGTATTTTGTGTGTTAATATTTTATTTAGGATATTTTAGTTGATATTGACAAGTCTATTTGGTCTGTAGTTTTATGTCCAATCTTTGTTAGACTCTCTATGTTATACTAACTTCATTTTAAAAAATGTGGTCTGTATATAGTATTTGGAATTTATTAAGTTTTTCTTCATGGCCTGCTATGTAATAAAGTTTAAAAAATATTCACCAGGGATTTGGAAAGATTGTGTAATTTTGTATATTGGGTAGCTTGTTAATTGTGTGTGGTTTAAATTCTCTAAAATGTTCCCCTGCCTGCCTCTGACCTATATCCCTTTTCTCTTAAGATAGCCAATGTCAACAGTTTCTAGTGCATAATTTTAGAAAAATATTTATGTATTTAATATCACATATGTGAATATCTTTTAAATATAAAAATTAAATTGCTTTATATAATGTTTTATGACCTATATTATTTTAATTTCACTTAACTTGGATACGTATTTATAGCCACACACATAGATGTACCTCATTGTCAATAGTTTTTTCTATTTTCTTTTAAAGAATAACTAAAACAGTCTTTCCCTCCCATGTATTTTGATTTATTTTAAATGCATTTTGTCCCTAACATCTAGTTTTCTTGCATAATGATCAGAGAATGTAGTTGTATATAATATTTGGGGTTTATTGAGAATGCATGATCTGATACATAATAAAATTTATAAATATCCCATGAAGATTTGGAAAGAATATGTAGTTTTTGTATCTTGCCTGGCTTATTAATGGTTTGTGATTCAAATTCTCTATAATGTTTTAGATTTTGATTACTCAATCTGCCAAATTTTGAAGGTCTGATTCTCCCATTAAGATTGTGGTTTTGACAATTCTTGTATTTTGAACTTTTTGATTTTTACATAAATTTTGATTACCATTGCTTAGAATAAAATAGTTCTTGGCTCTTTTATCTTCTTTGTATATTGTATTTTTAAATTAATATGAAATATCTCCCATTTCATTAATGATTTCTGCATTAAAATCCATATTTGGGACAGATATGCTTTTACATGCCATTTAGTTTACACTTGGCTGACATTGCCTGCTTTTTATGTCCAAGCAGTGACAGTCTGCTTTGAGTATGTTTCATAGAAATAATGCATAGCTGAGTCTAACAGCTATAAGAAGACTACAGAGCATGTAATGAAATTTTTTGGCATCTCCCAGATCTAAATCTCGGCTCCACCATTTACTGGCCATGTGACCTCATGCGAATTATTTAACTCCTCCGAGACTCAGTTTCCTCATCAGTAAAATGGGACAACACACTCATAGTAGTTTGTATTTTGGAGTGTAATGAAAAGGAAGCTCAAGTGAGATTATATGCAAAGGAAAATTTATGTGGTTTCTCATAAGAAGCAATAAATACCAGACCATGAGGAAAGCCTGATCTACCCCTGCCCTTCATTCACTCCTCTAAAGCACCTCTCCTCATGCCTTTGTTATTTCCAATCAGAACCCCTGTTTATTCATAGACTTTCCCTCACATGGCAGTTTGTTTATGTCTGCCTTGGCCTTACAATGTAAATCTTATGAGAGCAATGGACCCACTGTTCTTCAGTGTTACTATGTGGCACACACTGCCTTACCACCATGTGGCACATAGTAGGTATGCAATTAAGCATATTTGTAGAACAAAAACAGGCGAACTGGACCAGCATGGTGGAGGGTCAAGGGGGAGACTTATAGGTTGAGTTGTGTTCCCACAAAAAGATGTGTCCAACTATTAATGCCCAATACCTCAGAATGTGATCTTATGTTGTGACAGGATCTTTGCAGATAGAGTAAGTTAAGATGCGTGTGTGCTAAATCACTTCAGTCATGTTTGACTCTTTGCGACCCTATGGACTGTGTAGCCCGCCAAGCTCCTCTGTCCACAGGATCCTCCAGCCAAGAGTACTGGAGTGGGTTGCCACGGCCTCCTGCAAGGGATCTTCCTGATCCAAGGATCAAACCTTCTTCTCCTTATGTTTCCTGCATTGCAGACAGATTCTTTACCACTAACGCCACCTGGGAAGCCCAAGTTGGGCGGAGGTGAGCCCTAATCCAATATGACTGGTGTCCTTCTAAAATGGGCAAAACTGGACACAAGCAGAACCATGCTCAGAGGACTATGTGATGACACATAAGAACTCCAGGTGAAAATTATGCTTCCACGGGCCAAGGGACGTCAGGGCTTACCAGAGCTGGAAGAGGCAAGGAAACTCCCTTTCCCTGTGTGTTTCAGAGAAGGCGTGCCCTTGTCGATAACTTGATTTGGGGGTTTCAGCCTACAGAACTATGAGACAGTAAATTTATGTTGTTCTAAGGTACCTAGTTTGTGGCACTTTGTTACGGCAGCCCTAAGAACTAACGCAAGGAGGGGGCCGCCCACTCAGTGGGTCTCAGGTACCAGAGATCCACAGTTCACCCCGAGTATTGTGGTAAAGAATCCCCATGCCAGTGCAGAAGATACAGTTTCGACCTCTGGGTCAGGAAGATGAAAAGATGTGTCCAACTATTAATGCCCAATACCTCAGAATGTGATCTTATGTTGTGACAGGATCTTTGCAGATAGAGTAAGTTAAGATGCGTGTGTGCTAAATCACTTCAGTCATGTTTGACTCTTTGCGACCCTATGGACTGTGTAGCCCGCCAAGCTCCTCTGTCCACAGGATCCTCCAGCCAAGAGTACTGGAGTGGGTTGCCACGGCCTCCTGCAAGGGATCTTCCTGATCCAAGGATCAAACCTTCTTCTCCTTATGTTTCCTGCATTGCAGACAGATTCTTTACCACTAACGCCACCTGGGAAGCCCAAGTTGGGCGGAGGTGAGCCCTAATCCAATATGACTGGTGTCCTTCTAAAATGGGCAAAACTGGACACAAGCAGAACCATGCTCAGAGGACTATGTGATGACACATAAGAACTCCAGGTGAAAATTATGCTTCCACGGGCCAAGGGACGTCAGGGCTTACCAGAGCTGGAAGAGGCAAGGAAACTCCCTTTCCCTGTGTGTTTCAGAGAAGGCGTGCCCTTGTCGATAACTTGATTTGGGGGTTTCAGCCTACAGAACTATGAGACAGTAAATTTATGTTGTTCTAAGGTACCTAGTTTGTGGCACTTTGTTACGGCAGCCCTAAGAACTAACGCAAGGAGGGGGCCGCCCACTCAGTGGGTCTCAGGTACCAGAGATCCACAGTTCACCCCGAGTATTGTGGTAAAGAATCCCCATGCCAGTGCAGAAGATACAGGTTCGACCTCTGGGTCAGGAAGATGCTCTGGAGAAGGAAATGGCAACCCACTCCAGTATTCTTGCCTGGGAAATCCCAAGGACAGAGGAGCCTGGCAGGCTACAGTCCATGGGGCTGCAAAAGAGTTGAACACGACTTAATGACAAAACAACAACAACAGTATCCCAGATGGTGCATGTCTACAAGGTAATCACGGACCCCACAGCTGGTGGCCTCGGGGGCTCCTGAGTCAAGACAGACTCAGGAACTGCAAGCATAGAACGGCAGGTAAGAGACACAGGGGAACCCAGGGTGCTCTGCCTGAAAAACACCCTGCCTGACCACTGACCACTGAGTTTAGCATCACGGAGGATCGCACCTTCAAGGGAAAAAGAGTTTTTTACCCTGCACAGAATTGGCTGCTGAGTGTCTGAGAAGTCAGGACTGTGAAGGAAAACACCCAGATCTGAATGTGTAATCAACCACACACTGCCCCTGTTTCAGAAGTAGAAATGATCAAAGAAAAAGGCACCCAATGCATTCTTCTGAACGGCATCTGCCATGTCAGAGATGATCGTGGAATTAGGATTTTCAAGGTTATTTAGGCAGAATAAATTAAATAGATTACTTGAGGAAAATGACCTGTTTCCCCTACCTTTGATCTTAATTAGCCATGAATAGATGCTTGAAAAAAATCCCATCTTTTTCCCACCAAACTGAGACTTTTCAAAGCACCCCATGAACGGTGCTGTTTGTGTGGAAAGATTCTCGGTGATGGGCAGTTTATTTTTATTTATTTATTATTATTATTATTTTGGCTGTGCCTGGATCCCACTAAGATCTATGTGGGATCTTAGTTCCCCAACTAGGGATTGAACTCACACCCTCTGCAGTGGAATCTTAACCACTGGATCACCAGGGAATTCCCTGACAGTCAGTTTAGAAAGTTGATTGGATTGATCAAAATTTATGTGATTTGAATCCCAGATAAGGAAATATCCACATACATAAGTCATTCTAATGAGCACCACTGGGAATTTTGGACGCACAGTTTTATGCAAGAAGCTTAGAATACATCCACCATTAGAAGACATTAGAAGTAAAATCATTCAATTCAAATGGTTTTGTTTACCTTTCAATAAATGCAGTCAAAGCCTGTTCTTCAGTACCATCTCCAAGTATAATCTCCCGGTATAATCCAAAGAGTTTTCTTTTGGTTTTTGTTTCCAAATTCAATCCTTTCCATTGCTTACAAATGAATAATTAGGGAGAAAAAGTAAACTTAGTTTCAATAATTTTAATTTAGCTGAGGTTAAGAAGCTTTTGGTTTCATTCCCATTACCCTATCCTGATTTTGTCCTTTGTAGGTTGACATTTAAAAAATATTATACAAAAAAAAGTAAGGGAAGCTAAAAGTGAGTTAATAGAAATAAATTAGAAATTTGGGATTAGCAAATACACACTACTATATATTTAGGGGTTTCCCTAGTGGCTCAGATGATAAAGAATCAGCACTATATATAAAATAAACAAGGATTTTCTGTATATTACAGGGAATCAGACTCAATATTTCAGAATAACCTATAATGGGACAGAATCTGAAAAATAATATATATACATATAACTGAATCACTTTGCTGTATACATGAAGGCAACAGGACATTATAAATCAAAAACTATACTTCAATTAAAAAGTAAGTTAAAAAAAACTCTTGCTACTCACTTAACATGGAGAAAGCACACACTCAGGAGAAAAAATGTGAGTTAAACATGATCACTTTTTTTTTGACCACGACGAAATTTTTCATCTTAACTTCATGACTTAAATATTAAAAAAGCATGGAGCATTTTTATAGTTGGGAAGGGAGAGATGATATACAATTGGGCTCAGAGTGATGGCTTCCTCTTCTCTTGCTCTGTGCAGAAAATTCAGTTGTTAATAAAGTGGGGTCAGTTCAAAAACTGAGGGAAGCTCAGCTGATGGGTCCATATTCTGGTTTTGTTGACAATGAATTCAAATAACGCTGCGACAGTTCGAAGTGTGCATTTTCAAAGTCTTTAGACAGGCGCTTTCTTGCCGTTGAATCATAGCTCTGTATTTGACTTTGCTTGTCATCCTGGGACATACAGCTGTGCTAAGGCACAAATCTCATCTTCACCAGTTTGCTGTGCAGCTGCCACCTAGGTCCCGCATCTGATGGCCCACCAACTCTGTTATTACACATTGCAGCCCTTCACCTTGAGTTTCTCCTGGGCTGTTTGTGTGCTGTGTGCTAAGTTGCTTCAGCTGTGGCCGACTCTTGGCGACCCCATGGACTGTTACCCCGCCAGGCTCCTCTGTCCATTGGGATTCTCCAGGCAAGAATACCGGAGTGGGTTGCCTCCTCCAGGAGATCTTCTCGAGCCAGGGATTGAAACTTTGTCTCGTAAGTCTTCTGCCTTTGCAGGCAGGTTTTCTATCATTAGTGCTACCTGGGAAGCCCCCCTAGGCTGTTTGTCACCAAGTAATTTGAAGAAGGTCCCTGACAGCTGTAGAGAGAAACAGGTAACCTTTAGAACCCTTCCCAAAGTCTTGGAAAGTTTCTCTTTATATACTAAAATTGGGTTGTTACTGAGCTGCCTTTCCATTGGAGGGACCCTTCTGTATCAAACATGCAATTAGCAAGAGGACAGGATTGATGGCTATGCTTTGCGGGCCAGTCCGCTTGCTGGACCTACTTGCTGGGGAGACGGTGGATCCCACAGGACAGACAAGCAGGAAGAGTCACTCCCTAGGTAGGGAGTGGTTATCTGCATCCATCCTCCGTGGTTCTCACTGCAATCAACCCAGAAACCCTCCATACAGTGGCTCTGATTCCTTAAAGCTGACCAAAGTACTCAGCTAGAAAGTTACTCTTATCGAGAACTTCTGCTTGCCTTTAAAAAAACCCTTTTTGCATCCCAGCTGGCAGATAATAGCTATATCTTTTGAAAGTCAATAACCTTGCCCCTTCCTGCTGCCTCTCAGGCCCACACTTTCCTTGTTTTGTCAGCTATTGGGGGGTATTTAAAAATAAATCTAACTCTGGACCGCTGCCATCACATTGATACCATCTTCTCCCTTTCTCCAGCACAGGAACTCAGCACAACTGACTGTTTTGATGTTTCTGGCCTGAAATCCTTCTCCTATCCTGATCTGATGTTCATTCTGGTTCTCTGACATGTCTGCACTCATACCCATCAATTAGTATGGCGGGATGCCCACTTCAACAAGGTGTGGAGCCAATTTCAACAAGGCGATGTGCCAATCCCATCCTGGCTCAGACAGGGACTGAAGCAGATGACACAGCATGTCCATGGAGATCCTTCCTGCTGGACAGAGCTGCCAACGTGGGACCTCGTGCTTCTCTCCAGGGAACCGTCACCGTGGAAATCTTTAATCACTGTACATCATTCTCAGATTATTCCCTGTCTTGTTAGAGAAGAAATCTGCATTCTTGGGTACTGTGGATCCAGGATTCTTCTTTTAAAGTGAAAAATTCTCTTGTTCAAGCAGAAGATGTCAGCTTCCCTTGAGGCTCAGATGGTA
This sequence comes from Cephalophus harveyi, assembly GCA_006410635.1. Taxonomy (NCBI): domain Eukaryota; kingdom Metazoa; phylum Chordata; class Mammalia; order Artiodactyla; family Bovidae; genus Cephalophus; species Cephalophus harveyi. The sequence goes on from SJYT01049728.1 coordinate 13,691, forward strand.
AAGAATCTGCCTGCCATTCAGGAGACCCAGGTTTGATCCCTAGGTCAGGAAGACCTCCTGGAGAAGGGAATGGCTACCCGCTCCAGAATTCTTACCAGAATTCCACGGACAGAGCAGTGCATGGGGTAGCAAAGAGTCGGACACGACTGAGTGACTAACACTTGCACTTTACAAGCAGAAGATAGACATGTAAGTGTTATCAAGCATGGAAGGGTGCAGTAAGGAGCTTGGAGCTGGCTTTCCTCCCCAAATCTGAGAACTGCCCTAACAGAAAGAAATGATCACAAAGAGCAAAACCCTCTGTGAGCTGGTGTTGTTACCTAGGAAAGGTGACTCTGGCGGTGTTAGAGAACAGAGAAACACCGTTGTAAAAACACTGTAGAATTGTCCTTTCCCAAGAAGTTCCCTCTGGCTCACGGAGAAAAGCCTCAAATGAATTAGGACGCTGAAAGAGTGGGAAACACAGGTAGAATCTAGCAGTAGAATGAGCAAGGTAAACTCTCATTAGTTTAAATAATGTTTAAAGAAAAAGAACCTGTGAAAAAAAATTTGCTCTGACTGCCCCTCCCCACTTCTCTCCAAAAGACACAAAGGGCCCACCCACAGGAGAACTGTCCTCAAGATGGAATGAACTTTTTTTTCAGTAGTGAGACTAGTTCAGATAAGTGACCTAAGACATCTGGATGCAGGAAAACAAGGGTAATAATATTACTAGTGCTTTCAATTTTAGTGACGAGCTTTGCTTTATAAATTTTTCATTTAAGTCTATATTCCTGTTTTTCCCTGAAATAAATGCACTGTTTTTTTTTTAACAAGGAAAAAAGTACAAAAAATATCACTTAGGAAAATTAAGACTGCAAGATATAAAAGTGAGACAAACTACAGTCAAAGGAATTTGGAAGGTAGGAGCAAAGGCCACAAGGCATTTTTGGCAAGAAAAGGCATTCAGATAAAAGGAAGATTGGCAAAGAGGAGGGATCACCAATGAGACTTTTCTAGAGCTAGCTGCTTGCTGTCTGTCAAAGAGTAGAGATAACGGAGCTCTTGTTCACAGAGGTGAATGAGAATCAGGGTCTTATGGCCACTGATCCAGCTCAGGAGAGTTTCTGGCTATCCTTAGGAAATATTTGCCAATGCAAACCTTGTGCATCGGGAGCTCTCTGCGCCCCAGTTCTGGGTTCTCCTGATGCTGTGGCACCCTGATGCCCCAAGTGGGCTGTACCCTGGGGCCCTGAGTCAGTGGTGTGCTGGAGCAGGGTAGACTGACAATAGCTGGTGGTGACATACTCAGGAATTTGGCCTGTGGTCATCAAACACAGACATTACCAAAATCTAAGTTACATAAACTATAATTAAATAAATAATATTAAAAACAAAGGCAATTCATTCTCAAAAGTCATCAGTTCCTCATTATTTTACTATGATCATAGCATTTACCTGCCCTATTGAATCTGTAAATGGCAACCCACTCCAGTATTCTTGCCTGGAAAATCCCATGGACAAGGAGCCTGATGGGTTACAGTCCATAGGGTTGCAAAGAGTTGGACATGACTGAGCGTGATGGATGGATGGATGGATCGAATCTGTGACTGAAATTATTATGTGTAGGGGGTGGGGAGGGGATGTTTCTGCATCTTCTCCCAGCTTTGTGGTTAACGACATCACATTTGCAGCTTGAAACTGGCCACGATGGGAATGTTTACACCCTGAAAATTAGCAAGTTCTGAACATTGTGGCTTTTATTTTTTATTTTCCAGCGAGCCAGTTGTTCAAATATATTTATTAGCACACCATTGCTTGAAGTCCACAGAAGCTGAGCTTCTGTGTGCTATAATCAAGTGGCCAGCCTTGATTCATACCACTTTCTACATTCTTTGACTGCATTTTCCCAAAGCTGAGGTTTACTTTGGATTTCCAGAGCCTCAAAAGGGTGGTGGAAAAGACCTTTGTAGTCTTTTCTCTCTCCTGAAGATTTGGGCGCCAGTATGATGATGAGGGGGGAATGACACCAAAATGTCCTTGGAGCTCCCTCTATCTGAACCCAAGGGGCTGACTCTGAGCCACTCTGCATTGTTGTCTCCTCCCTTAGAGCCATTTTCCCCACGAGGTTCTTCAGGTCCCCATGGGTACCCACGTTGTCCCCCAGCCCTCAAGTTCTGCTTAGCCTCAAACTTCAGAGGCGAGGGGTAAAGGTAAGGTTGAACTAGTGATGCCAATCGGAGCAAAAGAGAAAAAAACAAAGCAAGACAGATCTGAGCAAGAAGGAGGAAATTGTTACTCTTTATATTTCTCTAGCTACAGGTGATGAAAGAGAAGATTGTGTCCAAGATAACTCTGTTTCACAATCTTTGACCTTACTAAGAACTATCAGGATTACAGAGAAGAATAACTCCTGTCAGGAACACATTCCCGGGAGTACAGCATTTCCATTTGCCATCCTAAGAACAAGACATGACAATGATCAAAGTGTGAAGGTGTTAATATTGGCTTGAAATACTTCTCAAAAAAACCCCTCTATTAATACTATAGGGAATATGAATACCTATAAGCTGTTCACTTTGCTGTGCAGTAGAAACTAACACAATATTATAAAGCAACTATACTATACCCTAATGAAAAAATTTTTTTTAAATAAATAAACTGATTTTCTTTATCCATGCTGCATGTGTGCTAAATTACTCCAGTTGTGTCTGACTCTTTGTGACTCCTATTGAACTGTAGCCTGCCAGGCTCCTCTGTCCATGGAACTCTCCAGAAAAGAATATTGGGGTGGGGTGCCATTTCCTACTCCAGGGGAAATCATCCCAAATCCAGGGATTGAACCCTCATCTCTTCTGCCTCCTGCACTGGCAGGCAGTATCCCACCTCCAAAAAAAAAAAAAAAACACACACACACAGGAAAAATTTAAATGTCCGTTCAGTTAGGTGACATTTCTTTTGCTCCTTATCTTGACTTCTTAGGGCATCAGACAGTTGGACAGTGCTAATCATAACCTCTTTGGAATATTCTCCTCATTCAGCTTCTGTATCAGTCAAGGAGGGAAGAAGGGAAAAATTTATTTTAAGGAGTCGGCTCACAGGAATGTGGGTCTGGCAAGCCTGAAATTTGTAGGACAGGCAAACTGGAAACTCAGGCAGGACTTCTATGTTAGTCTTCTTGTTTGGGAAATATTAGTCTTTGCTTTTAAGGAAGGCCTTAAAAAAACTGATTGAGAACTATTTATGTTATCCAGGGTGATTGCCTTTGCGTAAGGATTGTAAAGATAAGTCACATCTACAGAATGCCTTTTTGGCAACATTTAGACTCGTATTTGACCAAATAATGGCATCACAGTCTTGCCAAGTTGACTTAAAATCAACCATCACAGCTTCCAAGCAAGACCTCCCTCCTGACTGCTAGGGTTCTTCCCCACAAGCCTCCTGCCAATCTCTCCTTCTGCTGGGTCCCTTTTAAATGTAGATGTTCTCCAGTATCCATCTGAATTGGGGGTACAGTTTTTAAGAGTTAAAAGAAATTTTTATAAATGTATGAATGGACACAGAACTGTGAAAAGCACATAATATACCTATGAAATGGTGAAACTTTAGACATAACATTTTGTTCTGAGGCAGCGTAGCTTTCATTGGAATAGAAAACTAAAATAAGGAATCAAAATGAGGCACTGCGTGTCCTCCTTGCACTCTTTGGACGTGGCATGTCTTAGAGGCTCCCAAGTCTCATCCTCAGCCCTCCTTTCTTCCTGTGCAGCACTGTCTCTTTGGCGATCTGATCGATGCCCAGGCTTCAGTGACACCAGCACACCAATGCCTCCAAAATAACGTTTCAAGGAACACTAGTTCCATGTACAAATAAGGTAGAGAAATGCCAGCTACAGATCGCGTGTTCTCAGAAATTTGCAAGCTGTGTTTTCAAATTAAAGACTCTGCGAAGTCCTGCAGAAACAGGGAAAACACAGCTCTAAATCTGCATTCTGAGCCCAGAGCCCAAGTTTCAGAATGGTGTTTTCAACTGTGTCTTACACTGAGATATGTCCCACGCAATTCAAAGGTAACATGATCAAAACTGACATCATTTTGCTTGATCCGAAGTGTTTCCTCTTATGTTATTTTTCTCATCTTCTTTCATGGCTGGTGCCTGAGTCGTCAAAAAAAAAAAAAAAAAAAACGACCTACAGGACCATGTGGACTCTCTCTCCCCTCATGGCTCTCCATTTACCAGTTTGCTTACTTCTACCTTCTTAGAAGGCCCTGTGTGCCGCACCGCGCCCCAAGTGGCTTCTGCCTCCCCTCTGTCCGCCACCTTCCCTCTGTCTGTAACGATAGCCTCCTCACTGCTTCCACGGCCTATGGAAAGATGGTCTTCAAACACAAAATGATGACATGACTCTTGCGGTCCACACCAACAAGTGGCTCCTTGCTGACTCCTGGTAATGTCACAACTCTCATCTTGGATGATGTTACACATTTAAGATGAAGCGCTAAGTTTTTCTTAGTTGCTCCAGAGTAGCTTAAAGAAAACTCCTCTACCTTCCTTGGATGTGTGGATGTGTCCCTGTTGGATTTGCAAAGGCATTGACAGTCTTCAACAGAGGTTTGGGAAGCAGAAAAGTAGGGAGTATTATTGATGTAAAAAAAAATCGTTTTTGGTCATTTGTTTCTGATCATGGAAAATTGAGAACTGACTGTTTAGTGAATCACTAAATCAAATAGTCTGAATCAGGCAGTTGACTGACCTGAGGAAATGGGATACTTAATACTACTAAAGTGGATTTCACAGATCAGAAAAATTCTTGCTGCTCTTAAAAAAAAAAAAGGTGTTTTAAAAATTTCTAATGATACAAGATGTTGTAATATGAAAAAGAGCAGATTGCAAATTGAAAGTTTCACCTTGACACCCTCAAGTGGTGAAACGAGTATATTTTCCCATACAAGGAAACACGAATTCTGGAAGGATGCATCCCAAACTATTAATAGAGTTTATCTCTAGGGAGAATAAATGGGTCGTTGTCATATTCTTCTATCTGCTTTTGTTTTCTAACATGTCTACAATGAATATGAATTATTTTGGTAATAAGAAAAAAAAAGTGTGGCTTAAAAAAATTCTTTGCAAATCTTGACAACTTACTAGACTGACTGATCTTAGTCTACTTATAGCCAAGATGACCTAAATTTACCTTTTTTCCACGTCCCTCAGTTTTGTTTTTCTTCCAGCAGAGCAGCATGCCAATTTGAAATAGTCAATAGCGTACTTTCAGTGCTCATCTATGTGGTCTGGCATTTAACATATTTTTCCAGGAGAAGGTAGTACAACCAACCCTGATGACAACCCTTCTAAGAAAACCCTGGCTACTCTGAGAATTTCAAAGTAAAAATTGCAAGCTGGCTGTATCTAAAAATATATAAAGGATGAACACTGACATGCATAAAAAAATAATTTAAAGACCTTTTATCTAAGCTCTGCTTACTATTTATTTGGATTTATTTGTCTACCCAACCCATTCTAATATCCTAGATATTGTAGATCTTATTATGGCTGGAATGCTTCATGATTAATTTTGTCTTTTTTTTTTTTTCAAATAGATTTCAAGTGTAAGTACCCAAAATGTTAATTTTTCTTTACCTTACTTGGAGGGAGTGGGTGTATGTCTTTTTAATTTCTTTTCACATTTTTATTTAATAAGCATTTTCCAGTTCAGTATGTTAAAACCAAAAATAATTCTGACTCTTTTTTCAAGGCTTATCAGATTTTTTATTTTAAAATCAATTAAGTCGCTATAATGCTGATCCCAGTATCTGAGGAAAAGAAAGCACACATATTTTATTCAATTAGGGTGAATATATTATCTCACTATTTTGTTTAATAAATTTAACAAAATTAAAATGTATCCTTTAAAAATTTCTGAAGTAACTCAAAGTCTTTTCTCCTCCAAAGGTTCACAACTCTTTTTACTTCTCCGAGTAATATAATACACAGTTAATAAAGTTCTCAGGTTCTCAGGCATCTGATGACTGAGTGCCCCCAAAGTTCAATAAATACGGTAGTTAAAAAAAAAATGCAACAGAGAAAAGGTAGGCTTAGTTCTTAAGAGCATGCTATCCATACAGTGTTCTGCGATGGTGGAAAAGTTCTATATCTGTGCTGTCAATACTGTAACCCTGGTCATCCAGGACTGCTGAGAGCTTTCGGTGTGGCTAGGGTGACCGAGAAGCTGATTTTAAATTTTACTTAACCTTCGTGAATTCACATTTAAATGGCCACACATGGCAAATAGCCACTGATTGAACTCACAGCTCTAAAGTTATAATTGGTTGAATCATATTCAGACAAAAGTATTCATGGATATTTGCCACTTAGTAGCATTCCTTTTGCCTAAATAAAATCAATGTTGGGCCTTGCCTAATTTCCCAAAAAGAGTAAATAAGCTGTTTTCATTAGCTCTCTACTTCCAATTCTTATCTGGCAGATAGTAGGAAATGAGAGCTTCATGTATTTCCCCTGAGAATGGGCTGGCATTTCACTCCATCCCAGTAATAGTCTGGTTGAGCCCTAGGGGCTCTCCTGATAAGCCTCAGACTGATTAAAAACTGAAGTCCTTTATTTGCTCCTTATAGGAGCACAATGAACCAATAATAAAACTTTTATTTTTATATATAACTAAAGAGTACTTGTTAGCAATCTACTAACAATTAGTAGGGCTTACTTTGTGGATCTAGGCGTGATAATTAACTACACTCCTGTTCCCACCTGTATTAGTTAGGATACCCATAGGAAACAGAAGACACAGTCAAGGCTTTAATTAAAGAGAGGTCTAAAAAGGACACTTTGGGCTTCCCTGGTGGTCCAGTGGTTGGGAGGGCATGCCAATGCAGGGGACGTGGGTTGGATCCCTGGTCCCAGAGGATCCCACATGCTGTAGACTGACTAAGCCCATGCCCAGCTCCTGAGCCCATGCTCTAGAACTCATGCTCTGCCATAAAAGAAGCCATTGCAATGAAAATCCCATGCACCACTGCTAGAGAATAGTTCCCGCTTGCTGCAACCAGAGAGAGCCCGCAGCAGCGAATACCCAGAGCACCCCCAAATAAAATAAATTAAAACAGACACTTTACGAACGTGTGAAGACGTGAAGTGAAAGCTGCTCAGTTGTGTTTGACTCTTTGCGAGCCCCGGAGGCTGTAGCCTGCTAGGCTCCCCGGTCCATGGAATTCTCCAGGCAAGAGTACTGGAGTGGCTTGCCATTCCCTTCTCCAGGGGATCGTCTGGACACAAGGATCAAACCCAGGTCTCCAAATGTGTGGGCTGTGTTAAAGGAAACCTACAAAGAGTGGTGGGTATCCCAGGATCAGCAGCAGAGGTGAGCTCCTGGACCAGACAGGACAAGGGAGGAGGTGGCTTTGGAGTCATATGAGAGTTGTTGTAGGAGAAGATTGTTTGGTGTGAGCTGTGCTCTTTGTTAAAGGGACACAGCCAGAAGTGCAACCTTACTCCAGTCTTATCCTCTGACCTGACCTTTGGTGCATCCTATTGGCTAAACCAACTGAAAGCCAGAAACTTCTGTAGAGAGTCTATAAAGGCAGCCTCCCAGAGCTCAGACAGGTGGATGAATGTGGGTAGGAGATCTGGAGAGGCAACAGAAAACATCCAACTCCCCTCCCAAGTTTGGAACCAGTTGAGAAAGGCACAGATGGTTCTAAATCAACCACGAGAGACCTTAGATGGATAGAAAAGCATCTCTTTTATTACTTGATTACTTGTGAAAGTTGCACTGAATGGTAATGTTTAAATGTGTGCACTGGACCAAATTTATGCATTTCCCCAGTCTCACTCAGCCTCATTTGCTCTCTTTGGAGCGTCTTACTCACCATCACTGTCACCTAAGTTAACCAGCACCAATTTCTAAACACCACTAGTTATCTTTCCACTTCCCCCCTCCCCACCCGCCAACCCCGTACACACACACAGGTTGCTGCTGCTGCTGCTGCTAAATCGCTTCAGTTCTGTCCGACTCTTAGCGACCCCATGAACTGCAGCCCACCAGGCTCCTCTGTCCATGGGATTTTCCAGGCAAGAGTACTGGAGTGGGGTGTCATTGCCTTCTCCGCACACACAGGTTAAGGTCTGGTTAAGGCTATAGAGTGACCCAGCCTACCTACCATTGTCAAGAGCTACAGCAGCTTTCCCACCGAGGACTGGAGGTGCTGAGTCGATCATCCCACTTACTTCTGGAGTCAGATGAAGGGCCACATAGTGGGTTATGGAGTATGGCTTCCCCAGCAGCCACCTGGGAAGAAGAAGGGCAAGTGACACAACTCAGGAGCGTAGGAGTTGCCGACTTTGTAGGAGTGGCAGACTTTGACAGTGGAAGGCAACACACAGCGTGGGGGTGAGGAGCTAGCAGATAAGTCTTCTTTCTTCTCAGTAGACCATTCTGAGGTGGTTTTTTCCTAATATCCTATTTGGGACTGAAATGTTCAAATAACTGGCTGTGTTTTCTCGTATAATGCTGGCCCGCTCCGTCATGTAACATCTTACATTTGCTGGCAGCCCTCTTTCCTGGCCTGTGGACTGTGGTAAACTAAAGATGGTGGCATATTCTTGTTACTCTTTCCATTGAGAGGTAGAGTTTAATTTCCCTTCCCCTTGAATTGACACTGGCCTAGGGGACTTGCTTAATTAATGGAATGTAGCTGGAGAAGGAAATGGCAACCCACTCCAGTGTTCTTGCCTGGAGAATCCCAGGGATGGGGGAGCCTGGTGGGCTGCCGTCTGTGGGGTCGCACAGAGTCGGACACGACTGAAGCGACTTAGCAGCAGCAGCAGCAGCAGTGGACACAGTATTCTTGGACTTTGTAAGAAGTCTTACAACTTCTGCCTTGTTCCCCTGGAGTGCCTTTTCTTGAGATGGTCACTCTGAATACTGAGCCACAACGCTGAGAGAAGCCCAAACCACACGGAGAATCCATGCGCCAGTAGCCCCCACTGAGCTCTCAGCCAAGAGCTCACATCAACTACCAGCTATCTCAGCCATGCGTGGAGACGCCATCTTGACAATGGATTGTCTATCCCAACCACCAGAGCTGATATCACATAGACTAGAGATGAACCACTCAGTCCCATTCTTCCCAGATTCCTCATAAAAGTGGGGAAAAACAAAACGATTAAGTCACTAGGTTCTCTCACTAGCCTGTTACATAGATAGCAACAGAAAACTGGAACATTCCCCTCAATGGACTGTTCTTAAAAGTTGTTTCCTAATGCGGATACTTCTCATAAGATCAAATAATTGGCTGTGTTTTCCTATAAAGCTGTGGCCAGTTCACTTATGGACCACCTTCCATGTATTTGCTGCTCTTCCTTCTCTGCTTCATTTCGCTTTTTTGACTCTCCCTGTCTTGGAATTACAGTACCAGTAAATAAAGCATTCACACACAAGCTTTGCCTCTGGCTTTGTTTACAGAGAAAGTTAGCAGAAGTGTCCTTGAAAGACCCTCAGAGTGAGATTTTGGAATTGATTCTGTATTTGATTGTCTGAAATCAATCAGGTAAGTGAAATGGTAAGAGCCCTTTGAAGTGGCATTACAGTAACCAACTTATTCACCCATGGTTAATTAGGATGAAGAACAGGTGAATGGCTAAACGGGAATATCATGGCGCTACCATATTTGTTAAGGAAGGGGCAACGATTGTGGTGTAGGGGTGGCTGATTTCAAGGAATCTGAGGTTTTGATAAAATGATAAAAATCTCGGGGCACCTATTACCAATTTAAGTCATGCTCTGAAAGTCAAAGGACCTTGAGAGTTGCTTTAAATGAGGCTCACATGTCCTGCCATTGAAAGGTATCTGTACTGAAAATCAGTTCCGGGTGGCAGAGCTGTAAAGAAAACTAAGAGTATAGCCTCAACATGCCTCTAGGTCAAGGTCAGGACTTTGATAAGGAAAGAGTGGCAAACTGAACCCTAGCATGGAGACATTGATGCAGACAAACCTGACTCTCCCTGGCTGGCAGAAACAGCCTGTTTCTCCCAGTCAGAGGTGAAGAATCCCCCTCGCCTGGAGGGCATGCCGTGACATCACCAGAAGCAGGTGCCTCCCCAGATGATGCTCATTCTCAAGTTTTTCCCAAGACCCACTCTGACCCACTTCCCTGCCCCCATGCAAATAATGATACAAGAGGAAGTACAAACCCTGCTGGGGAAGAAATAGCCTGTTTCCCCAAGGAAAGGTCAAGCCTGATGATGCAACCTGGCAGGAACTGTGGGAATACCATGAGTGTGGGTCTTGAGATGTTTTGACCAGAGGAGGCAGAGAGGCTGGATGGGTGAGAATGGACTGCCACAGGCACTTACCTGTGATTCAGGATTCAGGGTTCTGGTGAGGACCCCTGGAGCTGGTTCTTGTTCGCTGCTGCAACAGCTCCTTCCAGCCTAGTCACTGCAATGGCCAGAGGAGAGGATGGGGTGATGCTGGAACTTCCTTGACATAGTTTAGATAAAGGAGTCAGAAACCTCAGGAAGGTGGGCATGTAACAGTGGATTCACTTTCTAAGAATTACCCCCTGACTATGTTTCCCAGGCCTGAAGGGAGATGGTGGAAATGATGGGGAACTGGAGGGAGCGATACCAGCATCTTTGAGAAGCTCAGTGGTGGCTGCCTTCTGTAGGCCAGGGATCACAATGGAAGATGCTACTATGGAATTGGGCTCCCTCTAATCCATGGTGGTAAAAGGTATCTGGACTTTCAAAACCCAAGTGGTGGTGCTTTACCATCAAAGGAAAGCAAGCCTCAAGTAACGTTAAGAGCAGAAAGGCCTTCGTACGAGCGAGGGTGCCTACTTTCAGGGATATACTGCCTAGGGAAGTTGACTAGGGTGATATTTGATTTAAATAAAAGGAAAATGCCATCATTGCCTCCCATGATGGAAAACTGTACTCTATCACTGAGTTTCTAGATATAAGTCAGGTAACAAACCCAGAGCCCATTGATTGAAGGATTGATGGATGAATCCCCTTGAGGAAGGACCCTCTAATGCCACTGAAAATACAGAGAATAATTTTTCCTCTGATCCTTCTCTGGAAGGGAACTGAGGCAATTTGCCTGGGTAACTAACTGTATGCCAGGGTAAGAGTCAAACCTAGGGTTTTCAAGGGCTATTAGTTACAGTGTATGAGATGTTACTGATAGCAGGAGGTCTGAGTCACCAACACAGTCTTCTGGTTAAAACAGAGGCTTACAGAGACCAAGTCCATTCAATTGTGGGTCAGTGGTTTTGAATACTTGCTTTGTGATTATTTCCTTGGTTCTTATCAAGACAGAGATACTTAGCTTCTGGCAGTATCCTCAAATCCATTACCTGTCCTGTGGATTTGGGGTCACTGTGGTAGGAAGGTCTAAACTCAGCCCTATTGCCATTTGGAACCAGATAGTTCTCTGTTGTGGGGCATTTCCTGGGCATTTAGGAAGCTCAACAGCATTCCTAAACTCTCTCCTCCCCCAACTAGATGCCAGTAACACCTTCTAGTTGTGACAACCTAAACCATTTCCAGACATTGCCAAATACCCCCTTGCTGCTGTTGTTGTTTAGTTGCAAAGTTGTGTTTGACTCTTTGGGACCCCCATGGACTGTAGCCCGCCAAGCCCCTCTGTCCTTGGGATTTCCCGGGCAAGAATATTGGTGCAGGTTGCCATTTTCTTCTCCAAGGGATCTTCCTTATTTGCTAGGAGGGCAAAATTGCCCCTGATTAACAACCACTGGCTATGTGTTAGCTCCTGAAACTCCCTGATCTCTTGCCATTTGCAGGAGTAATACCACCCTCCTTGAAGAATGACTGAGATTAACACCATTGTTAAAGTTGAAGAGGTTCCCATAATATTCTCTTTTGAATCAACTCTCTGGCTTCTGTGAAAATCAGAGAGATCACAGGGCATGGTAGTGAACCACTGCACATTTAACTATAGAGCCCAGCTATGTGCCAGACGTGGTGTCTTCCCTAGCTGCATGCACATTTAACTATAGAGCCCAGCTATGTGCCAGACGTGGTGTCTTCCCTAGCTGCATGCCTCTAAGGCTCTGACACTACTCCTTCAAGAACATCCCAGTGAAAGCCATGCAGCTCTGGCCCCTGGGACTAAGGGACAGGACTCAGTGATGAGCTGACTTTTCTCACCCAGTGGATGTGGGATCTGACTTCCCCATCAGCTGCCTGGAAATTTGAGTGATACAACCCGGAAGTGTAAGGGAGCACACGCCAGCTGGAGCAAACTGTGACCGATATGAAATAGTCTACAGAATGGGAAAGGGTTAACTGGTAAATAATGTTTATCCCTTCTCCCACCAAAGAGCTTTTCTGAGACAATGGGTCCATACAACTTGTGACAAGTGACAAGGTAACTAATTATGCTTTAGTTTTTTGATAAAGCCATGGCCAGTTTGGTAATACACTTACCAATTTATGTTTGTTCTCCATTCTTCCCTTCCTTACATGTTTTCCCTCATTCCATTTGCTCTGGGATTTTATCCCTTCCCAGTAGAAGTTAGCATGTAGGTTTCATCTCAGGTTCTGTTTGCTAGGAAACTTATGCTAAAACAAAGTGCAACAAAAATAAGTTTCTGGATAATTCTATCAGAATAAAATTTACCCACCTAGCAAAAGTGGGAAAATACGGTATTGCCAATTGAGACAGGCCATCTTTTTGCATGGTAGAAAAGTGTAGAATATGGAAAGAACTGGTGTACTTAATTCCTTCTCCCAAACTCACTATGTAATTAATTACTTCTATTCTTTTGGGATGGAGAAGGCAATGGCACCTCACTCCAGTACTCTTGCCTGGAAAATCCCATGGGCGGAGGAGCCTGGTGGGCTGCAGTCCATGGGGTCATGAAGAGTTGGACACAACTGAGCGACTTCACTTTCACTTTTCACCTTCATGCATTGGAGAAGGAAATGGCAACCCACTCCAGTGTTCTTGCCTGGAGAATCCCAGGGACGGGGGAGCCTGATAGGCTGCTGTCTATGGGGTCGCACAGAGTTGAACACGACGGGCAATTACAGCACGGGAAGGCTGTTACCTTAAGGACACATGAGGTCAGGGGAGTTTATTCTCCTTTCACCATGGTGACTAATGCTTGACATTCACACCTTTTGTAATCATCCCACAGTTTTTAGATATTTTGCTCCTTCCCACTATTTTCCCTTCTTGTATTTCAGTTTTAGAAGTTTCTACTGACATGTCTTCAAGCTCGCTGATTCTTTCCTTCAGTTCAGTTCAGTTCAGTTCAATTCATTCGCTCAGTCATGTCCGACTCTGTGACCCCATGAATTGCAGCACACCAGGCCTCTCTGTTCATCACCGACTCCCGGAGTTCACCCAAACCCACGTCCATCAGGTCGGTGATGCCATCCAGCCATCTCATCCTCTGACGTCCATAGTCAATCTAATCACACTAGGACCACAGCCTTGTCTAACTCAATGAAACTAAGCCATGCCCTGTGGGCCCACCCAAGATGGGCAGGTCATGGTGGAGAGGTCTGATAGAATGTGGTCCACTGGAGAAGGGATGGCAAACCACTTCAATATTCTTGCCTTGAGAACCCCAAGGTCATTAGGCTCTGGTAAAACCCATGTTGTTTAGACTTTTGTAAAATAGTTTCCCTGAGGGCAGGTCTTATCAAGAACAAGGAGTTCTGGACAGTTTCAAAATGGCTACATTGCCCTCCCCCTGGCGGAAGCACAAAGGGATTTTTCTCAGCTCTTCAGTGTGAGAACTGGCAGGTCTCCCACAGGTGAAACTCGCCAAAGCATGGAGACCACCTAAGAAGAGGCACCCCTGGCATTTTTTAACTCTCACACTTGTCCACACTGAGACTTCAGCAATTATTTAATTGCAGTTTAGGTTCTTAAGCCTTCTGCTCCAGTAAGCTGTGATTCTCTGTATCTATTTGTCCGTCTTTTCCAACTTTGGGGGCAGAGGTATACCTTGTGACCTCAATTCTCTGAAGGATCTAAGAACAGTTGTTGATTTTCTGTTTGGTCAGCCTTTTTCTTGTTTTGTGGATAGGTATGATGACATCTGCTTTATTTATGTTAATAAAGTTTAATGAAAGTTTTGACTATGTCTTTTCCAACTTTGGGGGCAGAGGTATACCTTGTGACCTCAATTCTCTGAAGGATCTAAGAACAGTTGTTGATTTTCTGTTTGGTCAGCCTTTTTCTTGTTTTGTGGATAGGTATGATGACATCTGCTTTATTTAGGTTAATAAAGTTTAATGAAAGTTTTGACTTGATATTTTACTAATAAAGGCTGCCAACATGCCTAGCAATATTGCAAAATACTTCTGGTGTGTATATACACATACACAGCTGATAAAAAAAAGAGAAAATGGAACTAATACACATGAAAAGTAAGAACTGGTATGGTATGTGTGCCATGAGTTCTTGCGTTCTGCCAGAGTGAACCAGGGTCCAAATTTAAGAGCTCCTGCAGTACAGTATGACCTTGCTGCCCCAAAGATACTGTTTGCTTCTCATGCCTTGACCACATCTGAAATCTTACCCACTATCTCCCCTCCTACTTAAAAACTGAGAGACAACAACAAAAGATGCTCCAGCCATATGCACAGCCATGAATATTGTGCCAAGGTTCCAGCCACGTCCTCATTTCTCCTCCTACTTCAGTGAAATATCAAGAACTCATTCATCTCTTTCCCTTAGATCACAGAAAAGAGGTGGCCTAAGAAATCATCTGCTTTGTCTCTTTTCTCTTGGCCTTCACCTGGCCCACTTCAATTCTCTAGAGTTGAAGTTACCTCCTAAGCAGAAGACAATATAAGTCTTACCAAGAAAGAGTGAGCAAACTACACATCCTTCCAAAAGTCCATCCTCTCAAGAGGCTCCTCTGACTCTCTTGTCCACAGCAGAGTTTGAGAGCCACTGGGTTAGAGGGGCATATGGGTGGGAGGTCAGGTATATGCTGTAGTAGCCGCCATTAATATTTGAATGAGTGCACATGTTTATGTCAAATTTGTCTTTCAAGGATCAGTAGTCCATGGACCTACAGTCATGCGCAGTTATTTAGAGCTCAAAGAAAATGATGTGAAGAAGAAAATTTCCATTACAAACTATACACATAACTTAATTTTATATATTCTGAAGTATTACAAATCAGATTTTAGTTCAAGACACATGACTAATATGGATATTAATCTTATTTTAATTAAGATAAATATTATATTTATCTTATTTTAATTGTGATAAATATTTAAACAATTTATTTCATTACCTATCAAATAAAATTGATTAGAACTAATATTTAATTTAATTATTTAATAATAGTAGTAGTAGTGATAGAGGCTAGCATTTATTTATTGAGTGTTTAACTATGCTTTCGATATAGTGGCAAGTGATTTTCATTGACTATCTCAATTAATTCTTATAGAAACTGTGAGGTAGGTAAAACAATTATTCCCATTTCACATATAATGAAACTGAGGCAAAGGAAATTCAGTACATTTTCCAAATCATATAACTTGCGAGTGGCAGGGACAAAACCCAGCCCAGGACTGCCTGCCCAGGTTCATAATCACTGCTTCACTGCAGTAAAATTAATTAGATAATAACATATTTTTTAAAAATTATAGTCCTTTGTGATATTGGTCAATTCTGACCCTTGCCTTTACTATTTGGCTCTTTTACATGATAAATCTTTGGTACTTAATTTTGAGAGTGTAGATGGCTGAAGGTGCCTATGTTTAATTAAAAAGAAGTACGTTTAATTGCACTGGCAAATTTTAAATGCTCAGCTACCCTCTGAGCTGGCAAAACCTTCTAAGTCCTTAAGTTAACCCTCGGACTTCCAGAAATTTTGCTTGACGAATGAAAGCTTATTTGAATAGCGAGAGCCTCCCCATTTGGGGATTATTAAGATTTTTCCAGATAACCACACAGCAGCTTCTTCTCTGATATGGTGGAGGGTGCTTTTGGAATTACACAGGAAGCAGCTTGCAGGAGGCCTCTTCCCCTCTTTCCCAGGTATGTTGGATGTAGCAATGTAGCAGTTCTCAGATGATTTGATAAAAATCCTTCTGGCTCAGTCAGGAGAGGGGAGCAGTGTTCATTAGAGCAGTGGTCCCCAACCTTTTTGGCACCAGGGACCAATTTCATGGAAGGCGATTTTTCCACGGATGGTGGGGGTGGAGGGTTGGGAGGTGGTTTGGGGATGATTCAGGCACATTACATTTATTGTGCATTTTATTCTATTACATCAGCTCCACCTCAGATCATCAGGCATTAGATCCTGGAGGTTGGGAACCCCTGCCTTAGAGGACTTAAGACAAGGATATCTGAATATCAGCCTCTGAGAGCGCAAAACTCTTTGCAAAACCATAACTAGTCTTTTCTACACCAAATGCTACACCTTTAAAGTCTCATTTGCAAATAAAAGATTGAAAGTTTCTGGTATTTGCTTACTATCATTCCTCCAGGTATGATAACCAGGCAGCCTCCTAAGGACAGAGGGGCTGTCAATATCACTTCCAAGCAATGAGACCTCTGCCGGGTAGGAGAGAGAGGGGAGAAGACGGTCAACAGGCAATCCAGCTTTCACGCTAACACTCCCCGGAGGATTTTCATTACCCTTTCAGCATCGGGCCTTACCTTTTCCCTCTCAAGGTCAGATCTGTCTAGACAGTTCAACTTCCGGCAGCGAAAGCACACTCACAATAAGCTTGTGCCCAGGACCTCTCAGGGTGCCCTTCCACCTAAATCGGGAGAGTCCCCTCCTTCTGTCTTGTTTGTGACCTTTCTCTAGGTGAGAAGGTCCCCTGCGAGGCTGCCAGGTCGGCCTTGTTATGGTGATGGCGCTGCAGAAAGCAGCTTCTCCCTCGTTAGAAGTGACATCACTGTACATTAAAGACATCATATCTCCTTTCATATTAAAATGCCTGTCAGCTCTCCTGCTCAAAGGTTGTAAATCTGCCAGAGTGGCCTGAGCTTGGGGAGTTTTCATTATGAAAATATGAAGATAAGCACTCTGTTTCCCTGTCAAAGGGAAAGACATAAGTCTTCTGGTAATGACATTACTTAAAAAAAATAAATATATATTTTCCTAGCTGAGTGTTATAGCAGCACATTTGGACAAGATAGCTCCCCCCATTTTTTTAAGTTTTAAAAATTCAGACTTAAAAACCAGACTGGCATAACTCAGATAGGAAATACAGCTGGAGTAAGATTTATTAAGGCATGCTTTTCACACTTGCTCCTAGAGTAAATCATTAGACGTTTTCAATGATTTTAGCCCTTCATTTTTTTTTTTACCGTCCCCCTCTTTGGAGCAATTTCTCAGAGCTGTCTCCCAGGCTATAGTCCTCATTTTGCCCCAAATAAAACTTAGCTCATTACTCTCACGTTGTGCTTTTTCTTTTTAACTGATAAAGGTTAGTCTAAGGAGTCTTATTCATGGAAGATGGGATTTCCTTTCTAACTAACCACATAAAAATAGAGAAAAATGATTGAAGAAACCACAACATAGCTCATTGCCTCTGTGAGGCATCAGGTTTTAAATTAACCCTTTCCAGACAGAGACATGGAGAAGGCAATGGCATCCCACTCCAGGACTCTTGCCTGGAAATTCCCATGGACGGAGGAGCCTGGTGGGCTGCAGTCCATGGGGTCGCTGAGTCAGACACGACTGAGCGACTTCACTTTCACTTTTCACTTTCATGCATTGGAGAAGGAAATGGCAACCCACTCCAGTGTTCTTGCCTGGAGAATCCCAGGGATGGCGGAGCCCAGTGGGCTGCCATCTGTGGGGTTGCACAGAGTTGGACACGACTGAAGTGACTTAGCAGCAGCAGCAGCAGCAGACAGAGACATTGGGCTTTTCTAAAAAGTCTTACAATCAAAGACATAAATTAAAATCTCAGACACTGCTGCATTCAAGGAGTGGGGCTTGTGAAGCAAACTTGTTGTCATCATAGTTTTTAAGGCACTAAGTTGTGTCCAATTCTTTTGAGATCCCATGGACTGTAGACTGCCTGGCTCCTCTGTCCATGTGATTCTTCAGGCAGGAGTACTAGAGTTGGTTGCCATTTCTTTCTCCAGGAGATCTTCCTGATCCAGGGATTAAACCTGAATCTTCCACACTGGCAAGCGTGTTCCTCACCATTGAGCTACCAGGGAAGCCCCACGTTTTTACATTCATCTCAAGTTTATTCTTACTTGGTAGTTGTGAAGAGGGACTAAGATTTCAGATACCATTATTTCTTTCTGCAGAAATGATCATGAAGATTAGTATGGGTTATTCAGGGCATCCCATTAAGTGAAAGAAAATACAAGTGGCTCAGCTGTCTTTGGTAGTCCGCTTACTCTGTGGATTCGTGAAGACTCAGATAACTCAGCTTACAGAGCTGACAAAACAAGAACTTTTCATAAGATGGAATCAACTCCTCTTTCATTCATAAGAGGCTGCTGCTGCTGCTGCTGCTAAGTCGCTTCAGTCGTGTCCGACTCTGTGCGACCCCACAGATGGCAGCCCACTGGGCTCCGCCATCCCTGGGATTCTCCAGGCAAGAACACTGGAGTGGGTTGCCATTTCCTTCTCCAATGCATGAAAGTGAAAAGTGAAAGTGAAGTCGCTCAGTCGTGTCTGACTCAGCGACCCCATGGACTGCAGCCAATCCCACTGACAAATGAATAGAAATACCACAACGCTTCCTCTCTCTGGTTTTGACACATTGCGGTGAACTGTACATTATCACTTTCCAAGGTAAGCTGTGAAATGATTTTTATGGATGTAATTTATCTGTAATTCAGTAAGTGTAGGCCCAAGACTGGTGACTTTCTATAGATTCATTCAGATAAGAATAACCACACTCAACAATCCCAGGAAAGGCCTGGATATGAGACAAACTATCCAATTACCATGAGCAAAAAAGAAAATCTCCAGGGAAGTGGCTGAAGCCTAGACATTCTGTTGTATTCCTGTTTGCTGTGCTCCGTGTAGTGTGTCTCAGCTCCAGCCTTGCTTGCTGGGGCCTGCTCTGTGGCTTTCTCAGTAGAGAAGGAAATCTAGGTGAGATGAATCAATGATCGCCAATACCTAGAAATAAAGCTAAGCCAGGTTCTGGAGTTCCTTGTTGTTGTTTTTAGTCACTAAGTTGTATAAAAATTTTTGCAATTCCATGAGCTGTAGCCAACCAGGCTCCTTTGTCCATGGGATTTCCCAGACAAGAATTCTGGAGTGGGTTGCCATTTCCTCCTCCATGGGGATCTTCCCGACCCAGGGATCGAATCTGTGTCTCCTGCATTAGCAGGCAGATTCTTTATCACTGAGCCACTAGGGAAGCCCCTGAAGTTCCTAGTATCAAATAATTGGCTTTGGCAATGTTATCAGCTAAGGAATTTGGGGTACTCAACTGTCCAGTTTTAACTTATCAACAAAATTCTCAAGGGCAGCCCTGTCCTTTCTCTACCACCCCCCCCCCACCCCGGCTCCCACTCTTAGAAAATTTAAATCTTGTTTCAAAAGTTAACAATGACAACTAATAGCTAATAGTGGGAGGAAGCTGATGGCAGGTGCCCTCAGGTTCAAAAGGTCAGTTCAGACTCCACTGCCTGGTAAATTACCTAATGGGGTCCTTGGGCCAGGGTAAGGGGTGGTTGCAATTCAAAATGAAACCCAATCTTCACTCATCATCAGACCCAATGAGGTTTTAAGGGAATCTCTGACTTTATGATCCTTCTATTGAAGGAGGACAGGAAAGATTTTGGTCTCTTGGGGATGTCTGGCATGCTTTTCTTCCTGGTTGTGCTACAGGTACTCTGTACTCACAGACATTGGTTGCTGGTTCCTTCTGAAGTCACAGTCACACACCCACACAGGATGGGCCAGTGCCTAAGCCACTTTGTGTCACCTAACATAGTCAAGCACTAGAGTGGTTTCAGACATGTCCAAGACACCAGACAGCCAGTCATGACTTATCAGCCAGAGACACTAACCTACCCAGAAATGCAGCGTCCTTGGACTCCATGAGTTTGAAGTTAATGACAAGCTTTATAAAACAAACAAACAGTAAGAATCCAACGCCCTCAAAGCCATGAAGAACTGACCTGATCACTCTGAGTTGGTATCCCTGTTGGTGACCTTTGTCTTCTTTACCTACAGCCAAAAAGTAAAAAGGACTGAAACCTCTAGCAGTCATTGCTCGGCCCTCCAAACGTCTTCCTAAATTGGCCTTGTTTGGTAAGTGAAATCGCAGCTGAAAGGGGTCAAGCCGATGCAGTGGGCATCACAGCACGGGGAGGAGGTCAAATTACTTTTGCCCTTCTGCTCCCAGCCCTTTACTGCTGGCCTGCTGCCAGAGTCCAGCCCTTGCCTGAATACCGGTGACTCTACATAGAAAGCCCAGCACAGTAAATTCACCCACAGTGAATCTAATTTGGGTATGTAATAAAAAGCAGTTTTGCAATAAGGATAATTTTCTTAGCAGAAAAAGTGTATCTCATTTAGTGGCATTTCTTGCAGACTGCTTTAAAATCCTGAGCATGGAAGCTGAGGTCACAGGCTCAATTTATATATAAAGGCTGGTCAGTTTACTTTGGTCCAGAGCCATAAACTGTAGCTCCATTCTGTAAATATACTCTGTCCATGTGCCATTTTATAAGCACGTTTTACAAACCAGAAAGGGCTTCCCAGGTGGCTCAAAATCCACCTGCAATGCAGGAGACATGGGTTGGGAAGATGCCCTGGAGAAGGAAGGGCATGGCAATCCACTCCAGTATTCTTGCCTGGAGAACCCGATGGACAGAGGAGCCTGGCGGGCTACAGTCCACAGGGTTGCTAAGAGTCGGACACAACTGCAGTTACTGAGCATGCATGCCCTCACGCATCAATCAGAAGAGTGAGTTGGCCTTCCCTAGTGGCAGAGTGGTAAGAATTTGCCTGCTTACGCAGGAGACACGTGTTCGATCTCTGGTGCGGGAAGATTTCACATGCCGAGGAGCAACGAAGCCCGGGCACCCCAATTACAGAGCCCGTGCTTTAGAGTCTGCGAGATGCAATTACTGAAGCCTGTGCACCTGCAGCCCATGCTCTGCAACAAGAAAAGCCACCTCAATGAGAAGCTAATGCATTGCAACTAGAGAGTAGCTTCTGCTTACTGCATCTAAGAAAGCTTGAATGCACCAACGAAGATCCAGTGCATCCAAAAATAAATAAATATGTCAACTTAAAAAATAGTCATAGTTTAAAAATTGAGAGATATGTTTTATTTGATGGGAATTTTTAGGACTTCAAGCCCCAAAGACAGCAATATCAAGTAACCCTGAGAACTGCTCTGAGGATGTGGGTGGTGGGGTAGGCTTGCGAAGGGAGGGATTCAGGTTACGGAGAAGTTTGCAACAAGAGGCAGGTAGGCTAAACATCAAAAGACTTGTTAATTAAGGAAAACCAACAAACTGAGACATGCAGATGATACAACCATTATGGCAGAAAGCAAAGAGGAACTAAAGAGCCTCTTGATGAGGGTGAGAGAGGAGAGTGAAAAAGCTGGCTTGAAACTCATTCACAAAACCAAAATCATGGCATCCAGTCCCATCACTTCATGGCAAATAGAAGGAGAATAAGTGAAAACGGTGACAGATTTTCTTTTCTTGGGCTCCAAAATCACTGTGGACAGTGACTGTATCCATGAAATTAAAAGATGCTTGCTTCTTGGAAGGAAAGATATGACAGTCCTAGACAGTGTTTTAAAAAGCAGAGACATCACTTTGCTGACAAAGGTTCATACAGTTGAAGCCATGTTTTTTCTAGTAGTCATGTACCGATGTGAGAGCTGGACCATGAAGAACTGAGGCTTCTAACTGTGGTGCTGGAGAAGACTCTTGAGAGTCCCTTGGACAGCAAGATCGAACCAGTCAATCCTAAAGAAAGTCAACCTTGAATATTCATTGGAAGGACGGATGCTGAAGCTGAAGCTCCAACACTTTAGCCACCTGTCCATGGCATTGAAGACCCAACTCACTGGAAAAGACCCTGATGCTGGAAAAGAATGAAGGCAGGAGGTGAAAGGGATGACAGGATGAGATGACTGGATGGCATCACTGACATCATGGACATGAGTTTGAGCAAACTCCAGGAGATACTGAAAGACAGGGAAGCCTGGTGTGCTACAGTCCATGAGGTCACAGAGAGTCGGACACAACTTAGCAACTGGCCAACAGCAAGGAAAATCAGATATCTCAAGTTAAGGAATTTAGTGCTCTTCTATGAATGGGAAGATGCAAGAGTCTGGGCTCACTGAAATCATTCCTTTCATGTTCATCTCGGCTGTCTGGGGCCAGTACCCTGCATTTTTCACATCCTCCCTCTCCCAGATCCTTGGTGATTGCCGTAGGGAGCAGCTGCAGCCTGATGCTGCCGGATAGCAGGTATTGTTCTCCTTTGGGCCGGAATCACTGATGGCTGCGATATCCTTGTTTGTTGATATGGCAGGAAATACTCCATTTCTCAAATAGTTAGGTAAATAAATAAAAAAAGGAAGAGTGGGTTGCTGACAAATAAGAATGTGTTGGCACACACATTATCAGCTCCATATGAAGTATGAGTTTTAAAGCAGCTTTTATGGGTAAAGAAACATTTCTGGTATGTGACAGATTGTATTTTTGAAAGAGGGCAGCAACAAGATTTCCCATCCCACATGTTCTTGCGGTGTAACTTTGACACATGTCCCTCTGAGGGAAGGAGTCTGGGATCTTAGTTCCCTGACCAGGGATCAAACCTGAGTATCCTGCATTGGACATGCAGAGTCTTAACCGCTAGATCACCAGGGAATTCCCCACTTTGTGACTGTTTTGACCAATAGACTACAGTAGAAGTGGCCCTGAGTTCTAAGGCTGGTTCATAAAAGTCTTCAGCCTTGCTTGTTGGGATACTCACTCAAAAAGTCTTTAACCACCCTATGAGGTGTCTGCCATGCTGCGAGGAAGCACAGCTCACCCATGTAGGGTAGAGAGACCATTAGAGAGTGGTCCTGTGACTATCCAGAGAGAGAGAGAGAGACAGAGGAGAGATGCCTAGCTGATTGCCCGCTGCATAAGCCCACTGTGGTTTGTTCTAGTCCTAGTCACGATCAGACTCCAAACTTGAGGGAGACCCTGAATGAGAAACAACCAGGTCCATGCCAAATTCTCACCTACACAGACTGCAGAAGATAAAATGATTTTTATTTAAATAATAGGTTTTGGGGTAATTCATTAGGAATCAATAGATAATGAAAAAGAAGTTAGCAATTTGTCTCATGATTACTGTGGTGCACAGATTGGGTATCTGTGCAACTGAAAATAAATCAGGGTGGTTAAAAGACCTTGAACTCTAGGCTCAAATCCCAGACCCACAACCATATGATCTTGAGCAAATTATTTTCCTGAGCCTCAGTCAACTCATTTACAGATTGGTGATGACAACTGTAGTAACTTCACACAAGGGTCTGTGTAAGGATTAAATTAATTCATATTCATAAAATGTATAGAAGAGTACCTGGCAGAGAGTGTTAGTAGGAGGATTCCAGGTGAAATAGGGGCCTGAAGCATATACAATTTAGTTTCTCTTAAACCCCAATATGGGCTTCCCTAGTGACTCAGCGGTAAAAAATACTAGGGACATAATAGTAGCCAGGCATTCTCCCTGTCTTCTAGGAGCTTGTCCACCACAAAGGAAGGCAGGGAAATAAACAAAAATTTACAAATGAGTCAGATTATTTTCAGAAACACCAGTCTTTAGGATACTTTCATTTATTGAGTAAGGAGTATAAACTGGTATTCCTGGAGAGACATCTGGCAACAGCTATAGCAAAATGTCCTTTAAAGTTTGCAAATTGTTGGAAATAGTGATGCTACATTGGGCAATTTATCTAAAGAAACAGATAAGCATTCAGAAAACACACACATTCAGATATATGTTATTATTATAGCAAATAATTTAAAATACAAAGGTGTTTAATAATGAGGGGATTAGCTAAATTGTGGCCAGGTATTCTGCTGTTATTAAAATGATCTCATATTCACTACCATGTAAACGTCTTCTCCAAGTCTAGTTAAATGAGAAAAAGAGATCATACAAGAGTATCAAACTTCCCTGGTGGTACAGTGGATAAGAATCTGCCTGCATCAGGAGACATGGGTTCTATCCTTGGTCTGGGAAGATCCCACCTGCGGCAAAGCAGCTAAGCCGGGGCACCACAATACTGAAGTCCACACACCCCAGAGCCCACGCTCCGCAACGAGAGAAGCCACCCCAAGGGGAAGCCCGCACTTAAGGCAACTAGAGAGTAGCCCCCGCTTGCTGTAACTAGAAAAAGCCCCCCCCAAAAAAGAATGGGTAGCAACCTGAGTGAGAGAGAGAGCACACCATGTCCTGGCATGTTGTTTTGCTCAGAGTGGTGAAATAACAGTCAAATTTTGAGGGGTTTTTCTTCCCTTGTCATCTGAATTTATCTACAGAAAATGTCATATTTGTGCTTTTTAAAAAGAACAACTTCATTTCACTCAGGACTTGCCATTTTCTTGAAGAGTAATAACCCCATCTCATTAGATGTTTCTATTTGTCCTCACTTCTTGGTGCCCCTTCAATAAAAACACGTATTTGATAAAGTACCCGTTTTTGCCGACTTGGAATCGCCTTCTGGTTTGGATGGAGTTGTGTTGGAAGAGTAGGTGGAGTGCAAGTTTGTCAGCCAGGACAGGACGTGAGCTAGGGTGACACACGCTCTTCCTGGAAGACCCCTGCCCTTCCCCAACCAGATCCACGGATGGAGCATAACCACCACTGAAGTGGTGTGAAACGCCAGCAGTACTGATAGAGAGTAACACATCAGCTCTGTGGTTTGGGGGGCTCAATTACCTTGGAAGTCATAGTGTTTCATCCCAGTCGTCTTTGCAGCTCTCACCCTTGTACGATTCTAACTGATGGGATGGCAGGGCGGGGTAGAAGCCTTTCATTCTTCAGGGATGGAATAAGAGGCTTAACTTTTGGGGCTTATACATATTGAAAGTGTTCCAGTTAAGTAGATTATATCACATGCCACTTTCATGTCCTTCCTCTTTTCTTCCTCTACCTCTCCTTCAAACAGGTGCGGTTTTCTTGACTTGGCTTTATTCCTTGGCTTCAATGAGATGGACAGAATCCAGTGTGGTCTACTCTTAGCCCTTTCCAACAGGAAGGCAAGGTGATCAGGCTGCTTTGCACCTCTGGGCAAGTGGGCGCATCTCGGGCTTATCTGGAAAGGCCATTTGCACCTGTAAATACCTGCACTCTCTCCCCATACCTGGCACTGATGCCAGCATTTCAAAAGAGATTTATGACTTTAAGGTATTAAAGAACTCCACCTTATTAAAAATGCACATGAACAAAATCACACATTGGATCTGCTTTAATCACTTTATCAGAAATTAGTTTATAAGGTCTTTGCCATGATGACCTTTAGCTGAAAAACTGGACAAGAGACCCAAAGTATCAGATTTACTGTGAGGAACATTTAGCAGGTAGAAGTGCAAATTCAGAGCCAAGGTCAGTTCCTGGGGACACCTGAGAGAAACAGTATGTCTCAGGGAGAATTCCAGTATTATCAAGGGATGACCTCAGAAAGCAGAGTGAGGAGCATCTTGGCAAGGAAACTTTGGAAAGACATCAAAGGCAACTACGTTCTTCAGACTGCCCTTCCCTCGGTGCTCACTCTCCACATCGGAGGCTGAGGGTGCCATTTTAAAATATTTTTTTCCATGCAGACTATTTTTAAAGTTTTTATTGGATTTGTTACAATATTGCTTCTGTTTTATGTTCTGGTTTCTTGACTGCAAGACACGTGGGATCTTAGCTTCCCACCCAGGGATTGCACACTCAGCCCCTACATTGGAAGGCAAATTCCCAAGTGCTGTTTTAGAGGCTTATTTCCATAGCTGAGAGGCAAGGCTCACCCCTTCCTCATACCCTTCTCTACAGAAACCTTGCTTCTAGTGTGTCCTCCAGTGGACGTTATTGTTCTGTGGAGCAGTATCTGACTGGCTGTGTCCCTCTCACATTGAGGGGTGGTGAGCTATGGCAGCCGACTTAACCATTGCCACCATTTCAGCGATCCTTGCAAATCCATGTCAGATGTAAATATTCAGCTTTAGTTCTGGGATAAGTCTTGCAAATGGTCAAAGAAGGAAAATAATCTCTGCTCGAGTTTTGTCCAGCAGCTGCTTCCAGGCAAAAGATTCTTTCTAATATGGCACATGGTGCAAGTTTGTATGAAATTCATGATCTGGTACTTTGTCAATCATACCCTGAAGCTAGGGTAGAGCTCTTGGGCCAATGGCAAGTTGCCAGAGGTTTAGGAATGAAGGAACTTCAAAGATGGAAAAAGGCCATGCACAGAGCTTTGCCAAGCCTTCCTTTGCTCCAGCTAGTAGAGACTAAGAAAATATTATTTTTAAAAGCAGATGCATACACCCTAAGAATATAAAAGTCATCTGCCTTTCTATTCTGAAAGAGCAAACAATTTTCTCTATGATAGATTTCCTCCAGAATCTCTTTCTGTCTTGACTTTTGAATTTTTATGAGTGTTCTGTTGAATTTTGCTCACACTGAGTTATTCTGTGAAAATAATTTTTAAGTTATTTGGGGGTGGGTGAGTTGGCATCCATAAGACTCTAGTTTTCCTTCACATGTGATTAGGGAATAATTTATGTGCTGAAGGAGGCACTGATGTGGCCTTTGTCCGGGTAGAAAAGTGAAAAGTAAGCTTCACTGAAGGTTCTGAAATCTTTGTTGCCCCTTTTTGCATGGATGCAAAAAGTCAGATTTGAAAGCAATTACCCTTTTCAGTACTTTGGCTACCTGATGAGAAGAACTGACTCATTAGAAAAGACCCTGATTCTGGGAAAGATTGCAGGCAGGAGGAGAAGCAGACGACAGAGGACAAGATGGTTGGATGGCATCACCGACTCAGTGGACATGAGTTTGAGCAAACACTGGGAGATGGTGATGGACAGGGAGGCCTGGCGTGCTGCAGTCCATGGGGTTGCAAAGAGTCAGACATGACTGAGCCACTGAACAACAACAACCTATTTCAGGCACTTAATAATGGATGAAGAAATGTTTATTAAACTGCATGATTTGGGATGGAGAATAAGGCTCAAGAAGTGTAGAAATTCTAACTCCTGTAGAGTTAACATCAAAGAACTTCATTGTCTTTTATATTTTGCATGCATGCTAGGTTGCTTTAGTCCTGTCCAACTCTTTGTGACCCTGTGGACTGTAGCCTGCCAGGCTGCTCTGTCCATGGGATTCTCCAGGCAAGAATCCTGGAGTGGGTTGCCATGGCCTCTTGCAGGGACTCTGACCCAGGTATCGAACTCACATCTTTTACATCTCCTGTATTGGCAGGCGGGTTCTTTAACACTAGCACCACTGGAAAGCCCCTTTTATATTTTATTTAGTATTTATTTGAGCTGGGGTTCTCAAAAAAAGAAAGAAAGTGAAAGTGAAGTCACTCAGTCATGTCCGACTCTTTGCGACCCCGTTGACTGTAGCCCACCCTGCTCCTCCATCCATGGGATTCTCCAGGTAAGAATACTGGAGTGGGTTGCCATTTCCTCCTCTAGGGGATCTTCCTGACCCAGGGATTGAACCCAGGTCTCCTGCATTGTAGGCAGATGCTTTAACCTCTGAACCACCAGGGAAGCCCCTCTGGAGGTTCTTATTCTGGGACCAACTTTGTACATGAATATACATGTATTCATCCATGTATATTTAAGAGTACCTTTCCTTGCCTGGCACTGGAGCAAATGCTGGACCAGTCATCCAGCAAATGACTATATTTTTCCATCCCTCCCCGACCCAGTGTGAGTACAGTAAACACGGCAATCGTAGCATCTGTCCTGGCTTTTGACTAAATTGGAAGCTGTGATTGTCCTCACTATGCTTCGTGCCCTCTGCAACATATTTGTTTCAATTCTTCAGCATAAATCAGAAGGCCTTGCTTCTCCTCTAACAAGCAGAAAGGATTTGTCTCGATTGAGTTTGTATAATAGAATACCCTCAAGCCTGGCATGCTGCAGTCCATGGGTTCCCAAGTAGTCGGACATGACTTAGTGATTAAACAACAGCAACAAGGAAAGAGGGTTTTATTCTTTGCTCTAGTTACAGTTTATGAAGATGGCTGCCAGTTCTCCAAAATTTTGGTGGTGGGGGGGGGACAGCTACAAAAAGAGGAAAGGGACTTCCCTGGTGGTTCAGTGGTTAAGAATGCAGGGGACATGGGTTCAATACCTTGTCGGGGAACGAAGATCCCACATGGTGTGGAGCATCTAAGCCCTCGAGCCACAACTGCTGAGCCCATGTGCACTGCAAGGAAAGATCCCGTATGACGCAGTCAAGATCCCACGTGCGGCAACTGAGACGCAACAAGACCAAATAAATAAAATTTTTTTTTTTTTAAAAAGAGAAGACAATGTTGTGTTTTTGAGCATCTTATCACCTTCTACGTATGGGTGACCATTTAGAAATGCATCCAGACATTGGTGCTGGTTTTGTCACAAGAGAAAGAATTAGATGGTCTCTGCTACTGAGAGTTTTAGGTAACAGCTGATGTGCGTTTTTTAAATTAATTCATTTATTTTTGGCTGTGCTGGATCTTCATTGCTGTGAGGCCTTTCCGGGGGCGGGGCTACTCTCCAGGTGTGGTGTGTGGCCTTCTCACCGCAGAGGGTTCTCTTGTTGCAGAGCTTGGGCTCTAGGGCCCTTGGACTTCAGTAGCTGCAGCACGTGAGCTCAGTAGCTGCTGCTCCCAGGCTCCAGAGCACAGGCTCAAGAGTTGTGGCGCGCAGGCTTGCTCTGTGGCATGGGATCTTCCTGAATTAGGGATCGAACCCATATCTCCTGCGTTGGCAGGCAGATTCTTTACCACTGAGCCACTAGGGAAGTCCCGGATGTGTTTCTTATTGTAATGACCTCAGTGAAAGGAAAGGGCAACTGCTTAAAAAAAACAAAATTGAAAAGAAAGAGTTTGTGCTACCCTATTGATAATTTCTAGCTATATTATGTTCACAAATACAGAATTGGGAAAAGTAGCTTCTAAAAACTAAAAATTACTGAGAAGTAGCATTAGTCTTAATCTTTTCCTTTCTCCCTGGATTGAAGGTGGAGATTCTGAAGTTGTTCTTGAACTTTACCCTGCTAGTTTATAAAATGCTCTATTTTAACTACACCACAGGGCTGGTGAAAGAAACCGTTCCATCAGAAAAGCATATGGATTTGATAACCCACCCTGGAAAATCAAGGACATCTGGTTTTTTTTTTTTTTTTGCTGTAAACATTTTCCTGAAAGTCTAAATATAAAGCACTGGCCCAATTCATTAATATTTTGGAATGAATTTAGTTATGTCACAATAGACATGGGTTGTGGGTGGGTTTTGTTTTTTTTTTTGTAGTTGAAAAGATAAAAATTTTCACATTATCAGTTGAAACCACATTAGTAAGAAACATTTTGAAAACTGAATTTATTTGAAATAAATATGGTGGCAAGAA
Organism: Cephalophus harveyi; assembly: GCA_006410635.1. NCBI lineage: Eukaryota > Metazoa > Chordata > Mammalia > Artiodactyla > Bovidae > Cephalophus > Cephalophus harveyi. The sequence continues at coordinate 43,253 of SJYT01049728.1, forward strand.
TTCAAGCAGAGAAAATTCCTCAGAGATGGAGATGTGCATTTTTAAGAATGAAAAGAACCACGTACGCTGGAGATCATTTGCTGATATCTAAACTATTCCTAGGTTTTTATAGACTGTACTTTATTTATTAGAAGTGACTGTACAGTTTTAATTAGTTTCACTATGGTAGAATTAGCTTCATCGAAGTAGATTCACTCCACTGCAAGATGAACAGCAGCCTTATGGACCACAGATTTCCAACATAAACTGTAATTCATCAAAGGCCAATACAACTCTTTTCTTTGTAGCTGGGTAACCATTTATGTTTGAGGTGAAGATGTTAATATGGAAATTTTGTGAGCGAGGAAAGAGGACGAACACAAGATGGAGATGTGCATTTTTAAGAATGAAAAGAACCACGTACGCTGGAGATCATTTGCTGATATCTAAACTATTCCTAGGTTTTTATAGACTGTACTTTATTTATTAGAAGTGACTGTACAGTTTTAATTAGTTTCACTATGGTAGAATTAGCTTCATCGAAGTAGATTCACTCCACTGCAAGATGAACAGCAGCCTTATGGACCACAGATTTCCAACATAAACTGTAATTCATCAAAGGCCAATACAACTCTTTTCTTTGTAGCTGGGTAACCATTTATGTTTGAGGTGAAGATGTTAATATGGAAATTTTGTGAGCGAGGAAAGAGGACGAACACTATCATTCTAATTTATGACCTTTCATATAAGGCCAAATGTAAAGGCAACTTCAATTGTTTTATATCTCAGGGCCAGCACACAGCAGATGTATGAAATTTGGAGTGTTAGACATAAACTTTTATTACCAAATTATAAATAATTTCTCCCACTTATACGGTTCACCTTTCAAGTTCATCTTGATTAAAATACAAGGGCAGCATCACACCGATTTCACTGAATTTTACAGCTGAGAGAGGTTTTCTAGAGTTCACAGTGAAGCATAAAGCATAACAGCATTTGGAAGACTTTCCTCATAGGAGTTCGGCTCCTGAGCCCATCTCCTCTGAAATTCAAGTTATATCAAAATGAGGGCTGATGACGCAGGAACATTTATTTAAACATCTCAAATGTTATATCTGAAACGAAGCTCCCATGATGTAGCATATTTCCCATCTTTGGGTAAAAATAAAAGGCACACTGCCTTTCCTGAGAAATTTGCCCATCAGTCAATATGCTTCTATTACTTCTCAGAAGATACTCAACAACCAGCATATTTTTCTTCTTGTTGCTTTAACAATTTTCATATCCCATGACAAAAGGTGGTAACAGTGGTCCAAACACCCCACACTAGGATGTGACAGGTGTTTTTATTGTCCGTCCTTAAGCTGCAGGTGGAAGCCAGCACCTGATAAAGTTAATGTATCTCTGGAACAAGATGGTCAACGTTACTAGAAGCAGAATGCTAACATGCATATTAAAATCTGCTCTGGAGACTGTCGACCCCCCCAGTTTCGTGTTTGCATCTCTCTTCATCCCTCTCATCAGCATAATATACAATCACCCACACGTCCACAGGGCTGTCAGGGGTTTCATAAAATAAGCTGGATATGATATTGTTACTCGACCGGGTTGGTTTGCCCAAGGCACAACAAGCCAGATGCTGAGATGCTGAGGTTTCCCGCGGAGAAAAGGTTTACTCACAAGGCAGCCAAGGAGGGAGAACAAATGTTGAAATTGCCTTGCTCAAAGGCGAGGAACTCAGGGTATTTATGGGATAAAGTGGAGGCCTGGGGACCCTGGGGAGAGGCGATCAGAGATAAGAACAAGGGGAGATAACCGTTACTAGCGGAGAAAAGGTTTACTCACAAGGCAGCCAAGGAGGGAGAACAAATGTTGAAATTGCCTTGCTCAAAGGCGAGGAACTCAGGGTATTTATGGGATAAAGTGGAGGCCTGGGGACCCTGGGGAGAGGCGATCAGAGATAAGAACAAGGGGAGATAACCGTTACTCTCCACAGGCGCAGCTAAGCTACAGACTCCTTCACGAAACACTTGCTCAGAGAATGGCAGCACCGCGTGCGTGGAGGGTGGAGTTCAGGGTCCTCTGATGTCGAAAGAGCGCCTATCAGAAACTTTGGTTGCTGTCGTTCAGTTGCTAAGTTGTATTCCTCTCTCTCGACCCCATGGAATGTAGCCCACCCGGCTCCTCCATCCATGTGATTTTCCAGGCGAGAACACTGGAGTGAGTTGCCATTTCCTTCTCCAGTTGGAAACTTGCACATGCCTAATCAGAGAAGGCAATGGCACCCCACTCCAGTACTGCAGCCCAGACTGCAGCCCACCAGGCTCCTCCATCCATGGGGTTGCTAAGAGTCAGACATGACTGAGCGACTTCAATTTCACTTTCATGTACTGGAGAAGGAAATGGCAACCCACTCCAGTATTCTTGCCTGGAGAATCCTAGGGACGGGGGAGCCTGGTGGGCTGCCGTCTATGGGGTTGCACAGAGTCGGACACGACTAAAGTGACTTAGCAGCAATGGGAAGGTCAGTGGTCCTAACCAGTCTTAATTTACTTGAACTGAACACTGCTGACTCTGAGTTTCTGAAAAAAAAAAAAAAAACAACTGGGCTAAACATCTTATTGTTTAGGCTACCTGACATCTGGAGGACATGCAAGTTTTAAAGACAAAACAAGCTTGATCGATGAAGGCAGGTTACATTTTATCATTTATTAATGGCTAACTGGTGACTGACTTTGATTTCCATACCTTCTTTTATGCACATGGAACACTGAAGAACATAATCTTTCAAAGGCATAGATACAAAGAACTATAGAAGTCTGGAACAAAAAATGTGGCAAAAGTTCATCTCAGTATTTTTATCCTAGCATTTGCCTATTTTAAGACTAATAACTTTGAGACTTCCCTGAAGTCCAGTGATTAAGACTTTACCTTCCAAAGGGCTGAAGGTTTACTCCCTGGTTGGGGAACTAAGATCCCACACAGCATGCAGTGTGGCAAAAAAAGAATAATAACATCAAGAGAATGAGAAGACAAGCTATAGTTTGGGAGAAAATTCTTGCAAAAAACACATCTGATAAAGGACTGTTATCTAAAATACAGAAAGAACTCTTAAAACAATCTTAAAAAATGAACAATCTGAATGAAAATTGGCAAAAGATCTGAAAACACACCTCCCCAAAGAAATTTTACAGATGACAAATAACCATGTGATGATATGTCATTAGATGCAAGTTAAAGGTCCATCTAGTCAAGGCTATGGGTTTTCCAGTAGTCATGTATGGATGTGAGAGTTGGACTATAAAGAAAGCTGAGCACTAAAGAAGGCTGAATGCTGAAGAATTGATGCTTTTGAACTGTGGTGTTGGAGAAGACTCTTGAGAGTCCCTTGGACTGCAAGGAGATCCAACCAGTCCATCCTAAAGGAGATCAGTCCTAAATATTCATTGGAAGGACTGATGTTAAAGCTGAAACTCCAATACTTTGGCCACCTGATGCGAAGAACTGACTCATTGGAAAAGACCCCGATGCTGGGAAAGATTGAAGGCAGGAGGAGAAGGAGACGACAGAGGATGAGATGGTTGGATGGCATCACTGACTCAATGGACATGAGTTTGAGTAAACTCCGGGAGTTGGTGATGGACCGGGAGGCCTGGCGTGCTACAGTCCATGGGGTGGCAAAGAGTTGGACACGACTGAGTGACTGAACTGAACTGAACTGAAAAACTGCAAAGCGATATACTGCTGCTGCTGCTAAGTCGCTTCAGTTGTGTCCAACTCTGTGCAACCCCATAGACAGCAGCCCACCAGATTCCCCCATCCCTGGGATTCTCCAGGCAAGAACACTGGAGTGGGTTGCCATTTCCCTCCCTAATGCAGGAAAGTGAAAAGTGAGAGTGAAGTCGCTCAGTTGTGTCCGACTCTTAGCGACCCCATGGACTGCAGCCCACCAGGCTCCTCCGTCTACAGGATTTTCCAGGCAAGAGTACTGGAGTGAGTTGCCATTGCCTTCTCCTACTATATACCTATTAGAATGGTCCAAATCCAAAATACTGGATATACCAAATACTGACAAAGATGTGGAGCAACAGGAACTCTGAGTCATTCCTGGTCGGAATGCAAAATGGTGCAGGCACTTTGGGAGACAGTTTGGCTGTTTCTTACAGAAGTAAACAGACTCTTACCATACAGTTCAGCAATTGCACCCCTTTGTATTTACTCAAGTGAATTGAAAATTTATGTCTATACAAAAACCCGCACACAGACATTTAATAATAACTGTATTCATAACTGCCAAAACTTGGAAGCAACCAAGATGTCCTTCAGTAAGTGAACAAATAAACTGTGATATATCTAGACAATGGAATGTGGTCAGAGCTAAAAAGAAATGAGTCTTCAAGCCATGAAAAGACATGGAGGAACCCTAAGTATATACTACTAAGTGAAAGAAGCCGATCTGAAAAGGCTACATACTATTTGATTCATCCTTCAGTAAGTGAACAAATAAACTGTGATATATCTAGACAATGGAATGTGGTCAGAGCTAAAAAGAAATGAGTCTTCAAGCCATGAAAAGACATGGAGGAACCCTAAGTATATACTACTAAGTGAAAGAAGCCGATCTGAAAAGGCTACATACTATTTGATTCCAACTTTATGATACTGTGGAAAAGACAAAACCATGAAGACAGTAAAAAAAAAATCAGTGGTTGCCAGGTGTCAGTAAGGAGAGAGGGATGAATACATAGACAAGGCATGGATGATTAGAGGTGTGAAACTGCTCTGTATGATACCATAGTGGTGGATGCCGGTTATTATATGTTTCTCAAAACCCACAAAATAGGGACTTCCCTGATGGAGGAGCTAAGATCCCATATGCCTCCTGGCCAAAAAACCACAAGCAACATTGTGACAAATTCAATAAAGACTCTAAAAATGGTCCACATCCATTTTTTTTTTAAAGAAAGCCCACAGAGCGTACACCACCAAAGTGAACCCTAATATAAACTTGGGGTGAATATGATGTGTCAGTGTAGGTTCATCAGTTCTTGCAACTAAACTCTGTGAGCTAAAATAAATCATGTCATAGTACGTTTATGACTTTAAAGTGTTGTGCCCGAAGTCCAAGACCCCAAAACTGAGAGAATAAGACATCCACAGCAATGCAAAAGCAAAAAGGGGTTTTATTGCTAGCTCGAGCTAGGGACATCAGTCCTTCCAATGAATATTTAGGACTGATCTCCTTTAGGATGGACTGGTTGGATCTCCTTGCAGTCCAAGGGACTCTCAAGAGTCTTCTCCAACACCACAGTTCAGAAGCATCAATTCTTTGGTGCTCAGCTTTCTTTATAGTCCAACTCTCATATCCATACATGACTACTAGATAAACCATAGCTTTGATTAGACAGAACTTTGTTAGCAAAGTAATGTCTCTGCTTTTTAATAAGCTGTTTAAGTTGGTCATAGCTTTTCTTCCAAGGAGCAAGTGTCTTTTAATTTCATGGCTGAAGTCACCATCGGCAGTGATTTTGGAGCCCAACAAAATAAAGTCAGGCACTGTTCCCACTGTTTCCCCATCTGTTTGCCATGAAGTGATGGGACCAGATGCCATGATCTTAGTTTTCTGAATACTGAGTTTTAAGCCAACTTTTTCACTCTCCTCTTTCATTTTCATCAAGAGGCTCTTTAGTTGTTCTTCGCTTTCTGCCATAAGGGTGGTGTCATCTGCATATCTGAGGTTATTGATATTTCTCCTGGCAATCTTGATTCCAGCTTGTGCTTCATCCATCCCAGCATTTCTCATGATGTTCTCTGCATATAAGTTAAATAAGCAGGGTGACAATAAACAGCCTTGACATACTCCTCTCCCTAATCTTACTGGATTAGTATTCCAAAAAAGTCTTACACATGTTTTTTTGTTTGTTTAATAAAAGATACTAGCTGGGTTGGGGGGAGGTCTTGTAAAATATGGAAAGTTACTCTGTGAGTTAGGGAAGCCTGTTCTAAGCTGCTGAGGGAGTTCTGGGCACAGCCACATTTTGGTAAACCTTTTGGGCTTGTGAACTAATTCATGTGTCCAGCCTGTTTGTCTCATGGCACCCTTACAGATCTATGCCCCTTGGAGAAGGTTACAGTCTCTCTTCAGATGAAATATGTCCTTAAAATTCTTCCTTTTCCCCTGCCCATCACCAGTCATGATGACTCCATGAAGGCTCTTTGGTAAAGGGAAAGAGGCTATGAATAAAAATTCTTTTTTGAATAATTGAAATGATCAGTGGAAAATATAGTACAATTTGATGCCTTTTGTGAAGGCTTTTGGGGACAGGACTGGTTTTATATCCTATTATGTTGTGGATATTTTTGGCAGCTAATAACTTATTTAAATGACATTTTACTTAAATTTTAAAATTATGTTTTATATTGCAAATACAGTTCTTTTCAACAAATCTGCAATTATTTGGTCTTTACCCAAAGTGAGCACTTAAAAAAGCATATAATAAAATCCCTCTATTCTACCAAATCACACGTTGTCATTCTCTGTCCCCTATGTCAATCAAAGGTTCATTTATTCTGACTTTCCCTAACAGAAGCTTATAGGAGGGTGAACTCATTTTTGTCTTAGAAAAGATGTCTGTGTCTTAGATCCTGTAACACTTCAACAGGGTTAAATACCTATTTAAACCTATCATCACTTTATTTGTAGCATCACAAATCTGGAACAGAATTCAAGTATAAGTTTTAATTTGATGAGGGTATGTGTGTAGCGAAAAAAGGAATCAAGTCTTGGCATAACAGTTTTCTTCTTTTTCCTTTCCCTCAAATAGCAAGACTATTGAAAATTCATGCGAAGTTCCAAACCGATACCCCATAGCAGCACTTAAATAATGTCTGTACACCATTTCCAGTTAGAACCAGTCTGTAACACAACGCACTTTATATTATAAAATACGAGTTACTTTCGTGATTTTAATTTTTTGTGTCAATTAACGTCGCTATGGAGACAATCTCTTGCTTATAACTACTTCGTCCTCACACATTTAAGCAAAATCCAAAAGTGGATTTAAAGATTCGAGGTTGCTTGCTTTATTTATTTGCATTTAGTTATCCAATTTCACGACATCTCTAAGTATGCATAGTTATTACTTTAGCAGTGAATTCCAGTTTCCTATAACTTCAAGGTTTTGTTTTTTTTTTTTAAACATTTCTGCCTAAAAGAAATCCTGATTAAAAGATCACTTCCAGTGTTGCTTTTTTTCTTTCGAGGGAGTCGGGGAGGGAGGGGTAGTGGTGTTTGCTTTCTGTTAGAAGAGAGAAACAGTGCTTTCCGCTTTGACTCCAAGCACCAACTTCATCTTCGGGCAAATCAGGATTCTGGGATTTGCGCACTCCGGCGTGGTGCGATTTTTCGGTCCTCGCGGGCTGCCGTAGTCACGGAAAGCAATGATTGGCTGAGTCCGAAAAGTGCCGCCGCCTCGGCGATTTCAGTTTCGTTTTCGCCCGGTGGGTCGGCGGAGGCCGGGCGTGTGGGGTGCCCGGAGTAGGGGTTCGGATCCCGGCCGCGAGGTGAGCTGCACGGCCGCGCGGGCCGTCCGAGGCCTCAGTCTTCCCTCGCCCCGGGTAGAGTTCGGGAGCGGCAGCCCCGGGCCGGGCCGGGAGCGAGCGCGCACTCCGGAGCCAGCGGCTGGCGGGTCCGCGCGAGGTGCGGCGCTCAGGCTCGGTCCTCGGCGCCTGCCGTTGCCGGGAGATCGGGGGTCGCTGGCGCCGGGATTTCCGATCCCGACCCCGAGAAGCCCTCCCCGAGGGCCGCCTCGATCGCGCGGGGAGGAACGGCATTGGCCGGGCTTCACCAAGTCGGCTCCCGAGACCGCTCCTGGTGGTTGAGGTTCCGCAGGCAGTCCCGACCTGCGTCTGGGGATTCGGCGGGAAGGTGGTACGCGGGGCCAAGCTTCTCCCGGAATTGCCTGGCCTCCGCTGCGTCGGCGTAGCTGCGCCTGACCCCCGGGAATTAAAGGCTGCGCTAGCCCACCTTCCGGAGTTGTCAGATTGGAGATGCCCACGGCTGCATGGTGTTAAGTCCTATTGCGGCGGCATTCGTGTGCAGGGATGTGCGCGCGTGGTCAGCGTGTATTACCGTGTCTGGAATTGGCATGATGCAGATAATATTGAGAGCGATTTGTTCTGTTCTTTCCCCACCCATTATTAGAGAAAAAATGTAAATACAGAAGAGTTTACTGAAGAAAATAATGGTCACGACACTACAGCCTCAGAATTTATGCTCGTGTGGACTGGTTTGTACTTGAGCTAAGGCTGTACCCATTGTATCACTTAACCGTATATTTAGTTTTTCATTTTCACTTAGAAATCATTCCTAAATATCATCTCTAATTTTGTTTCTTCTTTTTATTGGCGGCCTAAACCATCATTTTGTAGGTCCTGTAAATTATTTAACTATTACCGACAGCGAGGCGTTTAGAGTGTTTGTGGATTTTTGCTTCATTTTAATGTTCCAAACAATACTTCGATAAACCTTTCTTTAAAAAAAGTATTTAAGTTGATTGCATGCGTGCTTAGTTGTTAGGTCGAGTCAGACCCTTTGCGAACCCCTGCCCCTCTGTCCTTGGGGTTTTCCAGGCAAGAATACTGGAGTGTGTTGCCATTTTCTTCTCTTGGACTAATTCTGAGAAGTGAAGTTATTAGAATAGATACTGTGATCTTATGAGGTCTTTTTAAGTCTTCATACACATGGCCAAATTGTTTGCCAAAAAAGTTTTAGTGGTTTCCATCATTTTGACTGTGCCTTTTTCACCAAAAATAATTCTTTTTTAGGATATCAACCAGCAAGGTTGAGCCTCTTTGGATTTGTGTGTGTGTGTGTGTGTGTGTGATATGTGACGATTCCACTTGCTTGATTTTGTGCACGTCAGAGGATGTTAGTGTGTGTATGTGTGAGTGTGTGTGTGATATGTGACGATTCCACTTGCTTGATTTTGTGCACATCAGAGAATGTTAGTGTGTGTGTATGTGTATTGTTGGAGTTACTGCATCGGCCTTGACTGAATGTTAAGAGCTGGGTGATCCCTTAAGGATAGTCTGCCTTAAATGATCTTCTGGCATAACTCCCTTATTTTGCAAATGAGGCCTGGAGAGGTGGAATGGTGAATCATCCAAGCACACTGCTAATTAAGTAGCAGAGCTAGGATTAGAACTCAACAATCTTCCTGGTGGCTCAGACGGTAGAGCGTCTACCTGCAATGCAGGAGACCCAGGTTCGATTCCTGGGTAGGGAAGATCTCCTGGAGAAGGAAATGGCAATCCACTCCAGCACTCTTGCCTGGAAAATCCCATGGACGGAGGAGCCTGATAGGCTACAGTCCATGGGGTCGCAAAGAGTCAGACACGACTGAGCGACTTCACTTTCCACATCCCAAGCGTGTAGTCTTTACACATGTGGTCTTGCACTGCGCAATGACATACTCAGGATTAGAATTTAAAGATACTTATGCCCCTTGGATTACTCGGTTGTTTTATTTACTTCTTTTTATTGTAGTTGATTTACAATAGTGTGTGGGTTTCAGTTGTACAGCAAAGTAATTAAGCTATATACATGTATGTATGTAATAGGTGTATATCTATTATTTAAGTGTAATATTTTACATGTATATATATATTTCCATAGTCTTCTGTTTTAGAATTGTGCCACGTAACAGAGATTGTAATCCTGAGTGATCTGTAGCACTGAAAAATGGGAAAAGTGACTGTTTTCGTGGCCAGGACTAGAAATTCATTATTTAGAGTTGCCGTCCCTTCAAGGTTTCTTTGACGGTTGTTTTCAGATTCTTTATATGTTGGAATAAAAAATCTAATAAGTTACGATTTATACTCTGACACATGGTTAATACTTCACTGTTGGTTTTCATCTGTTAACCCTTGAAGATGTTTTAAAACTTTTTGTTGCTTTAAGATCAGAGAACAATGGTGGGAATGGCAATCCATTCCAGTATTCCTGCCCGGGAAATCCCAGGGACAGGGAAACCCGATGGACTGTAATCCATGGGGTTGCAAAAGAGCTGGACGCGACTTAGCGACTCAAGCAACAAGGACAGCTCTCCACACAGCGGCAGGGGCTGGGTGTGCTAGACACCCCAGGATGTAGCCTGAAAGTGGGGCCCTTTCCCTAGCCAATAAAATTCCAGGTGTTCACAAAGCCAGACAATCAGTATGTTGCAAATACACCACTTTTTTTTCTTTTTTTTTGGCCAGACAATCAGTATGTTGCAAATACACCACTTTTTTTTCTTTTTTTTTGGCGAGAGGCGCTCTGGGTGTGCAGAGGGCCAAGTCAGCTTGGCCCCTAGGAGAGCAGGGAGGAAGGTAGCCCCTTGTGGGTGGGAAGGAGGGGTTGGTTTGAAGCCTTCAGAGAGGGTCATGTATCCCGTCTCGAAAGGGAAATCCGTGGAGAGCTGATTTTCACCCTGTCTCATGCCCTCCCCGACACTCACGTATTAGTCTACAGCTGTGTTTACTTGGGTTGTAGTACTAGGTTTCGTTGCAGCTTTTTCCTTTTCAATCTTTTTTCCACCCTAAACTGTAAATGGGTGAAAGTTTACAGTGAACATTGCCAAGAAACAAGGAGTTGGATGTCTTTGCTCAATGGCATATTAAATATATATATATTTTTCCATTTGACCATTTTTATATATCTCCACAGGCTAATTTATAATCCCTTGTCACTTTAGGTATCCATCCTCCCCCCAACCCAGTGCTGTGTGTGTGTTTGTTGCTCAGTCGTGCCCAACTCTTTGTGACCCCATGGACTGTAGCCCGCTAGGTTCCTCTGTCCATGAAATTCTCCAGGCAAGAATACTGGAGTGGGTTGCCATTCCCTTCTCCAGGGGATCATCCCAACCCAGGGCTCAAACCCAGATTCTTTACTGTCTGAGCCACCATGGAAGGCCCCGCCCCTCCCCTGTATTGCTACTCTCCAAGTAGACCTCTCACTGTGTGTCTGGCCATTCCCCAGGTTTAACAAGAGAATCTTGACTTATTCAGAAGGGCGGCAGCTGTACCTCTTAAAGTGTCCCGGCTTTAGGATCAAGCCTTAGCTTTGCCCACCACCTCCCAGGGTTACTCTGAACTGCTCGGGAATCTCCCGTGGCCTGGCCCCTAGTGGGATGAACATAGTTTGGTTCTTCACCCCGCTCCCCATTCTTCTACCTGAAAAAACCTCTGCCAGGGCAGTCAGCAGATGTTCTCATACCAGACCTCTCAGGAGCTTCTGCCGGGAAATATACTGCTTTTGATTTAATAGCCATTTATGAGAGTAGGTCGTTTAAAACAAGCCTGAGTAGGAGTCGGGAGGGAGAGGAGGCCTAGAGGGTGATTACAGCTTTAATTTTGAACAGAAATTTTATCAAGGTGACCCTGAAGCAAGGAAGCCTTTTTCCTCTTACATGTTTATGGTTCAAGAGGCTTTTTTCTTCCTTCAGAAACAGAACTGTTCCTTCTGCCTTATCCAATTTAAAAGATGAAAACTTAAAATTACGTGAGCCAAGTCATGGGAAAAATTGTGGTGTCGAGACCAATTTACTCACACAAAATGGATTTATGGGCGCGTCGTTAAGTAACCAGGAGTACCACGGAAGGCTAATGAAGATGAATGTAAAAGATACACTTTCCTAAAGTGATGGATAAAATGTATTTGAAGCAACCATCCTCTTTACAAAGAACTTAAAAAAAAAATTTTTTTTTAAGAGATTTAGCACAATATTGATGTTCTGGGGAGTAAATGAGTACTAGTCTCTTCTTTCATATGACTTCCAGTCTTTTGAGGGAGAAAAGACTCATAAAAAAAAAATAAAGTATATGAAAGAGAATAAATAATGACAGGTAACCAAATGGGGAGAGGAAATGGCAACCCACTCCAGTATTCTTGCCTGGGAAATCCCATGGGCAGAGGAGCCTGGTGGGCTACAGTCCACGGGGTCACAAAAGAGTTGGACACGACCTAGCGACTAGACAACAGCCACCAGATGGTAAACTGTGATGCCAGGACTCAGTGAGAGGGCCTGTCTGCAATCTGTAGTCGATCAGATCTCTGCTTCAACGCTTCCCAGGGTCCCCGTCGCTGACACAAGTATTTCCCATGCTGCCCAGTTTAGAAGGGTCCGCTAGGCTTTGGCGAAGATTCCCGGGTCCCGCCCCAGCACTCCTGAGTCAGGATATCCACGTGATGAGGGTGATCCACGTGTGGCCCTGACCTGCAGGCTCAGCGTGACAGCCTGACTTGCCCTGCTCCTGCATTGGTGGCCCTGCTCCTGTCTGCAGCTGCTGCTTGTCCTCCAGGCGCAGGGGAGCATTTTCCCTTCAAACTCAAACACCGCCCGATGCCTTTGCTCAGATTTCTCTCCTTTAGGCTGGTGAACTCCTTTTACTCCATACTCAGCTCAGGTTCACCGCCAGGAATCTTTGATCTGCCAGGCCTGGGCTAAATGAGTCTTCTCTATGTGCTGTTCCCTGCATTTTATCCAAATGCATATGACTTGGAAAAGCTTCTCCAGTACTTCCCAGGTGGTCCAGCAGTTTAGACTCTGGGCTCCCAATGCAGGGGGCTGGGATTCAATCCAAGGTCAGGGAACTAAATTCCATATACTGCAACTAAAGATCCCGCATGCCACAGCTAAGACCCAGAGCAACCAAATAAATACATAAATAAAAAGAAATATTTAAAAAAAAAACCCAAAACCAGAAACCCTCCTTTTGCATGCTTCTGCGCCCTTTGGAGTGTCAACTCTTCTTGGTGTTATGTCCGCAGTTGGTGCCGCATGAAGATCTGAAGTGTTGAATGCCTTCAGGAAGTGATCAGTGTTAATTGGGATAAAAATGAGGCTTAATGATAGAGGTGTGATCTTTGGTGAACTTAGAAGAAGAATGTATCTGTGCTTTTTTAAAAGGCAAGGAAAGACAGTAATACTTTAAAAATAACTAACATCAGTTGGGCAAACTATCAGTCTAGGTTAAAATTTATCTTTAACTTTTTTTTTTAAAGAAGTGAAAAATTTTATTTGAGTCAAATTTGAGGATCATCTCAGAAAGCAATGAGAACTTTTCTCTATTGACTTTTAACTTCAGACAAGGTAGTTAATAGCAGATTCTCACATCAGAATGCATCTTAGTGAGGTTTTTAACAGAAAGTGAACAGCAAGTTTTCTCTCAATATTGTAGATGAAGAAGCTGGCATAATGGGACTTAGTATCTGATAGGAAATGAGCTTAAGACTCAATGAGTGACTCTCTGGGGCCTTCAGCCCCACAGCCACAGAACAATGCATGTTCCATAGAGAAATAAGGCACTTTATAAATAAATGGGAAGATTTATTTCTTTTTATTAAACTCACTAAAGATACTGAATCTGCTACAGTATTTACTTTTTAATTTTTTTTCTTGAGCTCAAAACAGCATAAATAACTTTTGTTACGTGGCCTGAGTCATGAATGAATAATGATTGTCCTGAATAATGATTGAAATGTCAGTTATCTGTTAAGCCTGTGTAGCTAAAAAAATAAACTGGCAATTCAATGGAAAAGGTAAGATTTACTGAGCAAAATAATTAGTTGATCACATTAAAAAAAAAAAAAATCCTTCACCCTTGAGGAGGTGGAATGGATGATGGATGGACCAAGTACCAGTCCCCAAATTCAAGAATAGTTTTTGAAATTTGTATTTTATTTATTTTGATTTTTTTTCTTGGTTAAAGAAAATTATTTTACTTCGGTTACAATAACTTTTTACTTACGCTCTTAAACAAGAGGGTTTCCCTGGTTGCTCAGCTGGTAAGGAATCTGCTTGCAATGCAGGAGATCTTGATTCCTGGGTCAGGAAGAACCAGGGTCAGGAAGGAATAGACTACCCACTCCAGTATTCTTGGACTTCCTTGGTGGCTCAGATGGTAAAGAATCTGCCTGCAATGTGGGAGACTGGGTTCAATCCCTGGGTTGGGAAGATTCCCCTGGAGGAGGGCATGGCAACCCACTCCAGTATTCTTCCCTGGAGAACCTTCAGAGACAGAGGAGCCTGGCGGACTACCATCCATGAGGTTGCAAAGAGTCAGTACACGACTTGAGAACTAAGCAAAATCACTTTGTGCTTATGCTCTTAAACAAGAGTTTAAGTTCTTCTGGATTCTAAAATCTATAAGGTGAGAGCCTGTGTGTACGTTTTTTGAATTCTCTTGCAGAGTATGTCCATGCACATAATTGTTGAACAAGGAAGAGTCAATAAAATCTAGCATTCTAGCTTGTCCAGACTGCTGCTGAGTCTACATAGATTCATGCTGAGAAAACCTCAGTGATCTTCAGCCTGAATTCAGGTCATTTGAGTGGAGAGACTTGGAGTGAAATAAGTAGTGCTATTAATGGAAGAATGGTTAATGAAAAGTTTTGATTGAAAACACAAAACCCAACACAAGTTCTTGAGGCAAGTCCTTCACGTACTGTACCCACGCTTTTTTCAGTGTGATGCTATGTGGCTACTGAATACAAGTGATATTGAATATGACTGAAACAGAAAAATCAATTTCCCAAGTTTTGCTTAAGTAACCGCAGCTTTGTTATATTTGTTTACTGAAGTATTTTGAAAGCAAGAACTTATAAAACAGGATGAATTTTGAAAGACGCGACGGGTAGCTATGTATGTCTGTGATTGATTTGGGTGTATAATGCTGTTTCCCTACTTCAGACCCCTATTATACTTGATTTGTAAGATTTATTCTTTGTCATAGAGAGTTTATTTGCTATAATAGGATAAATAAAAATCTTGGGCTACATTAGCAGCTTTCAGGAGGCAACATAAAGATGTGATTAAGACATGGGCTGGCCGTCTACTTACTGGCTATGTGACCTTGAACAGGCTGTTTAGCCCTTTCTGTCTCTAGTCATCTGTAAAATGAGGTTAAAACAACACCTACCTCTGAGCGCTAAGTGGATTAATACATGTGAAGTGCTTACATAAGTGCTGGCCTGTAGTGCATTCAAATATTAGCTTTCAATTATGATTATAATTCTCTCTAGAGATACTGTTTTGACGTCAGTTGTTGTAAATACTATATAAACAGTGGCTTTAAAACATGACTGATTCAAACTTGGACATTGATTTTGCCACATTTGGGGCACTTTATTTCATCTTTCTGGGCCTTTATTTTTATCAGCAAAATGGGGATTTTAAAACCTTCCCAGGGTTCTTGTAAAGATGACATTTGATAGGTTCCGAAGGATCTTAGCAGAGCACTCAGCATAAAACAAGCATTGGGTGGTGGTGGTGGGAATGGGTATATTGACTGTGCGGGGAACGGTGATGACAAGTGATTAGGAACAGGGACTCTGGAAACCCGGGGCTCTTCTGTGATGAGGCTGTGGATGAGATAAAGTGTATAAAGCTTCGCTTAGAATCTGGCTTCTGGAAGGTACTGGAATCTGGTTAGCTGTCTTGTTACGGGCGTGGTGGTGCAGTAATGTTGATTCTGCACATGTGGTCCTTTGACACTTGATTTCCTGTAAATACTCTAAGGGCTTCCTGGTTTTTTTTTTTGCTGACTAACTTTTGGTGTTACCTTCATTGCAGCTTTTTAGATTTCTGATCACGATTGTTAAAATGAGTCTGCGGAAGCAAACACCCAGTGACTTCCTGAAGCAAATCATCGGGCGACCAGTTGTGGTGAAATTAAATTCGGGAGTGGATTATCGAGGTAAGATTTCCCTGCTTCATCCTTACTGGTGTCCGCTAAAGAAGTAACAAAGTGCCCAGTAGACCAAAAAATCCTTAGTTGTCAACAGATTTTACACCCACTTCTTTTCCTACCCCCAAGACAGTTCATTTTAGAGAGATAACTGACCACAGAGCATGTGTCCGTGATTTCTGGCCCGAGCTCCGGTCTCTACTTTGGGATTGGTGTGCCTGCGTCCCTGGTGATGGCCAGGCTTGAGTAACTGGATTCTGAAGAACTCCTTGGCCCAGTCACATTTGTTTTTGTGGAAGTAGTCAAGACTGGCAAGCAGCTATTTAGGCAGTATTGTTTTACAGCGTGAACTTCCCACTCACATAATGTGTGAGGTGTCCAAGCACATCTTTTTGTTCTTGTAGAGAATGAAGGGCCCTTTTTAAGAGTCTCTGACACTACCGAAACTAACTTTGTGGAAGAAAGGTATCTAGTTTTACTTTCTGAAATAACTAAATTCCTAATCTTCGAAAATTAAGATATGTTAAATTACTGGGACTGTTTCACAATTGTAGCTAGCTAATTCATTAGCAGAGTTTCAAAGCCTTTTCTTGACCACTCTCCTGAATAATGATCCTAGTCTCTTGAGATTTTTCCACTTTCCACACATGCAAACTTAATTTTATTGAGAGATTACTATGGGTCCAGTGTGCATGAATCACTTTGATTTTTATCTTGTCATCACATAAATCCTTTTGAGATCTCTGTTGATTCCCTGGTGGCTCAGAGGTTAAAGCTTCTGCCTGGAATGCGGGAGACCCGGGTTCGATCCCTGGGTTGGGAAGATCCCCTGGAGAAGGAAACTGCAACCCACTCCAGTACTCTTGCCTGGAGAATCCCATGGAGGGAAGAGCCTGGTAGGCTACAGTCCATGGGGTCGCAAAGAGTCGGACACAACTGAGCGACTTCACTCACTCACTCACTCAGTAAGGGAGGAGCTAGGGCTCAGACTCAAGTTTGACTCAAAAGCCTTGTTAAGAAATACTCTGCTGTCTATGTATTAGTGTCTGGACATTAATAACATATCTCCAGTATAATTTGATTTTTGTAGTGGCATTAGAGGCTTTATACTGAATGGTGGTGGTTTAGTCACTAAGTTGTATCTGACTCTTGGGCCCCTATGGACTGTAGCCCTCCAGGCTCCTCTGTCTGTGGGACTCCCCAGGCAAGAATACTGGAGTGAGTTGCCATTTCCTTCTTCAGGAGATCTTCGTGACCCAGAGATCAAACCTGTGTCCCCTGCGTTGGTAGGCAGGTTCTTTACCCTGATCCACCAGGGAAGCCTGTACATAGAAGAAGGCTAAATCTCCCCAAATTCTGCCATCCAGAGATAATCAGCCTTACCCACTTGGATCTGTCTCCATATAAGCACAATTTTATGTAAGTGGGATCAGGTGTATGTGCATTCTGTTTTTTTTTTTTTTTTTTTAACATTAGAAAAATGCCTTCAGTTCTCTCACGATATAGACTGTTGAATGGCTACAGAGGAGTACCATGAGTGTTTGGACCACGGTTTTATTTTTGTGGGCTAGGGCTAGGGTCTCAGAGTCAGAGAGGGTACCAACTGGCCCCTGTCAGGGCAGATGGTTTATTCTTGTCTATATTCTCCTCAATTCTTTGGTTAGCTTTGCTTTCGACTTTTCCATTCTAGCTGGCCACAAGTAATAACTCATTTCATTTGTATTTCTTTGATTAGTAAGTTACAGCAGCCTTTCATATGGGTAGTAACTGTAATTTTTCTCCTTTTATGAATGTCTGGCCATAGCTTCTATATATTAAAAGAAAATGTACACTATTGAAGTATACATCCCTATGAAGAATGTGGTTAAATAAAAATACTGGGGGGAAAAGCCAGCCCTCTATCAGTTTCCCTTCAATGTTGTATTTAAAATATAGGAGAGAATCATATTTACAACCTCTAGGAACCTTTTTCTTAAAAAAAAAAAAAACAACCCTTTGCCTTGAGAATATTTTTATGAGAAGGGAAGATTTTATTTTAAATGCTTTTAATTAATTTTCAAACATTTATGTAGCTTGTCTCAGAAATTTCTTGCTCACTTACGACTGTGGTTTAGATATAATACAACAGGAAAGAAACCATAAAGTTGTAGCTTCGACTTTCTTCTGATAGGAAATAATTATTAATTATTCACAATCCATGCTGATGCTTTGCAAGTTCGCAGCCTGTAGGAGGGTTTCTTAGCTTACTGTCTTGGGCTCTTATCACAGACACACAGTTTTGAAAAGAAACTTTTTGTTGAGAGGATAATGGGTCAAAGGCAGAGAGTGAGGAGCATATTAACAAAGTTGAGACTAAATGGAGCTGTCGACTTGGTTAATCGAATCAAGTTTGTAGTATTTGTTTCTACTTAAATTGTCTTTCTGGAAAATGCTACTTGAAATTAGAAACTCAGAGTCAGTGGTTTACATATCTTCCTTCTGCTACCGCTAAGTCGCTTCAGTCGTGTCCGACTCTGTGCGACCCCATAGACGGCAGCCCACCAGGCTTCGCCGTCCCTGGGATTCTCCAGGCAAGAACACTGGAGTGGGTTGCCATTTCCTTCTCCAATGCATGAAAGTGAAAAGTGAAAGTGAAATCGCTCAGTCGTGTCCGACTCTTTGCGACCCCGTGGACTGCGGCCCACCAGGCTCCTCCATCCATGGGATTTTTCCAGGCAACAGTACTGGAGTGGGGTGCCATTTAAATGAAGGATCATCAGATCAAATCTTGCAAAATTGATGCCATGTTAACACAATTGAAAAGATTCCTCTGAACAATTTCCTAAAAAGCCTGGGATGTTTTTGGCAGTTTTTCTGTAATTGTCCAGATTGGGAAAGATTCTGCATGGAGTGACACGGAGAGGGATGTGCTATGAAGCAGCGTGGTGCCTGTGTGCTCACGTCGCGCCTCACTGGGAGTCCCAGCTTGAAGATGTTCTTTCAGGATACCTGTTGTCTCCTCTTCTCCATTATTTTAACACGTTGTGGAGACTTCCTTTTAACCCTGGACCACATTCATCTGCTGCACGAGATGTTGTGACAGAACGAGATAAACCGGCCAGACCCATATTTCCCTTAGTGGCCGAAGTCAGAAATGCCTTGCCAGGGGACGCGAGGAGGCGTGGCTCGCGCTCATGTGTTTGTGCCTAACTGCCTGTCAAAGAATGGGATCTTACTTGGAATATTCTTTCTGCGTTGCTTTTGTGAAGGTTTTAAACGTTTGCCATTGTTGCCACGCATCCATTGAGGAAGGCAACAGCTCCTTGTTTTTCCTGCCAGCAGTTGTGGGTATGCGACGGCCTTCATGGTGTACGGGCCTTAGCATCCATTCAGACCGACAGAGAGCAAAGACTTTTTGTGCTTCCCTCTACTGAGTTGCATTTACAGTGTGAATTTTTATATTAAGCATGTAAGAGCTAATGAATGACGAGATTGTCAGCTCTCAGGTATACCCTGTAATTTTCAGCTTTGTGTGTCTTCTCTTTGAATCCGTCTGCAGGGGTCCTGGCTTGCCTGGATGGCTACATGAATATAGCCTTGGAGCAGACAGAGGAGTATGTCAACGGACAGCTGAAGAATAAGTACGGGGATGCGTTTATCCGAGGAAACAATGGTAACAGCCCTTCACTCTGCAGTTATATAGCATCCACAATAGGCCTCTTTGTTTATAATCAGATCACCAGCAGGTTTTCTGGATAATTCCGTTTTAGTTTTGCTTTGTTGGTTTTTAAATTCTAATTTCCTCTCGAATCTTCGCTGTGGCCTTTTTTTCTTTTAGATGCTTCATGGCATTTTGTAACTAGAAATTCTCTTCTTCCCTCCCTTTGCTTGACGAGGGCCTTGGTACACTGGCGCCGAGCTCTGTTCTCGGATGCCATATGCTATATTCCCCCAACGCCGTCTCTCACCTGGCGGTTGAAACTCTGGCTCAGAGGAATGGCCGCTATTTCCCTGCTCCCTTTGGCTTGCATCATTCGGCAGTTAATTGTCCTGTTTCTCTGTTAAGCTTTGAAATGCTTTTCTTGTGGGAGATTTGCATCCCTTAGTTTGGCAAGGATGACAGAAGAGGAAATATGGCTCTGAAGATACTCAAGGGAAGGCATCACAACTGTGGGGATTTATCCTTTGACCCATCCCTGCTTTTTGGTCTCATCTCCCAAATGGAGTTCTGCGACTCTTGATTTCTGTTTTTTTATTATTGTGCATCCTCCAGTTCTGGATAAGTTCTTCCACCTCCTTACAGTTGGATCTCTTTGCTGTGAACTAAACATCCTGACTTTTATGGTAGATATTCTGTCTCCTGTCCATACAGTACTGTATAGCTTCACATTATGTCTTCATTTTATTTTATTTAAAAATTTGTTATTAAAGTGGTTGACTGACAGTATTGTGTTACTGGTGTACCGCAAAGTGATTCGGTTATATACATACACACACACACATATATATATAACTGAATGTATATATATTATTTTCAGATTTTTTCCATTATAGTTTATAAAATTGAATATAATTCCCTGTCCTCTGCAGTAGAACCTTGTGGTTTCTCTGCATTTGTTGTTGTTCAGTGGCTCAGTTGTGTCTTTTTTGCAACTTCATGGACTGCAGCACACCGGGCTTCCCTGTCCTTCACCATCGCCTGGAGTTTGCTTAAACTCATGTCCATTGAGTTGGTGATGCTATCTAATCATCTCGTCCTCTGCTTCCCCCTTCTCCTTTTGCCTTCAGTCTTTCCCAGCATCAGGATCTTTTCCAGTGACTCGACTCTTCACATTAAGTAGCCAGAGTTTTGGAGCTTCAGCTTCAGTATCAGTCCTTCCAATGAATATTCAGGGTTGATTTCCTTTAGAATTGATTGGTATGATCTCCTTGCAGTCCAAGGGACTCTCAAGAGTCTCCTCCAACACCACAGTTCAAAAGCATCAGTTCTTTGATGCTCAGCCTTCTTTATGGTCCAGCCGTTCATGACTACTGGAAAAGCATAGCTTTGACTATATGGACCTTTATACAAATAAAAACTATATGTAGAGATATCTACATAAAGATGAAACTATATATCTGTCTATATAGTTTTTATCTGTGTATAGTAGTTTATATCTGCTATTCCTAAACTCCTAATTTATCTGTTCCCACTTCCTCTGTGGTAATCATGAGCTTGTTTTCGGCATCTGTGAGTCTGCTTCTGTTGTGTAAATAAGTTCATTTGTATCATTTTTTAAGATTCCACATGGAAGTGATACCACATGATATTTCTTTTTCTCTATCTGACAGACTTCATGTAGTATGATGATTTCTTGTGCCATGCATATTGCTGCAAGTGGCATTATTTTGCTCTTTTTTATGGCTGAGTAATATTCTATTGTATAATATTCCATGTACCCTTCTTTATCCATCTCTCTATCATCTATCAGTGGACACTTACTGTTGCTTTTATGTCTTGACTCTTGTAAATAGTGTTGTTATGAACATTTGGGTCACATTGTATCTTTATATCCCTTTTTAGTTCTTCCAGTGTGAAGAAGAATAGGCCTCCTATCTTTAATACTGTTTTTGTTTGACTCTTTCCACTCACGGAGAAATGTTAATGATCTTTCCTCATCTCAAGACAGCTGATAACAGCGGTCAGCTGTGGGTTCTGTGAGAGGTGATAAGGTGGATCCTGTCACATAACACTCTGCATCTCAAACTTGGCCAGTTTCCTTGGGGTGTTTCCACTGTCCTTCTGATGCTTTCCTTTATATAACCTTTTCCATGGGGTAATTAGTGGTGGTTAGTTATCTTTAGACTCCGTAACTCACATCCTAGGCTCTTAAAGAGGATCCTGGCCTATTTGATTAATCTGTACCATATCCTTTGATCAAGATATCTGTTAACGTTCACTTTGTACAAAGCTGTCAGAATCGGGGTAGGCACGGGGGGTGAAGGGGTGGTAACCCCTGGTGGAAACTTGCCTCCCGTGAGCCAGTCGTCCAGTGTGGTCTGGTTCTGACGTGCCACACATACCCTGAAGAGTTTGTGTGGGTGGTCACGAGAGGACTAGCTGAGTAAGACTTTGGATAACACCAAAGGTTGACCCTTTACAGGGAACTCAGAAGAAGGACTTTGGTGTCTTTAACAAAAACTTAAAACTCCACAGCTGTTGTTTACCCTGATGTAATTTTTACAAAGTAAACAGGGAGTTTAGTGATTATATTGAAGAGATGGATGAAACTAACTGTTTTTAGTCTGAAGTCTGGCCTGGTAGATTTACTAATATGCTTTGACTATAAGCATAGTTGTTATACCTGCAATTTATAAACCATTCTAAGATTCCAGAGACTTTCACATACATTTTATTTTATCCCCTTGTTCATGATTTGCAAGTCTAGCCAGACGTATGGCTAAGACCAGAACACAGTCCTCTGAGACATCAAACCCAGGTCTCAAATCATAAAATTAGCCTTACAGTAGTTCTAGAACTTATTGTGTGGTTTGAAGGTTACTTTGAAATTTGCAGAGGTATCAGGCTGAAGTCTGTGTGCCATTAAAACTGGCTGTTATGATACTTAAGAGCAGTTTTTTTCAGTTTGTTCATTTTTTTCTTTTCAGTGTTGTATATAAGTACACAGAAGAGGAGGATGTGAAGACACCAAGACACAGTACTTTTCATACCGAGATATATTTTTTATCAAGTTTTTTGTTTCTTGTGTCATATATTTTTCCTATTTTGTAATAGTTGGTGATTTTCCACTGACACATGATTGAGATAAATGTGTAAAATTGTGGATTTAATTGTAAAGAGTTCTTTCATATTTAAGTTGCAGTCTTTTTTTTTTTTTACCTCTATGTCAGTGTGCAGAAAGCAAAAAGATTTTTTTTTTTAAGTGGAAAGAAAATTTTTTTCTCCCTACACAGAGGTTTTCAAGCAACGCCATTTGATCTGACTGCTTTGCTTGTGGAACTGACCGAAATGATGGATGTGAGGCTAATTAAAAGACGGTAGAGATGGCCTTCTCGTGTCCTCTCATGTTTTCCGTGCAGGGTGCTCGAGGGAAGGTGTGTCACCAGGCGTCCGGTTTCAGGTCTGAGGCTGCATAGTTTCCCCAAGACCAGACGCTCAGCCTCTGGCTCCACCACCTCGATAGGAAATAGAATTGGGGGTCTCATAGTGGCACTTCCACGAAAGGAATGGGGCGGTTCTGAGGGTTGCAGCCTACCAGGAAACACTCCTTTGACGCCAAGCCTGTGCACAGTCATTTTGCATCTTTTGGATGTAGTTCACCGGGTGGGTTTTCTTGCTCCCTTTTTGGAAGCTGGACACCCACGACGTCCTCTCATTTGGGGAACGTGGCGGGGAGGAGCCAGTCCTGTGCAGTCTGACCCATCATTTGCATGAAAGGGAGGCCTGGAGTTTGTAAACTCATTTCAGGTTCCAGTTGCTCCACTGTGAGGGGCAGAATTTCTCGGAGCCCTTGCTTAGGGAAGGGCTCCTGGAAAGCCTTTCTCTCTAGCTCCAGCCGAGTACCTCGTCCGGGAGCAGAGCTTGAGCAGCCACGCCACTTGGCACAGGGCCGCTCCTCTTCATGTCGCTCCCGCGGAGAGGATTTCCCACTCTTCATGTGGTTCCCTCAATCCTGCTGTATTCCCTGAACTGTTTACGCTGGCTCTCAGAACAACAAATACACCTGGGCCCTGCGGCTGAAGGAACCCGAGACAATGGTGTGGCCGTCACGTTGGTCTTCCTCCTGCAGCCGTCTGCCTTCTGAGCTGCAGGCCTGTGCCAGGAGCCCCCTGTGAATTTGCACCCGTTTCCTGGCCGAAGGATGCGGGGGCAGGATGAGGAAGGAGAGGAGAGAAGAGTCTGGAGAGGCATGTGTGATATTTTGTCTGGTTTTAGCTTAAAGATCACAGAGTAATTGGAAACAATTATTTTTTAATTAATAACCCCAGGAAAGCGAACAGCAACATATCACAAGGTCTTACTGTGTGCACACCAAAAATAAAACCATGCTTCAATAATTTATCACTCCCTGACAGGGGCTTGAAAAGGGTTCGGTCTCTAAGTACAAATCACCAATTTGCTCTTTTATAAATGACGTCGTCTAAGGGGAAAATGAATGTCCCTCCAAGTGGAGCACACGTGTTCTCATTTGTTTTGGAGAAGATGGGGCTGCCAGGTTCCCTCACCCCTTAATGCGCTCACATCAGCTGCTTCTAAAAGCAATTCTGTTGTTATCGCCTACCAGTCTGTAGCATCCTGTTTTTACTAACTTCTTCCCTGACCTCCCTTTTGGTATTATGTCTTTATTTCCCCCTTGCCATCTCTCTCTGTTCTAATAGCTCTATGGTGGAGTAGTGTTTTCAACCATGGAACTACTTTTAATCAAGATCAACTTCGGGAAATGCTGCTGTTTTTATGGTAATAAAGGACTGTATTATTCACTTGTACCAATGCAAGTTGTCCCCTGTGTATACCTTCATATGGTAGAACTGTGAAACAAAGTGTAAATGCTAAAATTACTTTTTTCTTGACTGTAGTCTCCTAGAGGTCAGTGAATGATTTCCAGTTACATTGTAGCAAAGACATTTGTTCTGGGTTGAAGAATTTTTCACTTGAGCAAATACATTTTTTCCTGTCTCTACCCCCAAACTCCAGCAACCAGCTCTTTATCTTGGGTTGTGACACAGTGTTTAGTGAGAAACAGAAAATTGTGCTTGATTTTCTTTTTTTTTTTTTAAAGACTTTCTGACTTCATGTTCTGTTTTGGTCTTGTGAGCTGTTCCTCGGCTAATCTTCCAACAAGTTGAATTGATTCTTACTTCAAAACTGTTTATCTGCAAACAGAGCTGTTGACAAGTACAAATACAGATGGCAGGCATGTGCTGCGATCTCCACGTTCACATCTCAGCATTCAGGAAGGGAATGCTTATTGAGATGCTTTGCGTCTTCAGCCTTTTTATGCAGGGTGATGTGGAGTGCTTGCTGGGAGAGCTTCATTATGTGACAAATAGTCAACGTTGAGGGACTTGGGTGAGGTCTGAGAATGCGGCAGTGATGACTTGTGTGTGCTTTGTCTCCGTGGGGGCCGTAACAGTCTATAAGAATAAAGCGGCCTCTGAGGGGAAACACCGTCCTTGATAATCACACTGACTCACGAGTGACCTCAGAGCAGCATTCCAGGCCACAGGGCCAGTCTGTCCTGTTGCTGTGGGCGGCCGCTGACCTTTGTCCTCAGGAAATGATCCTCAAAGTATGGGCCAGCTCTCCTATTCAGAGGCAAACCCCAGATCGTTCTGTGGCCAGGACCGTTCTCCACTGTATTAACCCATCTCCACTAAAATAAATTGTTGGGAAAAGGAAGACAAACTACAGGCTTTGCCTCCCGTGGCCTTGTTTCTGGAGCTTCTGCACTCCACAGCCTGTCTCTGACTGCCTTTACTAAGACGGTCCCAGTCATTGTTGAGCTGGACTCCGTCTAAGAGCTGATAGCCTTGAGGGACTTCCCTGGTGGTCCAGTGGTGACGGTTTCGCCTTCCAGTGCAGGGGACGTGGGTTCAATCCCTGGTCACAGAACTAAGATCTCACATGCCACAGGGCAACAAAGCCTGCGAGCTGCAGTGAAAGATCCTGTGTGCTGCAACTAAGTCCTAACACAGCTATAGATAAATAACTAAATATTTTTTAAAAGTTGGAGTTAGGCTTAACCTCCAGGGCCTGAATATCCAGCAGCTAGTTTTATTCCAGTTTGTGCAAGGACACAGCAGTGTACCCAGGCGTGTCTCTAAACTGAGCAGCTTCAACTCCCTCGTTGGGAGGCCAGTTAGCCAGAGTGGGGGTGAGACCGCAGAAGTGGGTGAGCAAGAAGGGCACAGGCCAAGTGTTGGGATGCTGGCTGTGACCCCCTCTTTCAGCCTGATTCCCTCATTTAGGAGATGGAAGAAGGGGTCAGGCAGTGGGTTAGGAGGAGGTGGTAGAAGTCACGTGTATTGAATGGTAAGTGTGGGCTGGCACTGTGGTAGGCCCTGTGGGGATAGTGAAGTATCAATAAATGTGACCTTGTTCATGCTCTCCATACTAAGTTTGTAGGTTATGTTTATGGGAGAAAAATGGCACTCTCCTTTCTTTTAATTGAATCAAGTGTTTGAGAATTCTTTTAAAATCTGAGCACTTTAGATGAATTTGATCATCTCAACTATATGTTCATATCTTGAATTCCAGATAACCTCAGGACTAGATAATTTTGAAATCTGATTATCTCCATCTGTTCATCCCATTTCCTCATAGGCCCATATGGTTCAAATTCCCATCTTCATACTCTTTTTTTTTTTCTCATCTAGCGAAAGCCAGATTTTCAGTTTTGAGTCATCTGTCTCACTGAAAGATTGTCTCTTCTTAGTAGTAATTTGGGAGTTATAGCAGATAGAAGGTGGACATATTCTAGGATCTTCATAAAATCATAAAACATTGGTGCAGTTGGAATAGACTAGTTTTCGAGGTCTTGTTTACAAAATTGTCAAATCCATATGGACTCCATTTATTCCAAGTTTTATAACGGAGTGGATGCCCGTGGGTTTGGCGAAATATTCTACCAATAATTTGGATTAAAGAAGAGGCCAGTTGGTGAAAAGTTTACATAAGATAATTTTAGAGAGACAGCTTTACTACCATTATGTGCATGCAACATTCCAAATCACTATTCAGTGTTTACTGAAGTCCTACTGAACTTATAATAATGAAAAAAATAAAAAATTGTAATCAGCTGGTTGAGTGGATAGTGCTAGGATACTGGACAACTTTCTTTTTTTTCCCAGGCGGTGTGTCAATCATAAACAACCCTCACATTCCAGTGGTTTGAAACAAGTGATTTCCACTCATGCTGTGCCCCCACAGGGGCTCGCAGGTGAGACTCCGCTCATGAGGTCACCTGGGGGCCCAGGCATAGGGTGCACACCTTATGTTTCCGCCACCTCAACATGACTCAAGGCTTGGCGCCCTGGGGGAAGAGTGGATAGCATCATGCCTGGCTCTCAAAAGCTTCTGCTTGGGAGTCACAGGTCACTCCCACTCCCATCTCATTAGTCAAAGCAAGTTATGTGACCACGGTTTGCCTTACTTTTTCAGGAAAGTGTAATCATGGACCTTGCAGAAGAAGCAATCAAAAATACTGGTGAACAGTGTTAATATTACCACAGTATGGCTATTAGGATTCTCCAGAGAAACAGAGCCAGTAGGGTATGTGTGTGTGCATGTCGGTCTGTCTGTCTATGGGAGAGTGGGGGGCTGTTATTTTAAAGAACTGGCTCACAGAATTGTGGAGGCTGGCAAGTCCAAAATTGACAGGGTTGGCTGATGAAGACCTGGGGGAAGAATTGTAATTTGAATCCAAAGGCAGTCTCCAGCGGAATTTTTCCTCCTAGGTAGGTCAGTTTTTTTCCTAATGAAGTTTTCAACTGATGGCATGAAATCCAGCCACATTATTGGAGAGTAATTTTGTCTTACTCGAAATCTGCTGATTTAAATGTTAATCTCTTCTTACAAATACCCTTGCAGAACCATCTAGAATGTTTGACCAAAAACCTCAGTACTGTGGCCTAGCCTAGCCAAGTTGTCTCATAGAATTAGTCTTCACAGTATGTTAAACTGTATTTTTTTGCATTATGAATTTTTCTTACAGAAAGGAAGAAGTAGACCAAATTCAAAACTGCAAAGTTTCCAATTTTTATTGCATTGAAAAAAAGCACTTCTTTAAGACACATTGAGGGACCTGTGTTCCTGATGCCTTCACCACTTTTTCATGAGATTCCAAAGGAAAATGGTGATTGCTCTGTAGTTTCCCAAGCTGGGTCTGGATAGATTGCTTTGCAGGATACCTTACAAATTCCCAATTACTATATTTCTAGATTTAAGAGGAAAAGCAGAAGATCAGAAAATCTTTTCCATAGAGCAGGTCTGCATGATTCCAAGCCAGACAAATAGGTATTCTGTCCATATATTGTGGAGAGACGTGGATCTTTTAGTATATACATCGCAGCCATGCTGTGTGTCAGCTATGTCTCAGAGGCACAGGGTATATTTCGTCTAAAACTAGCCTCGTCACTTTTCAGACATTAGGTTTGTATGGCTCTCACTTTGAGTGGGGCTTCCCAGGTGGTGCTCACGTGCCTGTGAATTTAGGAGACCTAAGACGCACCGGTGTGATCCCTAGTCAGGAAGATCCCCTGGAGAGGGGCATGGCAACCCACTCCAGTATTCTTGCCTGGAGAATCCCATGGGCA
The DNA here is from genome assembly GCA_006410635.1 of Cephalophus harveyi. Lineage (NCBI taxonomy): Eukaryota > Metazoa > Chordata > Mammalia > Artiodactyla > Bovidae > Cephalophus > Cephalophus harveyi. The sequence continues at coordinate 71,255 of SJYT01049728.1, forward strand.
GAGCAGCCTGGTGGGCTACAGTTCATAGGGTTGTAAAGAGTCAGACGCGAATGAAGCGACTAGGCACGCACACACTTTTAGTATACTTGAGACCCTTTGAGGGATCTGTATTCTGAGAAAGGGAACGTGCTGCCTACTTGTTAAAGACGTCCTGTTAGGAGGACCTAATCTTTGAATTGGGCCAAGCCTGCCTCACATCCTCTCCTGAGTCCCTCTGGCATGAGCACAGATGCAAAGACTTCTGGGATCCTTTCCTCTCCCATAGGATCACACTTCCGCCTTGATTTCCCTTTGTGGTCACTGAACAAGGCAGTGCCCTTCCCCAGATGCTGAAGCCTGAAGCGAAGAAGTTCTGTGACTTGCCCGGGTGACTCGGGGAGTGGCTGCAACCAGAATACCCGTTCCCACTGCTATTTGATCAGGCTCTTAAGTGCTAAGCTCCATTGACTCCTCTGTTGATTATGCCTTTAATCAATAAATCAATGTGCTCTTCCACTCATCCTCCCAGTAGTCGCAGGAAGAAGGTCCCAAGGTGCGCGCACAGACTGCTGTCCTCTGCGTTCAAAGATGCTGCTGTGACAGTGATTTGTTGGCGCTGTGCTTGAGTGTGACAGGAGAGATCAATAGGCGGCCGGCAGCTCTTTACACCCCAGCTGAGGTACAAGCTGCCCTTTGGCTGTGTCTGCAGCCACTGCATCGTGAGTTTTTTGAGATGACTGTCTCTTAGAATTTGTTTTCCCCACCCAAGTCTCCCGAATCCTAATTACTACATGACAGGCTGTTTTCCCAGCAGACCTTCACTGCTTCTTCACGTTAGAAGCAGCAGCTTCAAACCCAGTGAGTACAGGAGAGAGGTGCAGACAGGCCGTGTGTGAGTCAGGATCTCCAGTGCTTCCCTGGCCCAGCTCTGGCTGCGTCCGTTGTCCCTGGTCACAGGCCCGGGTGCTCAGATATCTAATGGAGACTGACGCGTCTGGTACCGTGCCCTGCTAGAGGAAGACTTACCATGCCACTCGCCCTCCCGCCTCTGCATCCCCCCACCCACAGCGTGTGCTCGGGGTTCCCCTACCCCCACTCCTTGAAGCAGGGCCCACCCCCGTGAAACCGCTACACCAACCCTGAGCACAGGTGGCGCTCAAAATCCAACCAGGTCAGGTTGTGTTTCCTGTTCGATACATTGTATTCGACAAGTTTTACTTATGACTCCTCTTTGGCTCTTCTCCTTACCATCTCCTTTCATTACATAACATCATAAAAATTTTAAAAATCTTTTCATCAAAATTGATCATTGTGAGAACTGTGAGAAAAAAATACAGGGTGTCAAGATATTAATATCTTAATATGTCTTAATATTATCCGACTCTTAATATTCCCTTTGTTATTGTCATTCATTTGCCTTTAGCCTGCCAGCTTCCTGTGTCCATGGAAGTCTTCAGGCAAGAAGACTGGAGTGGGTAACCATTCCCTTCTCCAGGGGAATCTTCCTGACCCAGGGATCAAACCCAGGTCTCATGCATCGCAGGCAAATTCTTTACTGCCTGAGCTGCCACAGAAGCCCTTAATGGACTGAAACCTTCCCCAAACTAAGGCCTTCTCTCCTTGCACCATCTCTTCTCTTGTGTGTTGTGGGAGAGACCAGCCTTTAGACGCTATAATTCCTGTCCCCAACACCATCCCTCCCAACTTTTACAGACTTCATTTCTCTCGAGTTGCCCTTCCTCTCTGCGGGGAGGGGATAGTTAGGGAGTTTGGGATGGACAAGTACACACCGCCATGGTGCATACGCATGTTTACAATGGATAACCAACAGGGACCTCCTGTGTAGCACATGGAGCTCTGCTCCGTGTTACTGGCAGCCTGGATTGGAAGGGGAGTTTGGGGGAGCATGGATACATGTATATATTTGGCTGAGTCTCTGCTGTTCACCTGAAACTATCACAACACTGTTAATCAGCTATGAAAGTGAAGTCGCTCAGTCGTGTCCGACTCTTTGCGACCCCGTGGACTGTAGCCTACCAGGCTTTTCTGTCCATGGGATTCTCTAGGCAAGAATACTGGAGTGGGTTACCATTTCCTTCTCCAGGGGATCTTCCCCACCCGGGGATCGAACCCAGGTCTTCCACATCAGAGGCAAACACTTTAACCTCTGAGCCACCAGGGAAGCCCCATACCCCAATACAAAATAAAAAAAGCAATTTTTTTTTAAAGTTGCCCTTCTTTTGAATGTCATGTCAATTTCTGATGATTGGAACAAGTTAACCCTTCCTTGAGTTTTGTGTGTAGGGGTGGAGGAGATGTGCCAAAGTCACATGGGTCCTAAAGGAATTTAACAAAACCTGGAGAAGAAGTTCCTCTCTGGAGTGTCTGTGTGCATGAGAGACACATCACTCCAGTTTAGATGGAAAACATGAGACTAGATGGATTTTAGAGCCATTGTTGACTGGAGACTCCTTGCAGGTAGGGCTGTGTCTGGCTTTGTATTTCCAGTGCCTGGTGTTGGGGCTTTCCTGGTGGCTCAGACAGTAAAGAATCTGCCTGCAATGCAGGAGACCTGAGTTTGACCCCTGGCCTAGGGAGATCCCCTGGAGAAGGGACTGCCAACTCACTCCAGTAAGCTTGCCTGGAGAATTCCAGAGACAGAGGAGCCTTGTGGGCTACAGTCCATGAAGTTGCAAAGAGCTGGATATGACAGCAACTGATACTTCTTTTTCTTTCCAGTGCCTGAAAGGTGTCTGGCTCTTTGATGTTCATTTGCTGTCTTCCTGATGATGAGTAACCACACAGAAACACCATCCTGATGCTCTTAAATAATTTACCTGGGTCATTGGCAAGCATTTTTGCTTCCAGATAGACCTGCTCTTATTCTCAGCATCAGACGCATTATTATTATTAGAAAGTTTGAAAACATGGCAAGGAGGAAGGTTACAGTGCCGTGGGACCCTGACTTTCTAACATCTGCTGACAGTTTATCCCACTACAAGGAGGCCACCTGACACATTTTTGGCGTGCCCGGCTGACAGTTTCAAAGCTTAGAAATAGAAGATAGGCCAAGGAGGGTTGATACTGGTCTCAGAGGAGGAAATACTCACCTACAGAGAAGGGATGGGAATTGGGGAAAGTGACCTTGTCTCCCTGGCATGTGTGCCACTGACTAAAATAAGCATGAATATGGTCAGACACGTGTTCCAGCCTTTAGGAAGGCAGATACCCAAAAGTTCAGAGAAAGCATCATCTTGTGGGAAGAGACTTCAGAAGATTAGAGAAACATGTAAAATTCCTTCCTGTGCAGAAACTCTGAAGAGGAGGTGAAGGTTTGGCCTTCAGAGTTCCGCGTGATAAGGATGCCAATAGCAGCTGATGTTACGTTGATCACTGGTCTAAGCTCCTCAAGACAATCCCACGAGATAGGAGTTTTTGCAAACAAGGAAGTTGCATCACAAAGAGGGACTCACTTGGCATCACCCAGCTAGTAAGTGGCAGGGGTTGGATTTCCACCCAGGAGTTCATTTTCAAAGACCCTAAACCACCCTGTGAATATGTCAAGAAGCCCAAACCCCACATGAATGGAGGCTTTTCTGAATACGAACAACCAAGGAATGGGCCACTTGTTCGTGGGTTACTACCAGGTAGCAAGATAAGGTTGCTCAGGTCTCATTTAATTTTCTTCCATTCGTTAAGAAAAAAACAAGTCTCCAAGCTGAAAACATTCCCAGGAGAGAAACAGAATCCTCCAAAATTCTGTAGCTTGTCCAACGTAACTCACTGAATTACATCCCCTGCACAACTTGCTGGAGCCCTTGAGGAAACTTCGTTAAGAGCCCTTGAGATCCAGGAAAATGAGAGGCAGAAAAAAGGAAGAAAAGGTTACGAAAACAACAGATCCATGATGTGAGGTCAAAACCCTGAAATACTCAGAAGAACTTTAAAAAGAGTTGGGAAAAAAGGGGTGATTTCTAGAAGGCAGGTTTGGTTCGCTTGAAGACCTGTCAAGATCATCTCGTGTTTCAGTGGGTGTGGTTTTGAGACAGTGCTCTAGAGGAAGGTCATTGTCTCACCAAAGTCATCCAGCCAGGTGCTGGCTCGAGCACTCGGCTTACAGCGCCGCGTGTCATCCTCAGAACCAACCGTCCTATGTCATAACTGTTGTCTCTCTCTCTCTCTCTTTCCTTAATATTTATTTTACTGACATGTAGTTGTTTTCTTGTAGTTCAGTCACTCAGTTATATCTGACTCTTTGCAACCCCATGGACTGTAGCATTCCAGGCTTCATAGTGTGTTAATGTCTACTATACAGCAAATCTACTCAGTTATATGTGTATATATATATATATATATATATATATACACACATATATATATACACTTATTCACATTTTTTCCTATTCTTTTCTATTATAGGTTATTATTCAGGTATGACCTAAATCAAATGCCTTATGATTATACAGTGGAAGTGAGAAATAGATTTAAGGAACTAGATCTGATAGACAGAGTGCCTGATGAACTATGGACAAAAGTTTGTGACGTTGTACAGGAGACAGGGATCAGGACCATCCCCATGGAAAAGAAATGCAAAAAAGCAAAATGGCTGTCTGCGGAGGGGCAGGGGGGCGCTTACAAATAGCTGAAAAAAGAAGAGAAGCAAAAAGCAAAGGAGAAAAGGAAAGATATAAGCATCTGAATGCAGAGTTCCAAAGAATAGCAAAGAGAGATAAGAAAGCCTTCTTCAGCGATCAATGCAAAGAAATAGAGGAAAACAACAGAAAGGGAAAGACTAGAGATCTCTTCAAGAAAATTAGAGATACCAAGGGAACATTTCATGCAAAGATGGACTCGATAAAGGACAGAAATGGTATGGACCTAACAGAAGCAGAGATATTAAGAAGAGGTGGCAAGAATACACAGAAGAACTGTACAAAAAAGATCTTCATGACCCAGATAATCACGTTGGTGTGATCACTCATCTAGAGCCAGACATCAGTGTCAGACTTTATTTTGGGGGGCTCCAAAATCACTGCAGATGGTGACTGCAGCCATGAAATTAAAAGACACTTCCTCCTTGGAAGGGAAGTTATGACCAACCTAGATAGCATATTCAAAAGCAGAGACATTACTTTGCCAATAAAGGTCCATCAAGTCAAGGCTATGGTTTTTGCAGTGGTCATGTATGGATGTGAGAGTTGGATGAATGTGAAGAAAGCTGAGTGCCGAAGAATTGATGCTTTTGAACTGTGGTGTTGGAGAAGACTCTTGAGAGTCCCTTGGACTACAAGGAGATCCAGCCAGTCCATCCCAAAGGAGACCAGTCCTGGGTATTCATTGGAAGGACTGATGCTGAGACTGAAACTCCAATACTTTGGCCACCTCATGCGAAGAGTTGACTCACTTGAAAAGACCCTGATGCTGGGAGGGATTGGGGGCAGGAGGAGAAGGGGACGACAGAGGATGCGGTGGCTGGATGGCATCACAGACTCGATGGACATGAGTTTGAGTGAACTCTGGGAGTTGGTGATGGACAGGGAGGCCTGGCGTGCTGCGATTCATGGGGTCGCAAAGAGTTGGACACAACTGAGCGACTGAACTGAACTGATAGGGTATTGAATATAGTTCCGTATGCTGTATAGTAGGACCCTGTTGCTTATGCATTCTATATATAACACTTGCATCTGCTAAACCCAAACTCCCAGTCCTTCCCTTCCCAACCCAGCCTCCCCCTTGGCAACCACAAGTCTGCTCTCTGTGTCTGTGAATCTGTTTCTGTTTCCTAGATAGGTTTACTTGTGCCCTATTTTAGAGTCCTCACGTAAGTGAGATCGTATGGTATTTGTCTTTCCATGGTCTCTCAATCTTAACACACTGATCAAAACTTCTCAACTTTGTGGACAAAAATAAAACAGAGAAGTTGTTGGTATGATTGGAGGATGTATAGCTGATTCTTGGAAAAGAGACTGTACCTAAATAAACACAGCTGGGTGAGCAACTACACTTAAAAAGAGTTGCAACCTTCTGTTCTTGTTACTATATACAGTTTCATATTTTCATCAGTTACTCAAAGGAATCAAAGATTTTTCAGATGTAGTATAATAGCCGGGACAGATAATATTAGAATCGAGTGAAAAAGCTCAATAATCTAGAGTGAGAGAAGGAAATCAATAAACTAGAAACAAAAAGCACTTCAATTAGGGACTGGGTGGTTTTTTTAAAGCTACATAACACAGTTTGCATTATCGCGTTACTGAATCTCACTGTGAGAAGGACTTTCTGGCTCTCTAGCTCATCCAAGCAGTCCCACTCAGTAGTTCTCTAGGCCAATGTTTTTCCATCCTCACGATATGGCACTGGAGATGAAATCAATTTAGTGGATAAAGTTCATCATTTTAAAAAAGTAAAATTAAAACAAAAACCCAAGTGCACCATTTAGCAATTATTTATTCTCAATCAAGTTTACATCTGTATGGTGGTAATATAAAATATATTTTCTATTGGCTATACACACTATATGTGTGTATATATATGATTATACAGTGTAATATACATACTATGTACAATACTATTGGCTTTTCCAAAGGCTCAGTGGTAAAGAATCCACCTGCAACGCAGGAGAGGCAGGAGATGTGGGTTCAATTCCTGAGTCAGGAAGATCACCTAGAGGAGGAAATGGCTACCTTCTCCAGTATTCTTGCCTGAAAAATCCCGTGGACAGAAGAGCCTGGCAGGGCTCAGTCCATAGGGTCGCAAAGAATCAGACACGACTGAGACACACACATACATGCTACTATATAATTATTTAGTATAATGTAGCAATGGCACCCCACTCCAGTACTCTTGCCTGGCAAATCCCATGGACAGAGGAGCCTGGAAGGCTGCAGTCCATAGGGTCGCTAGGAGTCGGACACGACTGAGCGACTTCACTTTCACTTTTCACTTTCATGCATTGGAGAAGGAAATGGCAACCCACTCCAGTGTTTTTGCCTGGAAAATCCCAGGGACGGGGGAGCCTGGTAGGCTGCCATCTATGGGGTCGCACAGAGTCAGACACGACTGAAGCGACTTAGCAGCAGCAGCACTATATGTATTTATATAGTATAATTATTTATACTTGTATTTAATATAATCCTTTATATTAATAGAATTGTTTATAAGTGTATATATTTATATAGTATATGTATATATTAATAGTATAATATGTTGTTGTTTAGTTGCTAAGTAGTTCTCTGACTCTTTGCAACCCCATGGACTGCAGCACACCAGGCTTCCCTGTCCTTCAGTATCTCCCGGAGTTTGCTCAAACTCATGTCTATTGTGTCGGTGGTGCCATCCAACCATCTCATCCTCTGTCACCTCCTTCTCCTCCCGGCCTCAGTCTTTCCCATCATCAAGGTCTTTTCCAATGAGTTGGCTCTTCACATCAGGTGGCCAAAGTATTGGAGCTGCAGCATCAGTCCTTCCAATGAATATTCAGGGTTGATTTCCTTTAGGATTGACTGGTTTAATCTCCTTGCTGTCCAAGGGACTGTCAAGAGTCTTCTCCAGCACCACAACTAGAAACCATCAATTCTTCAGCTTTTGGCCTTCTTTATGGTCCAAGTCTCACACCTGTACATAACTACTGGGAAAACCATAGCTTTGACTACATGGACCTTTGTTGGCAAAGTAATGTCTCTGCTTTTTAATAAGCTGTCTAGGTTGGTCATAGCTTTCCTTTCAAGGTGCAAGCATCTTTTAATTTCATGGCTGCAGTCACCATCTGCAGTGATTTTGGAGCCCAAGAAAATAAAGTCTGTTACTGTTTCCATTGTTTCCCCATCTATTTGCCATGAAGTGATGGGACCAGATGCCGTGATCTTAGTTTCTTGAATGTTGAGCTTTAAGCCAACTTTTCACTCTCATCTTTCACTTTCATCAAGAGGCTCTTTAGTTTCTCTTCACTTTCTGCCATTAGGGTGGTGTCATCTGCATAGGTTATTGATATTTCTCCCGGCAATCTTGATTCCAGCTTGTGCTTCATCCAGCCCGCCAGTTTGCATGATGTACACTGCATATAAGTTAAATAAGCATGTTGACAATATACAGCCTTGCTGTACTCCTTTCCCAATTTTGAACCAGTCTGTTGTTCCATGTCCGGTTCTAACTGCTGTTTGTTGACCTGCATACAGGAGACAGGTAAGGTGGTCTGGTATTCCCATTACTTGAAGAATTTTCCAGTTTGTTGTGACACATTCCAAGGCTTTAGTATAGTCAGTGAAGCAGTAGATGTTTTTCTGGAATTCTCTTGCTTTTTCTATGATCCAACAGAGGTTGACAATTTGATCTCTGGTACCTCTGCTTTTTCTATATCTAGCTCGAACATCTGGAAGTTCTTGGTTCATGTACTATTGAAGCTTGGCTTAGAGAATTTTGAGCATTACTTTGCTAGCATGTGAAATGCGTGCAATTGTGTGATCGTTTGAACCTTCTTTGCCATTGCCCTTCTTTGGAATTGAAATGAAAACTGACCTTTTCCAATTCTGTGGCCACTGCTGAGTTTTCCAAATTTGCTGGCATAATGAGTGCAGCACTTTCACAGCATCATCTTTTAGGATTTGAAATAGCTCAACTGGAGTTCCATCATCTCCACTATCTTTGTAGTGATGCTTCCTCAGGCCCGCTTGACTTCTCACTCCAAGATGTCTGGCTCTAGGTGAGTGATCACACCATTTTGGTTATCTGGGTCATTAAGATCTTTTTTGTATAGCTCTTCAGTGTATTCTTGCCACCTCTTCTTAACATCTTCTGCTTCTGTTAAGTCCATACCATTTCTGTCCTTTATTGTGCCCATCTTTTATGAAAATTTCCCTTGGTGTCTCTAACTGTCTTGAAGAGCTCTCTAGTCTTTCACATTCTATTGTTTTCTTCAGTTTTTTTGCATTGATCACTGAGGAAGGCTTTCTTGTCTCTCCTTGTTATTCTTTGCAACTCTGTGTTCAGATGGGTGTATCTTTCCTTTTCTCCTTTGCTTTTTGCTTCTCTTCTTTTTTCAGCTATTTTTAAGGCCTCCTCAGACAACCATTTTGTCAGAAGGAATGATGCTAAAGCTGAAACTCCAGTACTTTGGCCACCTCATGCGAAGAGTTGACTCATTGGAAAAGACTCTGATGCTGGGAGGGGTTGGGGGCAGGAGGAGAAGGGGACGACCGAGGATGAGATGGCTGGATGGCATCACTGACTCGATGGATGTGAGTCTGAGTGAACTCTGAGAGATGGTGATGAACAGGGAGGCCTGGCGTGCTGCGATTCATGGGGTTGCAAAGAGTTGGACACGACTGAGCGACTGAACTGAACTGATACATATATATATATAATTTTCTATAGATTGTGATTGAAAAATTTGAAAGCCACTACTATGGCCCATTCTTAAATAACTTTCTTTCATTGCTTCATTAATAAGACACTGTCTGCATGAAAATCTGCAGATTTCTACTTTGTCTTTGTACTGATCTGACTCGTATGTGAATTTTTTTCTGTTAATACTGATTTTAAATTTGTCTCAAACTTGAGCACATCAGTTGTCTCTCAGCACTACCACATACTGGCTAGATGATCTCACTCAAACCATTTTATGTCTTTAATCCAAAATATCCTAATCTGCAAAAACACAAAAAATACTACTAATAAAGCAATAATGCTTTCCAGATGTAATGTGACAGTCAGTTTTTTTTTTTTTTTTATTCTAGAGAAGGCACTTTTAAAACCTCAAGATTTTACAAATATTATTCTTCTTCATAATTCTTAAATTCACTTTGGACAAACTTAATATTTTCTTGTCAACACCTCAGCTATTTGGAGACAGCTCTCATGAACCCTCTCCCCAGGCTGTCCAGCTACTATCCAGAAACTCATGGTTCAGAGTCCACAAGCCTCTCCAGCCACTCTCTTCTAAATGCCCTGCAGTCGTTACATGCTTGTTCTGCTTCCCTAGTGCCTCTGATGGTAAAGAATCTGCCTCCAAAGCAGGAGACCTGGGTTCGATCCATGGGTTGGGAAGATCTCATGGAGAAGGGAATGGCTACCCACTCCAGTATTCGTGCTTGGGAAATCCCACAGACAGAGGAGCCTGGCAGGCTTCAGTCCACGGGGTTGCAGAGTCGGACATGACTGAGCGACTAATTCTTTGATTTTTTTCATTATTCTGCTTTATTTATTTTCTCCTGGATACTCTCATTTTACTCTCCTGGATTCTCATTTTAAAGTGAGTATGCAACATGAAAAATGACGTGCAAGCAATATAAACAGCTGTGTCGGGTGAAGGAGCTTACTGGCAATTAATTTCTGTTTCAAAGTTGCTTTTAATGTTAGTGTAGACCCATCTTCCAAAGCAGACTGCCCAGAATCCAATCCCAAATTTAAACTAGTAATCTCAGAATGTGATAGAACAATTGTATCCCTTGTTCAAAAGATAAAATGGCACTAAAAAGTTTTGTTTTTAGTGATATGTTAGTGATATGCCTGTAGTTGAAAGCTCCCACGGTTGTCTGTTTCATGTTTTTGTGCCTGCTGGTGAGCCATATCTCTGCCATCCTGGGTCTTTGCCATTAGTTTTTTCTGACCTCAGAAAAAAAAATGTTAGCACTTAACATTTGTCCTTGTTTAATTTCATCTTGTTAGATTCAGCTCATTGCTCCGGCCTGTCAAGGTTGTTTTTCATCATTATTCTGCCATATAGTCGTCTGCCTGCTCCTCCCAGGGCTGCTCGCCCACAGGCCAGAGTCACATGCCCTCCACACCTTCCTCCCGTAGCCGCGGAGGGAAGGCAGCCCCTGGCCAGGCAACACGAAGGAGCTACTGATCAGCATCATTTGTGGGGGGAATCCTTCAGCCAGTTTATCATCCTTCTAGTTATACTTGTGTTATTTTAGCCCATTTTCCTCCCTATGATTCATAAAGATAATGAGAAGTAAGATCTTATGGAAAAACCCAAACGAACTTTTTGGCCAAACCCGTATTTACTTTTCTTACTTAGCTGCCAAGAAGCTCAGGGCCTGGGCCGATCATCCCTTTTTAATGGGTTTGTGTACTAAGTTGCTTCAGTTGTGTCTGACTATTTGCGACTCTATGGACTGTAACCCACCAGTCTCCTCTGTCCATAGGATTCTCCAGGCAAGACTACTGGAGTGGGTTGCCATTTCCTACCCCAGGGGATCTTCCCAACCCAGGGATCGAACCAGCATCTCTCTCTTAAATCTTCTGCACTGGGAAGCGAGTTCTGGTTAAAAAAAAAAAAAAACCTTAAAAAATTTTTATTTATTTATTTTTGGCTAAGCTGAACCTTTGCTGCTGTGCACAGGCTCCTCAGCAAGGTGGTTTCTCTTGCTGTGGGACGTGGACTCTGGGGCCTGCAGGCTTCAGTAGTTGGAGCTCCCAGGCTCTAGAACTCAGGCTTCCGTAGTCATGGTGCATGGGCTCAGCTGCCCCGTGACATGAGGAGTCTTCCCAGAACAGGGAACGAACCCATGTCCCCTGCATTGGCAGGTGGATTCTTAACCTTTGGGCCACCAGGGAAGCCTATAAAGAACTTTAAGAATTATATATTTCTATAATATACGTAATTTGAAATTTTGGCTATGTAAATTTTACTTGGGACTGTTCTGTATCTTGCATATTTCACATTGGGTTATTGCTATACCAATGGCCACAGAAAAGCAAAACACTAGGCAGCTGCCATATTTGAATTTTGTTTCAACTAAAACTATGTTCAAATCATTAATATATTCTGCTTAACTATAGATCCTTCAATACATTTGGCTTTGGGAGGAAGACAGAGGTGCTTTGGTGGAGAAATTGGTACTGGTGCACCATCTTACCATGGAAGATAAACACAGACGCCAACAGAAGTTTTCGTGAAATGATGGAGTTAAAGTGGTATTTCGGTTCAGCCCATGGTAGACTTTTACAAAAGTATTTGTTTGTTGGCTGCATGGGGTCTTAGTGGCAGCACGCGGGATCTTTGTGGGGGATCTCACATGTGAAGGATCTCACGGGGATCTTTCTTGAGGCCTGTGGGCGTTCTAGTTTTGGTGCATGGACTTCGTTGTTCGGTGGCATGTGGGATCTTAGTTCCCCGACCAGGCGTCGAAACCACACACCCTGCATTCATTGCAAGGTGGATCCTTAACCAACGAGCCACCAGGGAAGGCCCACTCTCATAGACCTTTTATTAAACGTTTAAAGGTGCTCTCGCCACATGGATCTTGCCCCCTTCGCTGTGATGTTTTTATGGGAAGGGAGAATTAAGCACTGGCCTTGGGGGTTCTCTTTCTAGCTTCCTGGTCGGAAGCAAATGAATATATTTCTCTGAGATGCCTCTGACTCACACAGACCTGGGCCCCCTCATATGTTACAGGTGTGTGCCGAGGGCTTCAATACTTTGGTAGGAATGCTGGGCCAGACACCAGGGTGAGGGGCACTGCCCAAGAGGCTGACTTCTCCTGCGATGTAACCAGAAGCCAGTGGACAAGGCCTGTCAGTTTCAGGGGCCTGTTTATTAGGAGAAAGGGCTGTTTAAACAGATTGTGACAGAACTCTGTGGATCTGGGAGGAATGTGGGCCCAGCTCTGGAGTTGAGGGTCGTAAAGCAAAAGAAGGAATTTGTTCTACAAAAATGGTCTATAAAAAGTGAGCCAGAGAATCATCTTTGGACTTTGGTCTTTGTAAGTGCCATGAAACATATTTTTTAAAAAACCTCTGATTTGTTGTAAATTTATTAGAAACATTTATTGCCATAATGACATTATTATTTTTTTTTTAATTTGAGGATAATTGCTTTGCAATGTTGTATTAGTTTCCACTGTACAAGAGAATGGATCAGCTGTATGTATACATGTATTCCCTTCCTCTTGAGCTTTTCTCCGCCCGCATCCCATCCCTCTAGGCCGTCACAGCTGAGCTCCTGTGCTGCACAGTACCTGCCCACTAGCTGTCTGTGTTACACGTGGTGGTGTGTTTGTGTCAATGCTATTCTCAGTCTGTCCTGCCCTCTCCTCTCCCCTCTGTGTCCACAGGTTTGTTCTCTCCATCTCCATCTCTATCTCTGTGTCTTCCCTGAAAATAGGTTCATCAGTATAAAAAAATGTCTAAATCTTGAGGAAGGGGCTTCATGTACAAGGATTCTGGTATTCTCCATCATCAAGGTGGGGGGGTGGGGTTGGGGTGCTAAGAAAGCAATCTGCTTGTTTTTGATGCAGAGAGGATAAGAGGTTTGGATCGGTTCTATAGGGGAAAAAGTACAGAACCCTACTAGTTGTGACTGCCTCTGTGATGGGACAGAAGAAGGCAGTGTGAAGGGTAAAAAAAGTGAAGGATGCTATTTAGGCACACGAATAAACATATTCTTTATTTTTAAATCTTTTGGCCGTGCAGAGGGGCATGTGGGATCTCAGTTCCCCGACCAGGAATCGAACCTGGGTCCCCTGCAGTGGAAGCGTGGTGTCTTAGCCACTGGACCACTTTCTTCATTTTCAGAAGGGAGAGAGAAAAGGGAAGAAGAAAATACAACCTTAGAATTTTAAAATGTTCTTTAATTTGGGAAATAGTCTACCATGCATGGAAGAGAAACGTTGACAGGGTTCAGTAGTGAGGCACCCTTTCTTGACCTTCCTTTGCGTCTGTCTGCTAAATTAGTTAACAGATAGCCTAACAGAAAGCATGGTACTGTGCTATGCATCAGAGCTTAGCAAATATAAGATGAATCCTACCCTCCAGGGGTTTAGAGCTAGGTTAGTAGAGAAGATAGGATGCGTAAAGTTGATCAGTTGCAATGCTGGACAGTGGGAGGACCAAGTGGCCACATAAGCATAAAGAGTATACGTGGTGTAGAATCCTAAGCAAAGGCTGCAAAACAGTCCTAAATGAATCATTTGAAGACTGATCTTTGAGACTAATTCTTGGCTTCCAATCACAAGATAAGAATGTTTGTGTTTTTTGAAAAGGAAAAAGGAAAATTTTAACCAACCCCCAGATACTCCTTCTCTGTACTTCTGTAGTCATTTGTGATTCTGTCTCGGCTAATCATTTTTCTCGTAGTTTTGTAATTAGTTTCCATTTCCAGCTTTACGAAGGCAAACGCTATGTGTTATTCATCTTGATAGCCCAGCCCTGTGCATGGTTGCACTTAGCATATATAAAAGATTGGCTAAGAAGTGGATGATGCTGAGAGGGCATTTCCAACACGTCTAAGACGGATCACTAGCTTCCCTGTTTTATATACAGGTTTGCTTCCCTGGTGGCTCAGAGGTTAAAGCGTCTGCCTCCAATGTGGGAGACCTGGGTTCGATCCCTGGGTCGGGAAGATCCCCTGGAGAAGGAAATGGCAATCCACTCCAGTATTCTTGCCTGGAGAATCCCATGGACGGAGAAGCCTAGTAGGTTACAGTCCACGGGGTCGCAAAGAGTCGGACACGACTGAGCGACTTCACCTTCACCTTATATTCTTCATTAAGTCTTTCTAAATACCTTTAGAAAGTCTTTGAAAACTGCTCTTTTCCCTCCATACAAACAGCTTCCAAATCTTACTGACTCTTCCTGTTACTTCTATTTCCTCCCATCGACATCACCGGCTCCATCACTGGCTCCATCACCCTCCTTCAGGCATGCCTCATTTTATTTCTGGATTATTATAACAAGCATAGTTCTTCCTACTTGCACACCGTGGTTCAATCTGTCTCTCTAGTTTTGGATGTTCTGCTGTCCCTCTCTATCTGCCCAAAGTACACATAACCTCCAAAATCAACCAGCTGTTCTTTCTTCTAGTTGAAATACCTCTCTCAGCCCTAAATTCTAGTAGCCTGGCTTTAATCTCCCTTCTGAAAATAGCTGTGATTTATTGCTATGCATCATTATACATACCTACATTATACATTATACATGGACTTCCCTGGTGGCTCAGATGGTAAAGAATCTGCCTGCAACGTAAGAGAGCCAGGTTTGATCCTTGGGTTGGGAAGATTCCTTGAAGAAGGAAATGGTTATCCACTCCAGTATTGTTGCCTGGAGAATTCCATGGACAGAGGGGCCTGGCAGGCTATACTCCACGGGATCGCAGAGAGTCAGACATGACTGAGTGAGTAACATATACATACATGATTATACAAAGACACCAGTCCTTACAATATCCTTGTGAGAAATCCAATCATCTCCCCATTTCATAGATGGGAAAACTGAGGCTCACCAATATTTAATTAACTTGCCAAGGCTGTACAACTCATTTGCTGTCTGACTTCTTTCTTCTACCTCCTGCCACCTCACCCCAAGTATTAAATAAAATGTTAATTCCTAGAGAAGAGACATCCTGCTGATATTTTCTTGCATCAGCTAACTCTCTATAAGCACTTTTTTTTTTTCCCCGCTATTAGTAAGCATTCAACTATTTGTTTTAAAGTCCTGTTTTTCTGTACTGTTCTTTAATGGGAGAATACAGGGAAGTATAATTGGGTAGGAAAAGAAGCACCAAAGCATTTTGTTTTTCTAATGGAAGAAAGGACACGGCAGCAGAGAGAAGGAGGCAGGTCAGCAAGCCTGCTGCGTGTACATGAATGTCTATCAATGTCCCACCTTTAAAGCTGAATTCAAACTTAAATCAATTTAATAAAATTAATAAATTATTTAATTAATTAAAATTAAAAATTAAAAGTTTAAAATATTTGATTAATTCAAAATTAAATTTTAAAGTTGAATTCAAAATTAAAGTTGAATTCAAAGAAAAATTGTGAAAATGTTCTCTTTCCTTATACTGATTGTCCCAGAACACTGTAGATTTTTAAATAATTTTTTTGTCTCTGCAGTATTACAATGCTCGCTCTAATAATCATTTTAGTATAGCCAATGCCTACCTACAAACACTAGTCAATGTCAACTGAAATTTGTGACCAGGGCATAAAAAAGGGACAAAAGTTATTAATAAGTTACCAAAGGCACATTCTCCACATCTCCCTTTCAGAGACCTCTAAAAATGAAGAAAATGTCCCGGGACGGACTGGGCTGGTGAAGTCGGCCGGTCCTTCCTCTCTGAGGATTCCGTGGAGGTTCAGAAACACTCTTCCAAGGCTGCTCTAGAACCTGGAGGGATGCAGGTGGTGTGGCTGCGGTCACCATCTCATGGCGGACTTGGTCCACGTCGTCCTAAGATGTTTGTCGTCCTAACTAGCCCATTCTATGCCTTCGTGGCTAAAATAAAACTAAACATATGTATAATTTTCTAGTTGGAAGAAATCTGAGGGACCATTTAATTCAAGGTTTTTATTTTATACCAGCGGCAACCCAGAGAAGTGAAGTGAATTACCAAAGGACACAGAGCTGTTGACTTAAAACCATAAAAACCCACAGGAAAGAGACTTTTCCTGTGTGTAACATCAATGTACCTGTTCTAGTTGGAGAGTCAGGGGATGTTAATGTAACTATTTAGTCACTTAATGTATCAAGTCCAGCCAGATTGCTAGTGTGAAATGACTCCAGTAGATTTAAGCAAAAAGCAATGTTTTCTCGGTTTCCTTGAGCACCCAGATCAAAATGGGGATTAGAATGCCCACGGAGCCTGGGATGCTAGGTGCCCTCTTTCTCACCTCCACTGCGGTTCTTATTTCCTGGCAATCACACCCTCTGAAGCCTCCGCCGCCCCAGGGCCACCTGTCCCAAAATCTCCCCTCTCTGTGAACCAGCTCCGTCCTCTCTGTAGCTCAGCCCCCTATTTCTCCTTTCCCAAACAGGCTTTGAGCCCTTCCTTTGGCTTCGACCCCGCTTACGCTCTATCACCTCGTTGAAACCTCACAAGAGGACTTGCCTGAGAGTCTAGTGGATAAGACTCTGAGCTCCCAATGCATTTCGATCCCTAATCAGGGAACTAAGATCCCTTACATTGCAACTAAGTCCCTGTGACTCAACTACTGAGCCCGGAGGCTGCAACTAAAGAAGCCTGCAATGAAGAGCCTCTGTCTGCCTGGAAGACTCAGTGCAACCCCCGCAAAATAAACAAGAACATGGCGATTCGGGTGCAAGAATGATATGCGTGCTAAGTTGCTTCAGTCGAGTCTGACTCTGTGACGCTATGGACTGTAGCCCACCAGGCTCCTCTCTCCAGGCAAGAATACTGGAGTGGGTTGCCATTGCCTCCTCCAGGGAATCTTCCCAACCCAGGGATTGAACCCGCGTCTCCTGCAGCTCCCACACTGCGGGTGGATTCTTTACCCCTGGGCCACCCTGGTGTCACAAAAATGACAGCTGTCCTCATATTTAAATGAGGCTACACGGGCAGTCGGTGCAGAGCTGTGGGGAGAAACCACTTCTATCACTGCTGGGAAGCTCTGGGACCTTTAGCAAGTTAGACACACAAGCTGTTTCCCAAAGTAAAATGCGAAAACAGAAGGTGCTTCTGGTGGATTCAGTATGGATTTGCCGACTGTCCAGAGCGGCACGGGGAATGCCATCAGCTCAATAGGGGCTGTGGTGTGGCAGGCAAGGAAGATCATGCCTCCTGGTTTCCAACAACAGGATCAGCCTGGGTGAAGAGCAGGATTATCTGTGGAGCCACCTGTGTGCTCTTCAGCTGTTTCCCTCCCCTTCTCTAACTAGGATGGAGAAAGAAATGGCAACCCACTCCAGTGTTCTTGCCTGGAGAATCCCAGGGACGGGGGAGCCTGGTGGGCTGCCCTCTATGGGGCTGCACAGAGTTGGACACGACTGAAGTGACTTAGCAGCAGCAGCAGTAGCAGCTCTAACTGGGGGAGTGGTCTCTTGAGAATCATACATCAGGGGCGTTTTCATTATGGGGCCAAAGCAGAAGTGTTGGCACATGACCCCTCTCTCTGTGGGGTGTAGATTATGCCAGGCGACCCGAGTGGGTGCAGGGGTGGGAGGCTGTGGCGGGGAGAGGGGAGAGCCGGTTGTCCCCAAGACTAGGAAGGGAGCAGAGAGGGCTGGGGAAGAGAGTGGCCACTCCCTCTCTTTCCCAGCATCAGACATCTGTGCCCCACTCATGTGGGACCTGGTGAAGCCGGGAGAACTTCAAAGGGCAAAAGCCACACAATGTGTCGGGGGAGGTCCAGGTCCAGCCTGGCTGGAGACTTGAGACTTTGTCTGCACCAAAGCAGCTGAGCCACAGCCCTCAGGTGACCTTGTGAGCTTGGAAAACCAGGATAATGAAGGCGATGGGAGACTCTCACCCTAGTTTTCTGGGCCCCCCAGATTCTTTTCTGACTTAACAGAAGATTGAGATTTCCTCCTTCCTGGTGGGACGGAGGCTGGGAGGAGCCAGATTCAACGAGTGTGGTTTCCCCAGCCCAGGGAACACCGGAGTCCTGGCCGAGGAAGCCAGCCTCCCCTGCTCTCCACAGAGCAGAGGGTCTCATTTAGACTTGCTGAGACTACTTGAGCAACTTGGACCCCAAACCGCCATGATGGGGCTGGACCTGCAGTCTCTGAATTGATGCTTTGCCCACGGAGTCATTCATTTCATTCGGACTGGCTGGAGTGGAGATGAGGCCTCTAATGTCCACCTGCTACTCTCTCTGGAACCCCCGCCCCATGTTGCCCTGCACTGTCCATGCTCGGAGTCTCTCTAGGACATCCTGCATTTATTTTTTTAATTAAAATTTTTATTGAAGTATAGCATATATTGCAGTATAGTTGATTTTCTGCTGTACAACAAAGTGATTCAGTTGTATGTTCTCCAGGCAAGAATACACTGCAGTGGGTTCCTATATATATATATACACACACACTCATGGATGGGCTTCCCAGATAGCTCAGTGGTAAAGAATCTGCCTACCAAAGCAGAGACTAGGGTTTAATCCCTGGGTGGGGAAGATCCCCTGGAGAAGGAAATGGCAACCAACTCCAGACTCTTGGCTGGAAAAATCCTGTGGACAGAGGAGCCTGGCAGGCTCCATAGGGTCCATATAGTCCATAGGGTCGCAAGGAGTTGGATACAACTGAGGACACAGGCATGCATATACATATATGTGTGTGTGTATAGATATGTTCTTTTTCATATTCTTTTCTCTTATGGTTTATTGTAGGATATTGAGGGCTTCCCAGGTGGTGCTAGTGATAAAGAACCTGCCTGCCAGTGCAGGAGACGTGTAAGCTCTAGAAAGATACTGAGTTCCCACAGAATGACGCTCATAATTCCTTTACGGTATCCCACTCATCATTTGCCTAATAGTTACGCATATTGGGCTTCCCTGGTGGCTCCAATGTAAAGAATCTGCCTGCACTGCAGGAGACCCAGGTTCGATCCCTGGGTCATGAAGATCCCCTGGAGAAGGGAATGGCTACCCACTCCAGTATTGTTGTCTGGAGAATTCCATGGACAGTGGAGCCTGGCAGGCTAGAGTCGGACATGATTAAGTGACTAACACTTCACTACTTGTGTATGTTAGTCATGTCATTTTTGCTTATTCTCTTTTTTAATGTATATACAGAAAAATGCACTTTTTGGTGCACAGTCTGTGGGTTTAAACCAGCTCCTATGGTTGTGTAACTATGACCGTGATCCATTCAGGTTCACATATTTCCAGCCCCCAAAAGGTTCTCTGGTGCGGCCCTTTGGAGTCACTTCTCCCCGCAGCCCCAGCCTCTGGCAACAACTGACATATTCCTCTTCTATAGTTTTGCCTTTTTCAGGATATTATATAAATAGAATTGTACACTCTGCAGCCTTGTGAGTCTCCTCCATTTTGCTGTATCTGTTACTCTGGATTTGTGTCTGAGGCGTCTTTGTTTTTGCCTATAAATGTGTGGAGATGCGAGTTTGATCCCTGTGTTGGAAAGGTTCCCTGGAGGAGGGCATGGCAACCCACTCCAGTGTCCTTGCCTGGAGGATCCCATGGACAGAGGAGCCTGGCGGGGTACAGTCCACAGGTCGCAGAGAGTCAGACATGACAGAGTGTGTGCACACACAAAAACACAAAGTGCCTCACACAAAGGAGCCATTCACATACCCGTGTTCATGACACTCGTAGTGAGTCTAAAGCCCTTTCAGAAGCCTGACTCTATTAACAAACTTCCTGGTGGGCTGGGTCCTCTAAGAGGCTTAGTGGTGATTTTTCAACTCAGTGTTTCCCTGACTTGCCTGGTCACAGGAATCTCCTGTCTCCTGGGTGTGTAATAAAAATACAGGTTTCCAGAACTCCCTCTTCCACAGTCCGATTTCCCAGGCCTGGAAAGAAACCTGGGGAATCTGTATCAGTGCTTCTCAAACTATGCTCATGTCAGAACCATCTCAGCCGTAGATCACTCAGTTCCACCCCAGAGCTGCTTTTTCAGTGGGTCTGCAGTGAGATCCAGGAACCTACACTTCCAGCAGGCTCCCAGGTGATGCTCTGGGAATCCCACATTGAGAACCACTGATCCACGGCTCCGCACTATTATCAAGGGTCTTGGGTGACTCTTGTTTGCATGTGCCCGGATGAATTCCAGCCTTAGTGCAATTGATGGGAAGGGAGTATGCTGTGTGGGACTTCTTGGTCCCAAACATTGTACTCTGGCCACGGCCTCAATCCCATTTCACCCGGGACACCTTCTTCAGCCAATGTTGACTCAGGAGCAGAGATCGCTGAGGTTTGTTTGATTGGATCATTCTCCCCTCGGCAAGGGGCTCCTGCTGAGGATTCCAAAGGAAGTTGTGTGCAAAATCAGTCCCAGTTCTTTCCAGATCTTCACACAGGCTTGAGCAATGTTGACGTGGAAACTGTACCTGAGGATGCGTATGTGACCTTAGGGGAAAACCAATGCGATTAAGGCTGGATTTGGACCCCAAGGGACAGTTCCTGGGGACGCTGAGGATTAGCAGTAACAGCTGTTGTCCTGCCCATTCGAGGAGAAACTGAGGGAGAAGAATGAACTTGTTTAAAGGATGTGTCTGTGCAGCTCTGGGAGGGGAAACTGTTCCATCAAGCCTCAAGGAAAATGTGTTCCTAGGTAAGTGGGTGCTTTTCTGGTTCAGATAGACAAGGTGCTGATGGGAAAGACATTTAAGATCAAAGGAGGAGAAGGATGAAGTGTATGGTTTTGGCCCTGATCTGCGGGACCTGGTACTCACCCTGCCTCCTCCATAGACATCTGTGTTTGGTCTGCCTCTGTGGGGACGAGACCACCTTCTGCCAACAAAAGAGTCTCCTAGGGTGTTGTCTATGTAAAGGCTTGCTGTCTTTCTGAAGGGCCCTGAGTCCCCTCAGCTAAGAAGATGCTTTTACAGCTCCTTGTTCACCATCTTCTAATGTGTCTGGAAATCTGTAGGAATGGCCCTTGGTGGTGCAGGGATTTTGACTTTTACTTTCTTATGGAGAACAAACCTAGCAGAGAAAGGCATTGTCTTATGGACTCTTAGGACAATTCTAAGAAAGTCACCTTCTATAACTATGGGGTCGCACAGAGTCGGACACGACTGAAGCGACTTAGCAGCAGCAGCACCTTCTATATAGACCATACTCTGCACCCCCTGTGTCTGGTCAGTGTAAAGGATGGTGAAGCTGACGGTTTAAAGAAAAGATGGTAGTAGATGACACTTGATGATTTGGTTGTTTGGATTACCTCCTTAGTCTCCTGATTTCATAGCTAATTCCACTAAATGTTTACATTTTATTTTTACCTTTTAAAGCCAGCCTATTCAAATGAAGAACTGTTGTTGCTTTGCATTGCTCTTTAGATCACAGTATTAAAAGAACTTTTATGTGCATAGAACTATAAAAACAAGCAGCTATATTTTAAAAAAATGCCTGCTAGCCCTGAATCTTTATTCAGAGAGCTTTTCATCTGTCTTACTTGCTATTTCTCACTTTATTTTCATCTGTGAACTTCTTTGACAGTCAACTTTTAATTCTTTCTGTTGATGGGCATTCATGGTATAAACGAAAATATTTACTCTATAAGTGTTATTTTTGCCCAGATATTTCATTCTACTCCTGAGCCAGTTGTGTGTGTGTGTGTGTGTGTGTGTGTGTAGACACTTGATGATTTGGTTGTTTGGATTACCTCCTTAGTCTCCTGATTTCATAGCTAATTCCACTAAATGTTTACATTTTATTTTTACCTTTTAAAGCCAGCCTATTCAAATGAAGAACTGTTGTTGCTTTGCATTGCTCTTTAGATCACAGTATTAAAAGAACTTTTATGTGCATAGAACTATAAAAACAAGCAGCTATATTTTAAAAAAATGCCTGCTAGCCCTGAATCTTTATTCAGAGAGCTTTTCATCTGTCTTACTTGCTATTTCTCACTTTATTTTCATCTGTGAACTTCTTTGACAGTCAACTTTTAATTCTTTCTGTTGATGGGCATTCATGGTATAAACGAAAATATTTACTCTATAAGTGTTATTTTTGCCCAGATATTTCATTCTACTCCTGAGCCAGTTGTGTGTGTGTGTGTGTGTGTGTGTGTGTGTTTCCTCACTATACTTGCTGCTGCTGCTAAGTCGCTTCAGTCATGTCCGACTCTGCGACCCCATAGACAGCAGCCCACTAGGCTCCTCTGTCCCTGGGATTCTCCAGGCAAGAACACTGGAGTGGATTGCCATTTCCTTCTCCAATGCACGAAAGTAAAAAGTGTAAGTGAAGTCGCTGAGTCCTGCCCGACTCTTAGTGACCCCATGGACTGCAGCCTACCAGGCTCCTCTGTCCATGGGATTTTCCAGGCAAGAATACTGGAGTGGGTTGCCATTAGCAAGGCATAAGATGGATGGGCTTGGCTATAACTTTTTTTTTGCTCTTCTCTGTGAAAAAGGAGTGAACTATCTAAAACTTGTCAATAGGAGAAAAGACAGGAGCTATCAAAGCATTGCAAATTTAACAGTCTCCCTAAATAATTGATAGTTGGCAGAAGATTTGTAGCATTTAACTCTGTAATTTGCAATTAGAGAGATAAGATGCTAAACCAAGCCACCATATGCCAGGCTGCCTGCCCATATTGGAACATCGGGAGTCTCACTTCAGCTATAATATATTACAGCTCACGTTGTCCTTGGATATCAGGCAGTTTGTAAGGAGTTCACGTTAGGATTCAAACATTTTCTGGTCTTATTTCTTTGATGTAATTAGCATAGCCTCTCTTTAGAAAGAGGCATTCTTACCAAAAAATTACAAGAAGAGAGTTTTTAAAAAAAGGGTTTAGAAATGAAGCACTTCCTATAGTCTGACACATCTTTTTTTTCTTTTTTCTTGCAGTTTCCTTTTTTCACATTTAAACTTTAATTTAGTTGATTTTTTTTTTTTTTAGTTAACAAGTTGCTCTAACTATATTTACTGGTCATTCCCACATTGATTTTTTTAAATGCTATTTTAAAGAGATATTCTTTAAAAAAAAATGAAGTATAATTGATTTACATTGTTGCGTTAGTTTTGGGTATACAGCAGAGTGATTCAGATATATATAAGTATTCTTATTCAGATTATTTTCCCTTATAGGTTATTACAAAAAGTTGAGGACAATTCCCTGCAGTAGGTCCCTGTTGGTCATCTATTTTCTGTGTAGTAATGTGGCACATCTTTTTTTGATCTTGAGCACTTGCAATCTGGGAAGGGGGCACCAAAGTTATTTCAGGGATAAAGGCAGTGTGGGATTCAGTCAGGTCAGGCACAGTCAGAAAGACATCACCTCCTTTTCCTAAACAGCATCTGGATTGAAGCTGCTGTTCCTTGGGACGCGGGAGAGGGCAGGATGGGGGTGCCCGCCGCCCTCACAGGCTGGGCCTGCGCCGCCCTCTGCCTGGTGCCCGGCTCCTCCGCGTTTTCCCACGGAGCTGGATCGGTGGCCTGTGCGGACATGCAACCCAAGCACATTCCAGCCCGGACTCAGAGCCCCGGGACCCACCACATCACCGTCCTCACCGGCAGCTCTTCCTACTCACCAGGTGGCACGGTTTCAGGTAGGTGTGGGAGAGGCTTTGAGAGACCCTCCAACTCCCACCAGGAGCCCCAAGGTCCTAGTGACAAATTCCAAGTTGTGTTTGTCCAAGGCAGGAGTTTCCTAGGCTATATTTTGGTTTAATCCTAAAATGAAATTATGTACCCAAGAAAGTATGAAATATTTATGGTCTTTTTTTGTTTATTTTTTTACTGAAGTATGGTTGATTTACAATGTGATATTAATTTATGCTGTACAGTAAAGTGACTCAGGTCTATGTGCATACACATTCTTTTTAATATTCTTTTCCATTATGGTTTATCTCAGGCTACTGAATACAGTTCCCTGTGCTATACAGCAGGACCTGGTTGTTTATCCATTCTGTATGTACTAGCTTGCATCTGCTAACCCCCAACTCCCAGCCCATCCCTCCCCTACCCACCCAAGTCAGACATGACTGAGCGACTTCACTTACACTTTTCACTTTCATGCATTGGAGAAGGAAATGGCAACCCATTCCAGTGTTCTTGCCTGGAGAATCCCAGGGATGGCAGAGCCCAATGGGCTGCCGTCTGTGGGGTCGCACAGAGTCGGACACGACTGAAGTGACTTAGCAGCAGCAGCAGCAGATTCTGTATATAAGTGATATCATATGATATTTGTCTTTCTCCTTCTGACTTGCTGCTGGAGAAGGGATAGGCTACCCACTCTGGTATTTTGGGGCTTCCCTTGTGGCTCAGCTCATAAAGAATCCACCTGCAATGTGGGAGACCTGGGTTTGATCCCTGGGTTGGGAGGATCCCCTGGAGAAGGGAAAGGCTACCCACTCCAGTATTCTGGCCTGGAGAATTCCATGGACTGTATAGATCATGGGGTCTCAAAGAGTCTGACATGACTGAGCAACTTCCACTTTCACTTATTCAGTATGATGGTCTCTAGTTGCAGCCATAAATCATGATATACTTGCATCATTAAAATCACATAACTAATCTTATATTGATATTAATCTTTATAGTAGAAGAGGGTACGAATGGCCTTATATAATTTTTTTGTCTTTATTGTAAGATATAAATATAGTTTCCCTGAGCAAATGCCCCATATCAAATATGTATGAGAAACAGACTTTTTTCCTCCTTATTTAAAACTAAAGTTATTTAAGGGGTGAAAAGAGCATTTCCTGCTATTTTAGTTCAGATGCCTAGAAAAGCAGAGTGAGAACTTGTGTACAGGTGGTTTATTTGGGAAATGACCCAAGAAGCATTGATGAAAAAGAGAGAATAGGGTGATAGGGAAGAAAGAAACACTAATACGGGTGTGAAATAGAGTGGGTTACTGCTGTGGGAAACACACTGGGATCCAACTCCAGCGATGGCCCTTTGAGAAACCACATGATACACAGTTCTGAATCATCCCTCAGGAGGATGGAGGAAGGGTAGTCAGTGATTGAGGATTGTCCCCCGGGGGTACCCTTTCCACCATCCACCCCATCCCCTCCCAACGCACAGACACAGACTTCAGAATCACTCCTGCCTACCTTGGGCCAAGCTCCCAAGGTGCCAGCTGGAAGAAAGCAGCAAAGAAAGTCACTGATGCTGAAGATGGTAGCTCAGTGTAGACAGGACACTGTTTAGCCCCAGGGAACTCAAGCACATCAGTGCTGTTGGCTCCACTCTCTTTAGATGGGAATTAGAGGTGATAAATGGAAATAAAATGGATTCTCTCTCTATGGTTTTATCCAGTCACTTTGTTCTATTCGTTAGTGTGAGGATTAAAAAGAACACATAAAATATTATCAAGGTACTCCCTCAAAGAGTTGCACGGTTTACAGTCCTAGCACTTCTGAATGAGTGTCCTAGTTTTTCTGTTGTGCTATCAATACTGGTTATACTTACACATTTTGAAACTTGTTAATAAGATAGGTATAAAGGACTGTCTCTTTATCACTGTTTTAACCATTGTGATTGAGCCTGTTTTATTTTCTGTCTCTGTTTGTTGGTAATTTTCAGTTTGGTCATCTTTTTTGTTAATTCACTATAACTCTTTGTATATTTGCCTGTTGTATCTTGCAGATACCTTTCTCAGTTTACCCTTGTGTTCTGATTTCTTCTATGTTGAGAATTTTAAGAAATCATTTTTTTTTTTCCATTATGGCTACTGAGGTTTGCTCAGAGAGACACTCCTAACTCCAATACTAAAAGCAAAAACCAAAAAAAACAGTAAAAAGCCAAACCATTGTTTCTAGTTCTTTTGTGTTTCGTTTTTACATGTCTTTGTTCCAAACAGAATTTATTTGGGGTGTGAAATTGCACTTCAACCTTTTTTTCCCCCCTAATGAATTGTTTACTTTCTGGGGACTGGACTGGTCCTAAGCTTTTTGTTTTGAAAAATACTCCTATAAAGTCACCTAGTGCTGCTCCTTCCAGGATGTTGACCTTGATGGACGTTTTCTGTTGCAGTGGCCGTGAGGAGCAGTCGTGATTTCATGGGCTTCCTACTCCAGGCCCGAAGAGTGTCTGATCATCAGATAGCTGGCTCTTTTGTCTCCATTCCTCCTCATTGCAAACTGATAACTTGCTTTGAAGAGGCTGACACAGTCACCCACGCGGACAAGTCCCGGAAGAGAAACCTGTCGTTCAAGTGGCGGGCCCCTGCCCAGCCCGTGGGGAACATCAGGTTCTTGTAAGAGAGTTAAGTTCTGGGTCTCGGTAACTGAACTTCCACTATGAAGGGAGGGGACTTCACACACTTCCTTGGTTCCCGCCTCCCCACCTCCCTGCCCCACACCTTATAATAAGGACAGGGTCACTGGGACTGCCCTTACTGGAGAGTCTATATAGGTGATGAGTTTTTTAAAAATTGCCCGCAACTCCATTCTGTGTGATTATTCATGGTCTAGGAGTGTGTGATGTCCCTTGTCCCTGGGCCCAGATGTACCTTGGCCAGTCTCTCCAGAAAATTCTCACTAGGAGGCAAAAGAGCTACAGGTGGCAAAGTCCAGAGAGAGCCCAGAGACCAGAGGCAGGCAGACAGTGGACGCTTGCCGGGCCCGGGAGAACTGCTGACGGCTCTGTGCCTCAGCTACTTGTCCACCACGTGGGTGTGATCATGACAGTGCCCGCCTCGTGGGGTCGTGTAAGGTCGAAGAGCCAGTGTGTGCCAAGTGCGTGAACCAGTTCTTGGCAACCATCAGCTTTATACAAACAGCATCATTCCTCAGAGCGAGATACTGGCGTTGTCCTTCTTTTCAAACGTTCACAGGTACGAAGAAAGTGAATTTGTTTGATTTGGTGTGGTTTTTAGGCGAGGGTTTGTGGTAAAGAATCACTGCCAGTGCAGGAGACACAGGTTCGATCCTTGGGTTGGGGCGATTCCTTGGAGGAGGACTTGGCGACCCACTCCAGTATTCTTGCCAAGAAAATCCCATGGACAGAGGAGCCTGACGGGCTGCAGTCCATGGGGTCATAGTCCACGGTCGGACACGACAGAGCTCACCCGGAGGTGGTGGTCGTCGTCCTCCTTAGGTTCTTTCCCCCACACCCTCATGTGCAGAAGAGGAGGACGTGCCGGAGGGC
The DNA here is from genome assembly GCA_006410635.1 of Cephalophus harveyi. Classification (NCBI taxonomy): domain Eukaryota; kingdom Metazoa; phylum Chordata; class Mammalia; order Artiodactyla; family Bovidae; genus Cephalophus; species Cephalophus harveyi. The sequence continues at coordinate 98,692 of SJYT01049728.1, forward strand.
GGGGGCATCCAGACCCCAGGCTCCCCCTGCAGGCTGTCCCCTCGGCACGAGGGAATGGGAGCGATGAGGGGTGTGGCCCCCACCCATCAGGGCCCCTTTTCCATCCCTTCGTGGTGCCCTAACACAGTGAGCAGGACAAGCAAGGAGGAAAGCACCCGTGCCCTGCTGACTCTGATCACCTGGAAAGGCCAGAACCCACCTGACTGTTGGTGTAACTGGCCCCTGCCAGGACTTTGGTTCCAGTTCTAGGTGGTGCATGAAACCCTTAGGTCTGTACAATTACTTTTATTTCTCAAAGCCCTTCCATTTCTAGTTTAAAATTTTTTTTTTGTTTTTGCTTTTCATGTATTGCTTTATTTTTTAAATTAATTTGTATTGGAGTATAGTTGCTTTACAATGTTATTTTCTGCCGTATAGGAAACCGAATCAGCTATATGTATACATATATACATATGTATATTTTGGATTTCCGGCTCTTTCTCAGATTTTCTTCCCATTTAGGTGACCGCAGAGCATGTTCCCTGTGCTATACAGTAAGCTCTCATTAGTTTCTATTTTATACGCAGTACCAATAGTGTATACATGTCAACCCCAATCTTCCTCTATTTTTAGTCTCACCATAGTAGCTTCTCTGTGCAGCAGTGGAAGTAGATCAGAAGCCATGATCTCCACTGACAGGAAAAGGCGCTGCATCACTTACCAGATGCATCTCTGGGTCCCCACATGCCGTCACCCAGGATCCTTCCCCACCGTAACATCGACGTGTTGATGACCCTTCTACCTGCCCATTCTCTGGGTGACTTCAGCTAAATGCATCACATTTTTATGATAGTCTTCTGAATACTTACAGTGAGAAAAATGGTACTTGCCCATAATCCCTGCTTTGGTGAAACTTGGGGAAGGATGAATAAGATCAAGTTGGTACAGATGGTTTTTACTGAAGAGAGGCATTATGTATTCAAAATATTGTTTAGACTATGAATGATTTATCTCTCATTTTCAATTACAACTCCGATAGGATTATACCATTGTACAACAGAATTATAAAATTTTCAGTGAACAGTGTAATTCAATTCACGACACACCAATAATGGTGAATGAGCACAATTGAAGATGAAGCCTTTGGAGCAGACAGTTCTCAGTCAGTTCGGTTCAGTCACTCAGTCATGTCCCAACTCTTTGCGACCCCATGGACTGCACCACGCCAGGCTTCCCTGTCCATCACCAACTCCCAGAACTTGCTCAAACTCATGGCCGTCGAGTCAGTGATGCCATCCAACCATCTCATCATCCTCTGTCATCCCCTTCTCCTCCTGCCCTCAGTCTTTCTCAGCATCAGGGTCTTTTCCAGTGAGTCAGTTCTGTGCATCAGGTGGCCACAGTATTGGAGTTTCAGCTTCAACATCAGTTCTTCCAATGAATATTCAGGACTTATTTCCTTTAGGATAGACTGGTTGGATCTCCTTGCAGTCCAAGGGACTCTCAAGAGTCTTCTCCAACACCACAGTTCAAAAGCATCAATTCTTCAGCGCTCAGCCTTCTTCACAGTCCAACTCTCACATCCATACATGACTACTGGGAAAACCATAGCTTTGACTAGACGGACCTTTGTTGGCAAAATAATGTCTTTGCTTTTTAATATGCTGTCTAGGTTTGTCATAGCTTTTCTTCCAGGGAGCAAGCGTCTTTTAATTTCAGTTCTAGACCAAAATTCTAGAAGTTCTAGAAGGGCAGTTCTAGAAGATACTTTTTAGTCAAAATGATTCTTAATGATTATATTTATTCCGGAGAGTAACTGATTTGTGCCTGTTGTCTCCTGTTTTAATTATTTGCTGCTGTTGAACTTTAGTTTCTAAAAAGAATGAAGTCGTCCAAGGGAGTAACATGATCATGTACTTCTTTAACTTTTCGTTTGTTCTCTCCTTTCTATTAGGGTGGCCCGAGGTATGACTTAGGGAAGACCGAATCCTCTAATCACTCTGCTTTCTTTTTCTACAGTTTATCTGTAGTCCAGTCATATTTCGTTTACTGGGTGAAGATTGAATCATCTGTGGTGTCTCAACAGACACACAGTAGAGCCCATTCAGACAGCCACGTGGAGCCTGGCTCGCCGATGCCAGCCTCTGGGCAGCAGCTGGAGGGCGTGGAAGGAACCATCCCAGGTACTGCCTCCCGCTGCACTCATCAGCCTGGTTGGCAACATTATTTTCACTGTGCCTTACTTTCACTTAAAAGTGACTCCTGCCAGTTTCCAGTTCCGGGGGCACAAGTTATAGACAGCTGTCTTGGGAGTGTCAGCAGTTCCTGGGGACGTGATTGCACAGCTGTAGGTTGGGGTTGGGGGGATTGTTTGCAAGTTCAGGGTTCACTGCAATGAACACACTTTGTCCCGCTCAACCTCACAGATGAAGCTGGGCCCTGGAGCGCTGCACTTGAGCTGCAAAATAAAAAAATAGCCACACATCTCCCCCCCCCCCCCCCCCCCAACCCGACCTAATCAATTTCCACAGTATTTTACCCATTTTTCCTGGACCCCTGAGACTAAATGGGGAGCACCAGAAATAATCCTTTCTTTTTCTTTTTTAAATAAAACCTCATCCAATTTTGATTGTTACTTTCTGAGGTAGGTAGATGGCTCTGTGCAGCTTGGGTTGGAGAACAGAATCAGGCTGTTGTAATGGCAATGGATTTTTTTCCAGGTTCACCACGTGACTTTAGGTTCGATTGGCCTATGAACTTCTGAAAAAACAAATAAAAATAGACAAAAACAAAACAAAGCAAAACACCTAAGCAGCTAGAGAATGTCTGACCTACCTGAAGATTCCTGGTGAAATGGAACTTATTTTCATTATTTATTTCTAGTTAAGTGCTCTGAATAGGTGCCTTCATAAATGCATCCAATCACTTGTGCAGAAGATTCGATCTTTAAGCCATTTGATCCCATCTTCCTATATTCTTTCTTTTATTCCAGGCTGACATGATAAGGCCAGCACATGATTTGAATCCCTGGCTTTGCTAATCCAGCAGATCCAGGATCAGAGCCAACCCAGGGCCACCCTCTGCCTATGACCAAAACCTTTGTCTTCTCCCCACTGCCCTGCACAGTTCCTCCAGCCTCTCCACCTAGATGCTCCTAAAAGCAGAGAAAAGCTCTCAGGGTCTGAGAGGGTGGCCTTAAGACCACCCTGCAAACCCAACATGGGTTTGAAGTCTCCTGTATCACGTTATCAATCATGCAAATGTTGCATTTGGATCCCAAGCATGGGTGGGGATCCCTGGTGACTCAGATGGTCAAGAATCTGCCTGCAACGCAGGAGACCTGGGTTCAATCCCTGGGTCAGGAAGATCCCCTGGAGAGGGGAATGGCTAACCACTCCAGTATTCTTACCTGGAGAATTCCATGGACAGAGGAGCTTGACAGGTTACAGTCCTTGGGTCGCAGAGAGTCAGACATGACTGAGTGACTAACACGTTTGTTTGAAGATGAATAGGAGTGAAAGTGAGGCTTCAGGAAGACGGGTCCTGTTGATTCTGCAAAGTCTTTCTGATGGGTGACCCTGCTGGGCACCTTGTCCCCCGGGGCTGGCAGACTCCAGTCTGAGCAGCTGCAAGGTCAACACTTCATCAAGTTGCTCAAACTCCTTCCCTCTGCTCCTGCCTGTTATCCAACCCTTTCCTCTACACAAACCCCAGTGCTTCCCAAAGGAAAAACGTGTGTGTGTGTGTGTGTGTGTGTGTGTGTGTGTGTGTACACAAGCACACGCATTGGGAGAGGTGTCATCTAACAAAGTGGAGTAAATTGCTTTAACTGTAAGAGGACTTCAGTAGGTAAATGGGAATGATGAGTTTTCCCATGGGAAGATAGCATATGGTACTTCTCAAACTTATTTTCCAACAGAGCTTGGGGACTCTTTAGGGTCCAATCTGACCCCACTGGGCATGACCTACTTTTATGTCTCCATGTTTGCCTCCTGACATTTCCTTAAACAGAACTGCCCCTCGTGATGAACTGTTTACCTTCCAAGTGGCAGTTCCGATGTCTCCTTTGATCCTTTGTGAACCTTTCCCGCTTGCTTCTTGGTAGGCAAATGTAATTGCTTTCTTTGGCTCTGGTATTAAAGCTCCCACCACACTGTGATTTATAAGGTTGGGCAGGCAGGAGTCTGTCCTCTTAGGTTTTGAGTTCAGAAGCAACAGTTAGCAACCTGCATCATCACTTCTGCAACCCCAGCTCCCAGAACAAGGCCCAGCACGCAGTGGGTCTGCAGGAAGCATCTGAATGCATTCAGAGTTCAGGCAGGAGTTGAAAGTGTCATGATTTTTGCTAAATTCTGTGTGTCTGTGAACGCTTTCTTTATCTTTCACTTCGGTCTCCCTACTTTTGAGTAATAAAGGCATAAGAACAAAGTGTCACAGTTTTTTTGTGATCGTTGTTCAATCCACCCCAGTTAGAGCCCTGGCCAGAGAGACTTCTGCCAGCACTCGCTTTGTCAACAGCGCCGTGGTCGCCCTGCGCACCACGTGGTGAACGCGCAGTGCACTTTGCATCTGAGCCAGGCCCTGTGCTCCACGCATCTACATCAGTGACTGCGCTTTCCCCCGTCAGCAGTTCTACGCCCCACATACTATTATTGGTCTCATTTTGCAAAAGAAGAAACTGACACTCCGGAGGCCTTAGCCTGAATAGGGTGTTTAGGAATTGGCAGAGTAAAGAGCTGAACCCAGACGATGACTCCAGAACCTGTGCCTGGCTGTTTGCTGCCCCGTTTCCAATGCTCTGGGCCCTCATGTCCGCTCATCACAGATGGGAGAGGAGACAGGGGAGGGCAGTGATCCCGCCTCTGCCCATAGCAGGGGCTGGAGTCCCTTTCATCACGAGGGAAACTTTTAGCATTAATCCACGGCAAGAAAGACCTAGAGCTTCAAAAGGAAGTCTGGTTTTTGCAGGATCTCACCTTTTTTCTTAGCAAGAAGCAGTTTGGGGGAGAAGAAAGAAAACAGAGTGGTCACCGTGGTTTCTATTTTCTCTGGTTGGTGACTTTTAAGAACGCACAAGCCCAGGGGCTTCCCTGTGGTCTAGGGGCTAAGACTCCAGGCTCCCAATATTGGGGGTCTGGGTTTGATCCCTGGTCAGGGAACTAGATCCCACACGCCACAACTAAGGGTTTGAATGCTACAACTAAGGGCCGAAGCAGTCAAATAAATAAATGTTTTGTGTTTTTTTTTTTTAAAGGATGCACAAGCCCAGAAGGGCTAGGAGCTTACTCTTTAAAAAAAAAAAAGAAAAAAACAAAAACAAGAAAAGCTGAGTGCTTAGTCAAGGATTTCTATTGCTGCTTAGTCAGGGGTTTCTATTACTGAGCAGATGATCATTTTGTGAGTGCTAATTCATTTCAGTCTTGTCCGACTCTTTGTTACCCTGGACTGTAGCCCGCCAGGCTCCTCTGTCCATGGGATTCTCCAGGCAAGAACACTGGAGTGGATCGCCATGTCTTTCTCCAGGAGATCTTCTTGACCCAGGGATCGAACCCCCATCTCTTACGTCTCCTGCATCAGCAGGCGGGTTCTTTCCCGCTAAGGCCACCTGGGACGCTCCAGACAATCTTTAGGTGATGCTTTTGAGTGGTTCACACTTGACAGTCTGTCCTCAGGCACCTCAAAGACTCGGGCATTCAGCCCATGGTCCTAGCTGTGTGCTAATCGACACAAGGGTGATTTCTCTCTCTTTCTTCACAGTGTCTCTGGGCCTCCACTTGGCTCCCAGTCTCTCCATCACTCTCCTTCAGCAGCGCACATATGTCTCTGCTGCGGCTGTAACCGGAGCTGGAGAAGAAGACAGCTTAGGTCCTGTTCCTACCAGTGTTTGGGTGACAGAGTTCCTCGGGGCTGCAGAGACTCCATTCCAAGCGTCTTCACACACAGCTGCTGTAGTCAGCGATGGCCATCACCCCAGCAGGGACAGCAGCCCAACCCTGGAACCATCCCTGGATGTCCGGGGTCTGGAGAGGCTTGTGGCCCTCAGGGACTTCTCCACAGAGAGCTTCGCTTCTGGCTTCAGCACCTGCCACAGGTGATTGATTAGGGGGTAGGCCATTCGGGACAGGTGGTGGGGTGAAGCCAAACACAGGGTGCCAAGGAAATGTAACCTTCCTGCTATCAGACAGAAAAGGATCTCAACCGTATTTACTCTTAAGTGCATGAGAAGCACTCATTGTAGAAGGGCTGGGTAGGTAGATTATCTTGGGAAACTGTGATGTTTTGGCTGAGGTCTCTGAGATGCTGCTATAAATAAAATATAAATGTAGGCTACATATTTAGATACATAAAATTACAAGTAATTTATAAATATAAAGTATATAAATCAATAAAAGGATTCAGTGGGTCTTTGTTGCCATCCTCACTCACCTCCCTCTCCATTCCCTCTCCAGCCCCCAACTGCAAACTCCAGTGTTTCTAAGAAATATAATGTTATCTGTATACACAACTGTGATAGGAAGCATAGCTTTTTGATTATCTTACTAAGTGAATTAAGTCAGACAGAGGAAGACAAATATCATATGATATTGCTTATATGTGGAATCTAAAAAAAGTGATATAAACAGACAAACTTATTTACAAAGCACAAACAAATTCACAGACTTAGAAAATGAATTTATGGTTACCAGGGGTGAGGGATGAGGAGAGGGACAGATTGGGCTTTGGGGACTGACATGGCCACACTGCTGTATTTAAAATAGATAACCAACAAGGACCTATTGTATAGCACAGGGAACTCTACTCAATAGTTTGTAATAATCTAAATGGGAAAAGACTTTGAAAAGGAATAGGTAGATGTATAGCTGAATCGCTTTGTTGCACATCTGAAACTAACACAACGCTGTTGATAGACTCTGTGTGCGGTGCTGTGCTTAGTTGCTCAGTCGTGTCTAACTCTCTGGGACCCCATGGACTGTAGCCTGCCAGGCTCCTGGGGATTCTCCAGGCAAGAATACTGGAGTGGGTTGCCATGCTCTCTTCTGGGGGATCTTCCCAACCCAGAGATAGAACCCAGGTCTCCTACATTGCAGGTGGATTCTTTACCGTCTGAGCCACCAGGAATACTGGAGCGGGTAGCCTATCCCTTCTCCAGGGGATCTTCCCGACCCAGGAACTGAACCAGAGTCTCCTGCATTGCAGGCAGATTCTTTACCAGCTGAGCCACAAGGGAAGCCCAAGAATACTGGAGTGGGTAGCCTATCCCTTCTCCACTGGGATCTTCCCAACCCAGGAATCAAACTGGGGTCTCCTGCATTGCAGGCAGATCCTTTACCAGCTGAGCTACCAGGGAAGCCTGTTAATGGACTCTCAGTTCAGTTCAGTCGCTCAGTCGTGTCCGACTGTTTGCGACCCCATGAATCGCAGCATGCAAGGCCTCCCTGTCCATCACCAACTCTCAGAGTTCACTCAGACTCATGTCCATCGAGTCAGTGATGCCATCCAGCCATCTCATCCTCGGTCGTCCCCTTCTCCTCCTGCCCCCAATCCCTCCCAGCATCAGAGTCTTTTCCAATGAGTCAACTCTTCGCATGAGGTGACCAAAGTACTGGAGTTTCAGCTTTAGCATCATTCCTTCCAAAGAAATCCCAGGGCTGATCTCCTTCAGAATGGACTGGTTGTATCTCCTTGCAGTCCAAGGGACTCTCAAGAGTCTTCTCCAACACCACAGTTCAATAATGGACTCTACTCCAATACAAAATAAAAATTAAAATAAAAAATTAAGTAAATAAATTTCTAAAGGAAAAAACAATAGAACATGGAGGCAAAGTAGGTAGGCAGGAAGAGAGAGAAAATAAGATCAGTCATGAAGCGATAATTTTTGAACGTGGGTGGTACATATCTGGGGGTTCATTGTATTATTCTACATTTTTGTTCTGAAGATTTCTATGATAAAAGGTAAGGAAAAACCCAAATACTTAGTGACTCCTTCTCGGCTCTTTTTCTCTTCCTTTTAGGATTCAGAATGATCCAAGCTTTGATTCACTAGAAACTTGTCTGCCCTCGGATAGGGATGAACAGGTAACAGCCACATTGTACACAGGCAGTGAGTGTGATATTTTTGATCCCAGAGTGGGAAGTTCCACACTGGGTGATCATCGCTATTACACTAGTAACCAAAATCGGTGAGAAGGAGGCCAGGGTGTGATATATGCATAGCATTTTTTTCCTCAATCAATACCAGCCTTTCCATTATCCACAGTGTCTCTGAAGTTATTGGCAATTACAGAAACTGGTGGTTTTCATGATATGGTTTCCCACTTAGCTTTGGTTAATAATTCCTCTCTCCTCTCCCCGCACCGTCTCCTTTGTAACATTGGCCTCAAAATACCATGTATGGTCCCAGAGGTTAGATCAATGGGCAGTATAAAATATACATGCTCAATGATTTACTATTCCTTTGAAGTCTTAAAAGGAACACAAAATAAAACACGGTATAATATCCTTACTCAAGTTTATAGGAACCTACAGCAAGCTTCAATGGTCCCTTTTCTGGGGTCTTAGCATCAGAAGACACGCTCAGAGTTTTCAGCCGTTGGAGATGATGGTCACCTGTATTGTCCTGGACCTTCTAATAGGACACTGTGTTTATTCTTGTAACTGGCCTCCATGCTGTCTTGGGAGAGTTTCCATTAGTCTCCTTGTCCCCATCAATAACAAGTACATATTTATCTGCTTGGGTGTTTTCCTCTGAGTTATTTTAAGAGCAGGCATGAGGCTGGGTTTTCAGCTGCTGCCTGGGGTTCTTTAAGGAACTTGGGATAGTTGCGAAGTTCAAAGCTGCTTGAGGGGAAGACTAGCTCCTTTGATTTTTCTTTTTCCCTTTGCTTTTCTAGGACAAGACGAAGGCCTCTAATAGGACAGTGATGAGGCCTCCTTTGTACACTGTCCATCTTCCCCATCCTCACGTCTGGTCCTCCGGGGCACTCACTGGACATGGGGCCGGGGCAGCCCACCCAACTCCTGCCCTCCACACCTCTGCCACCTCCAGGCCCACCACCGCTGATGGCCAGTTAGAGGCATCAAGACCCTCTGCCAGCTTCCTGCCTCGGTCAAAGCACAAGGAGCGCAGAGTGGAGGGCAGTGGAGCGGCTGGGGTGGGAGACCCCAGGAAGACCAACCCAAGACCTGAGCTCGGGCAGGATGGAGCCAGGGCCCCATGGGGGATCCAGCTCAGGACTCCGCAGCTGGGTATCCTGCTCTGCCTCGTGGCCGTGCTGGGCATAGCCGTGGTTGTTGGCCTTCGTTACCTGCACACCCAGTGTTGCCGCAGGCAGATGGAAGTATCCTTTTGTGAGCCTGCCGGGGATGCGGTTGCCACAGGTGACGTTGGTGAGATCGTGTACGTCCGGAGAATTGGAGACAACAGTTTTGTTTTGGTCGAAGGGGAATGCAACTGGATTGCTCCCTCTGTGAACAGCAAGAAAACAGCCCTCTGAGAAAATCGTGGTCCCGGGCCTCTCTGGGTTCCCCTTGCACCCTGTAGAGAGTTTCAGCCAGAACAGGCCTACTGAGAATAGTTGATGAGGACAGCGATTCACTGTGCACCCACCCCCTACCCCTGTCGGGGAGCAGTTAGTAGAGGAAGCAGCACAAGGACAGTTTTATCAACAGAGGGAATTCTTCCCCAGCTTTGTTGTCTTAACATCTGTAATTTAGCTGCCTTTCTTTTAGTTCTCGCAATTAGACGTTCTGTTTGAAGACTTAAACCCAACACAATGAATATTGTATAACCTGCTCATTAACTAGACTCCCGTGGCCTTCGAGCTTCCTCCATTGCCTTAAGGAACCTGCAGAAATAGAACTTCTGTCCCTCTTCAGCATTGTCAGCCTCATCACCTCTAACTCTTTGAAAAAAGTAGTAAGGGTGGAGTTGTGTCTCTTTCAGCCCTCCCTTTGCCTCGCCAAGCCACCCCCCAGAGAAGTCTTGTTTTTCCAAACTGGAGTTCAAAGTTGGCTCTGATGTCGTCGACCGGGTGAGTGCAAAGGTATTTTGCCTTCCGGGAAACTCAGACATGTGGCAAATCTGCCATGGAAATTGGTCAAAGGCAAGGAAGATTTTAGAGAGTTTGATTGCCACATCTGTGGGGCAATATACATGCAGCACGAGGCCTTAAACCCGAGAGGGGGGTAAGCAAACCTCCTCTTCAGATGTAAATGGATCTGAGATCTCCCATCCATTTATACTTGATGAGAGACTAAGTATCCCACCAACTAGGAGACTTCTTGCCTTTGCCAAAAGTGAAGTCACTCAGTCGTGTCCGACTCTTTCTGACCCCATGGATGGTAGCCTACCAGGCTCCGCCATCCATGGGATTTTCCAGGCAAGAATACTGGAGTGGGCTGCCATTTCTTTCTCCAGGGCCTTTGCCAAAGGTCAGGCTGAAAAATAAATGATAGTACCAGAGCAGTTTTAAGAGCCTTTATCTGTCTAAGAAAGCATGATGGACAGAGACCATTGTGACTTTATGAAGATCACTCTGATGTAGCAAGAGTTCCATAGATACCAGATGGGTTCGAATATAACTCTTGAATATGGTCACCTAATATAACACATGAGAATTAGCTGCCTTTTCAGAGGTAAACCTACTACAGAGTCAAGGTCCATTTTAATGTGGAAACAAAAGCACTATAAATTTGGAAATGATATTTCCTGATTGAGTAGCTAAATAGTGTAGGTTGTGCCAAGAACTGTACATATATTTTCACATTGAGCTCCTACAATAACTTCATGAGGAAGAAGTTCAGTAATTTGCTAAAGAGAAAGAGACATTCATGACATTGCAACTCAATAACAAAAAACATTAAAAAAAAAAAAATCAGGTGTGTAGGAAAGGGCTGCTTCTGTGTTTCCAGCCTGTTAGCTCACTGGGCATCAGCTCCAAGACTCCATCCTCCCAGATTTTAGCATAGGCACATCTGTCCCTTGGCTTCAGGCAAGTACCTCAACGGGCACACGGAGACCTAGGGGCATGTGAGTGTGCTTAGTCGCTCAGTCCTGTCTGACTCTTTGCGACCCCATGGACTGTTGTAGCTAGCCAGGCTCCTCTGTGCATGGGATTCTCCAGGTCAGAACAGTAGGGTGGGCAGCCATTCCCTTCTCCAGAAGATCTTCCCAACCCAGAAACTGAACCCTTGTCTCTTGCATTGCAGCCAGATTCTTTACTGTCGGAGCCACCAGGGAAGAGACCTAGATGATTGTGTCCATAAATGGAGATGTTCTAGAAATGCTGTGGAGAGAGACACCCATGGGGACCACAGAAATCCATCCCACATACCCCACCCTCCCCAGAGATGCCCTCTCCCCAAGATTCAGATGAGACATCTCACTAGCAGAGAGCTCCCATCTCACTAGTGGAGAGCTCCCATCTCCCTAGCGGAGAGCTCCCATCTCACTAGTGGGGAGCTCCCATCTGGCCACGTCACATCAGAGCCGGGTGCATCACATATACACTGCCTTCCAGATCTTTCCTGTCCAAGAGGATATCATCCTGTGGAGATAGGGTGTTTTGCTTCTCCCTTACTGTGAAATGAACTACCCTTTAACTCCATGCTTTGAAACAGTGCCCACCGCTGGTGGTCTCACACGGTGCTGGGGTTGCCAGGGCTCAGTTGGGCAGTTCTTCTGCTCGGCGTGTGGTCCGATGGGCTGGAATATCCCAGGTGACTCACGCGGGGGCTGGCAGTTCGTGCTGGCTGCCAGCTGGGCAGTCACTGGGTCCACTGATGAGTGTGGGGAACAGTTTGCCTCTCTGTTTTGTGGCTTCCTACTGCCTGATGGCTGGGTTCCCAGAGGGCATGTCCCAGGCTGACAAAATCGGAAGCTGGGCTCTTGGAAGGCCTGGCCTGGGAAGTAACATGATTGCACTCCTGTCATGTTCTGGCGGCCACAGCAGGTCACAGAGATCCACAGCCCTCATTCTTCCCAGGGAAGGGCAACAGATTTCCACCTTTCAAAGGGAGAAGTGAAAAAAGGAGTTGAAGATGTGTTTAACCAACTGCATCGCCGGTTAGACTGCTGGCGTAGGAGGACAGTCTGCTCATCTCCAGGAGATGCCGTGGGTCACCCTCCCTTCGAAGCCTCAAAGGGGGCTAAGGGAAGTCTCCAGGTTTTAGGATTTGGTTTTTGGCTGTGCCTTGAGGTTTGCAGGATCTTAGTTTCCCGAGCAGGGGTCGAACCCAGGCCCACTGCAGTGAAAGTGCAGAATCCTAACCACTGGATTGCCAGGAGTTCCCCAGGCTCTAGGGTTTAGGCACCTCTTCTTCCCTGGCTGGGAACCCCACGTCAGGCACACGAGTGAATGTGCACAAGAGTCAGCCAGACCTCGGAGCCTCTGCTTCCTCATCAGAGATCAATGGATCACAGGACGATTTACCTCTTTTGGCTGTTGTGAAGATTAAACACATGTTAAGCACTTAGCAGTCTCTAACTAATCGACTTGCTATTGTTATTAAGGTCATTCTGCGGCCGCAGCACTATGTTTAAACCTAGTCCATTTAAAGAAATCCTGTGACCACCCAAACCGTGATTCCGATCCACCACACCTCCTCCCCCTGCGGCCCCACTGCCCCAGCCCAGCCGATGGTGGTATCGCCGCTTTGGTTGTCATGGCAGCCGCTGGCCACAGTTCCTGCCGGGGCAGGAGGGGGGCGGGGGTGCGGTCAGACATTATTGCTGAGACATTCTGTGTAAACTAAACTCTCTTTTTGGCAAAGGTGGCTGGAGTCTCCAGGCCTGAAGTCAGGACACATAAAACCCCTCTGTCACAGTGATCTTGAAGGTGCTCTAAGCCTGACTTCAGAGAAACCCTAGAGAGGAGCGAGTAGGAAGCGTTGACCTAATCCGAAGCCACTAACTAGCGCACAAAGCAAGCCCTGAAAAGTTAGGCAGAGGACTCCAATGCAGCGTCTTAAAAATAGCCTTTTTTTTGTTTTGTGGGAACAGCTACAGAATTGTTCAGCCAACCATGTCTTGGAGGAGAAGGAGGTTTGGAGCTAAACACACATTTCAGGGATAATAACAGAAAAGCCATTGCTGAAAACTCTATTTTAAACAAATGGTTTTACATCTATTGTGCTAATTTCATAATCACAGATCTGGAGTAGGGGTGGATCTTAACCTTTTTTACATCCACAGACTATTTCTGATATCTCTAATTAATTTCTCCCCTTGGATACAATAATTTTGGAAAATCACAACTTAACGCTTAACCGTAGCCTGGCTGAGCTTGCTCGCTGTCAAGGCTGTCTAGATTAATTTGCTGTTACAATGTTTGTTTTCTTTTTTAGAAAAATTCTAATTAACAACAACAAAAAAAATGGGTCAACAAGCCAGTAAATATTTAAACAAGTGTCACGTTTTATTTGAAAAGTTGTCTGAAAAGAGCTGGCAATTTATGAATAAATTATAGATAGCATACCCTCTCCCAGTCTTGGACTTCCGGTATTTAAAAGAGATCCCAGTCTTTCTGGAATGCAGACTCTGTGATTTGACTTCATACCGCTCCAAACTATCCCCCTCTTCTAAAAGCGGTGTGTGGCAAGGAATTTCTCCTATTTAAGTGAAATGAACTTGCATCCATTTGCTTTATTAAGCTTGAGAATTTCTCCCTGCTTTCAGGGAGCTATTCAGAACTCAGCTCCATCTGGCCTTTAGGGGTTTGCAAAAGGTCGGTATTAGTAGAGACTGAATCTTACAGTCCTTCCGGAACTACTACTTTTTTTCATCCGACTACAAAAAACTCAAACAAGACAAGACAAAACCTCCGGTGTGGTACACCGTACGCCCTAGAATGAGGGGGGTGGTCCCTACCTTGGACGAGAGGGACGTAACCTTCACCTCTCAGAATTGATCACCTGGCGGTCCCTTCAGGGAAACAAGGCAAGAAATTTACACTTTTCTTTTGTACCTGTAAAACTCTGAGACGAAGAAGCTCGTCTACCCACCTCACCGGTTTCGTTGACTTTAGACCCTTTACGAAAAACCAAAGACGTAAAGCGAAAATTTTGTATTTAGGAAAAAAGCGACGTGATAGAGACGTAAGGGATTACCGAGAGGTAGAATGAGTCTTATTTTGGAGATGTCGCCTTGACCCAACCAGTCCATGATACTCTGGACCAGGAACCCGGTGGAAGAGAGTGTAAGGATCTCAAAAGTTCTTACCAGGTCCCTACGTCGTGTCGGGGTAGGCTGAGGGAGCCGGACCGCAGAGAACAACAGACGTCGGGGCAAGGGAGGTGTGTAGACGCCGGAAGTCTTAGCACGAGGGTGCGGCAGAGCACTGGTGACAGGCGGAGGGGTGAGAGACGCGGGGAGGGACGAAGGATTATAACTGTAGGGAAGAATGGAGGGTTCAGATACGGAAGTAAGTAAGAACACAAAAGACTGAGAGGGGTTGATCCTACGAAATATTTCCGTCACTTTTGACGAGATAAGAACGATAAAGGGATCGTGGATCTTGACAGGCGTCAGATAGCATTCAGTAGTTAATTATTACTCCCTCACTTTTCAAGTCGCAGACATAACGGCGGTGGTGACGGACCGGATCTGACTTGAACTTACACGACGTGGAACCCGATGACGTCGACGGACTCACAGTCCGTTGTACTTAAAGAGAGGTTTCCACTTGATTCTCGACCACGGTGACAGGGGTCCCCTCCTGGACGACACAGAGTCTAGGAGTCGAGCACGTCAAGAACCATCCGTCCTCAACTCTTACCTGAACTGAAGAGGTAGACCCGACTTGTCTTCCTCTCGACTTGTCGAAAGGTCTAAGTGGACACTCGTATGAATGAATCAAAGACACCAGACCGGGTCCGAAAGAGTAGGAAGTACAGGAGTTGTAACCCCCAGCCTAGTAAGAAACGACACCCCCTGCCAGGGTACGTAACGTCCCATGACTCGTCGTAGGGACCAGAGAATGTCCCGAAGGGACCTTGGAGTCGACCATTTCTTAGACGAACGTTACGTCCTCTGGGGTCAAGTCGACCTGGGTTGGGAAGATCCCCTGGAGAAGCGAAAGGCTACCCACTCCAGTATTCTGGCCTGGAGAATTCCATGGACTGTACATTCCGTGGGGTGGCAAGGAGTTGGCAATGACTGAGCGAATTTAACTTTCACTTTTTGGTCTGGTATCCTCTAGATGGGAGTGGCACCCTCTAGTGTGACAACCAAAAACATTCCCAGACATTGCCAGATGTCCCCTGTGCAGGGGGGAGTCGGGGTGGGCGGGTGGAGTCATCCCTACCTGAGAACTGCTGGCCTAGCAACTAAGCGGTGCAAGGACAGGCCCTAAGATGAAGCGGCCGCTCCTAAACCATTCCCACATTCACCGATGGCAGGGACAGTACTGGGACAGAGAACCTCAAGATGCAAAAATCGGGAATGGCTTTAAAGATCATCTGATTCACTGGGTTTAGATTTTCCTCTTTATTAGGTACAGCAATAAAAGCTGAACGCTGTAGTTGCAGTCTGTATAACTCAGGGCTCCAAGAAGCAGGAACTGAAAGTATTAACAACACCCCCTCCATGCAGATGAGGACAGCCAGGCCTCCGAGCCATCAGAGACAAATAAGGGAGGGTCTAGGTGGTCCTTCGACTCCTGCCTTCCGTCCCAATTTCCAACATACTTTTCTTTCCACCGCACTTGGCAGATCATTTATCTTCTTGGACTATGTTGGGTGCTGTAAATATTTCAATAGATCCAGAGAGAGCCTGGAATCAAACAGAAAAATGGCCTAGAAAGATTAATCTACAGTTGCCGTTAGAACCAGTAGGAAGACAGGGCTTTGGAGACTGGCCACTGTGATGGGCCAGGCCAAGGCATGACCTGTGACAGGGCCCGCAGTGGGCCGCGGGGCGAGACGTGCTGGAGGAGAAAGGACCAGTAGGCCCGGACGGGGGCGTGCTGGCTGTCCCGGCCCACTACCCACCTAGGAGCCACCGGTGTAAGACGCAGCTTTAATTTACAACCACCATCTTGAACTCACTCCCTCCCTTCCTCTGGGTTCTGCATTTTCGCCCTTCAAATAGCACCTGGGGACAATCTTCCCCCATCAGCCAGAGAGAGACGGTTTCTGCCAAGTGTTCTGTTAGTTACTTTGTGGAGGAAAGAAGCTGCCTGGAAATGCATTCCACTAGATATTAAAGAATGTATTTTCCTGATTTATAGTCAGGCTAGGCAGGGTTGTCTGAGAGGCAAGGAACCAATGGGGAGATCCACTTGGACTAATGATTAATTACTATATATAAAATGATGTTTTCCTATCAACCGACAGGCTAGAAAAAGAGACTACAGCTTGCCAGGTTAGCATCATGGGTCACAGATGTTGCCTCTGCATTTTCAGATTGTCTTATCCATTACAGACGGCATCTTCTCATTTAGAAACATAATTTGTTGTTATCGCAGATAAAAAAAAAAGCTGACATTTCACTTGCAAGCCAAAGATTAGCATCAAGGCACAGGACCGCATGTGAGAGTACATTAAGATGGGGCTGTGCTGTCCCTGAATCAAGGACGCCAGGCTTGAGCCGACAGAGCTGTAGATGGCGGCTGACTTCTGATCTTTATTATGCAAATGTGCAGCCCCGCGAGCCAGGCTGTTTAACCTCATCAGGGGAAATGTCACTGATCATTTCGGGTTCCAAATGTAGCACAAGCATTAGTACTATTATGTTATGATTATTATTATTTGTAGGGCATGATGTAAGCCTGAGCCCTCTGATTAAGCTGAGTTTCTACTTACTCAGGCCCTCTGGGGTCGAAAACCAAAGACTTCTTGATATTAAACAAATAAACAAATATATTTCGTTCTCTCTCTTTAATGCTAGCAGAGGGGGTGCTTCCCAGGGCTGGTGTCCTCCAGGCATGGGGAAGATGGTGAGAGTTTCACAGCGTCTGATTTCCACCCCCAGCTGCCACCTCTTCTCCCATCTCCTCCAGGACTTCTGCCTCTGGGACAGAAATGTTTAGAGGAGCTGGGGCAGGAGAGGTGGGCAGATGTAAGGGTGGAAAATGGTGAGGAGGATGGAAAAGAGAGAGACACTTACTGCATGGGAATAGAGAAGAAAGGGCCTAAGGAGGGGAAAAGATTCTTCAGCCCCGGGCATGAGTCCCTGCTATCTAACTGAGGCATAAAGCAAACCGAGAAGGCTCCCGGATCTAAGAGGTGGAGACAAAAAGAGCTTGGAATCAACCAACAAAGAAAAGGAAGTCAGCGAGAAGGGGAAAAGTCAGAGGCAGTTGATTTGCTGCCCAGGGTGACAGAAGGCGAAGGCTATGCCTCTCTGAATCCAGATTTCGGGACCTGAACCAGCAAGGTCCTACTTTCAGAAGAAAAGACTCTTGATGCGGGAAATGAGGAAAGAGAAGTACAACACACAGCTGTAAAATGCTGGAGCAGAAAATCCAGCCCGCGTGTGTTCCCAGCCTGGCGCTAGGGAAAAGGTCCAGCTTTAACAAGGAACCCAGGAGGGAGGCTGGTTCACTGCACAAATGGAGGCACTAGATGCTTCTCTGGCACTCTCCCACCTCGCCCCGAATCCTTCAGGTATGAACGCTGGCATCATGGTCTCAGTCGCCAGGGCCGAGAACTGCTGCCTTAGATTCTGATGGACAGAAACTCCACAAACTCTTGCGTGTTTATTTTCTGCCATATCCTCTGGCATCTAGCACAGCGCCTGATAGAGAGTAGAAGTTGCATATAGATTTACTACAAAAAAGGTTAGTGGGTGAAAGGAGGCATTTCTGTACTAGAAACAAGTATGGGTTTTGCTGGTAGCTCCATAGTATAAAAAATCCACCTGCAATGAGGGAGGCGTGGGTTCGATCCCTGGGTTGGCAAGATCCCCTGGAAAAGGACTCGCTCCAGTATTCTTGCCTGAGAAATTTCATGGATAGAGGAGTCTAGTGGGCTACAGTCCACAGAGTCACAAAGAGTCAGACACGACTGAGCAATTAAACAACAACAATAACAACAGCTGTATATAAGTAGGTCATTCAGGGCACCTGTGCAGAGGTGGTACCTCCCAGCCCCCTGCTGTTGGGGGTACATTTGTCTCTTGTCCCGGAGCAAGCAGACACACAGATGTTGCACCCTAGATGTGGGTTCTTTAGTTGACATGAGATCAACAACCCTACCACCCAAGGAGTTGGTCCAATTATCTTCCTCTGTTCTCCTGGGAGTGCTGGTGTGAACACACAGCTTTCAGAGAAGGGGTTCAAACTGCCACCCGACCACTGGCTTGCAGCCCGCGATGGGCCATCATCTTTCTCCACCAGCAACTGAGGAAGAGTCAAGGATCGCTTCTGGTAGCCTTTTCTTCCTTACTGTTCCTGCTCAGGATCTGGTCCTAAAGAGCTGGACAGAAGTGTTGGGTGACCTTTCCCTGGAGTCAGGAGACCTGTCCCTTTGGCTGCTGGATGAGAGGATCCTCACGAAGGGAAGCGAAGGAGGAGCCCTGTGTGTGGACTTGGATCTGAGTTAGTTTGGTGGAGGAGCGTCTCAGCAGCATGTCTGCAGGTTGGACGCCAAGGGACTCTGACATCAGCTGCCAGACTTGTGTACCACTGGCAAGAGCTGCAGAAGCAACACGCTGGAGCAGTGTGTGGGCCTTCCGCTAATTCCCGAGAGTCCCTCAGCAGACGCTGCGAGAGTGGCGTTACTGTGAGCCCACTTCAGACCGTGCATGATGCCCCTGTGAAACGTTTGGGCTGGGAGAGAGGTTAGGATCGCATTGTTTATCTCCCCGTTTCCACCAAGAAACAAGGCGTAGGAAAAGACAAGCAAGTTGGGGAGCAAGGTGGGCCTCCATTTCAAACTTGACGTCACTACTGATGAACCCTAAAACTTCTGGCAAGTTTTTTGACTCAGTTGTCTGTTTAAAAAGTGAGGATGGTGCAATTTACTGGACCGATTTATCGTGAGCAATAGATCCTAGGGTTATTAAGAAATCCTCTATTTTTTGAATCCTATGCAACTATTATTCCAACATTGGGCTCTGAGCTCTTTGAAGGTTTAGACAGCATTATTTTTTTTCTTTACCAGACTGAGTAGGTTTAATGGTGGACCCAAAGATATGTCCAAGTTGTAACAACCAGAACCTGCAAAGGTGACTATGTGGAAAAATGATCTTTGCACATGTAATTGTGGATTTTGAGATGAGATCATCCTGGATTTAGGGTGGGCCTGGGCTTGTTTGTTTGTGCTCACTCAGTCGTGTCCAACTCTTCATGACCCCATGGACTATAGCCTCCAAGCTCCTCTGTCCAAGGGATTTCCCAGGCAAGAATACTGGAATGGGTTGCCATATCCTACTCCAAGCATTGTTTTTTTTATCTTTGTATCATTAACCTCTAACACAGTAAACAACTGGCACATAATAGATGCTTAAATGTAACCTTCTCAGATCATTCTGCCCAAACGCCTCCTCTCAGGATTCCCCAAGTTATTCATTACACTCTCTTGGTTTCCTTTAGAGCCTCAAAATGATATATCTGCTTGTGTACTATTTGTCTCGGAATTAGATTGCAGTTTCCATGAGATGCAGACCTGGTCTGTCTGGATGGTCAGAATCTAGTGCCTGGTGCAAAGTGGCTGCTCAAATACATTTGTCTCGTGGGGAAAGGGGGCTTTCCTCGTGGCTTAGATGGTAAAGAATCTACCTGAAATGAAGGAGACCTGGGTTCGATCCTTGGGTTGGGAAGATCCTCTGGCGAAGGGAATGGTAACCCATTCCAGTATTCTTGCCTCGATGGACAGAGGAGCCTGGTGGGTTACAGTCCATGGGGTCGCAGAGCCAGACACGACTGAGCGACACACACACACACACACACACACAGGAGAAAGGAAGGAGAGGCAGCTATTTTATTACTATTCGTGAGAGGAGTGGTTGCAAGATGAATTGGAATCCTTCCAAACCGAGAAAAGTTATTTGGCTCTGACCAGAAAGAGTGAAAGGTCAGAAGCAGGTTGAGTTTCCTCCTCGCGGAATTCTGCGTGAGAACTTCTTTAGGGCCGGCGATTCCTAGGGCCTCCGCCAGGGGGCCCTTCCCGCGAAACTGAGCAGCGTGAGTGGCTTTCTGACGTGGACCAAGGGCTGCCTCGCAGCCTGCACCGGGGCCTCGGGGGAGCCGGCGGGGGCCACACCCTCTGCTGGGCTCGGCACCAGGGGAAGGCTCCAGACGGCTCGGGCTGTGCGCCAGGCTGCTCGGTTCCAGTGGGAAAGCTGACCTTGGCCAGGAAGAACCAGGAAGAGGCACAAATGACTCATTGTCCCACATCCTCCAAGGTAAAAACCCAGCAGTGTGTGTGGCCTTTGGGGCTGGACGTTATTGCAGCCTTGGCTCACTTCGCAGCCAAAATAAAAGCCGTCGGCCAGCAACCCAGGCGCAGCCTAGGAATACAACCCACGGCTCGCTCCCCTTGTCCCCTTCCACACACTTCCCTGCCCCAAAAGTTCTTAAAACAACCTGGGTGACTTCCAGCACTATTTCCTTTTAAAGACTTAAGGCAGCCCTCATTTCCAGTCAGGGCCATGTGACCTGTTTATGGCCTCGTGGAAGAAGCTGGATCTGTTTTCAAGTCACGTGTGAAGAAGGTCTGGGGGAAAGGTGCTTTATTTTTATTCCGAAGTTTGGTAGCCAAGTCACTTCCATTTGTCAAACTTGCCGGTGCCTTCAGATTTCCACTAGAGGGCACTCTTGGAAAATATTTATAATTATATATTTTATTGCTCTGTCTAGGAAGTGCTGCAGCCCAATCTTAATTTCAGAGCAAGCCCTTTGCCTTCTTCACCTGGAGCTATTCCTGATTCTTCCAGAAGCACAGCTAGAGAAGAAAGCTGGAGAACCCACAGGTAGCTGCTTCCCTCTGTCGCTTTGTCCACAGGGGATGTAGCTGCCCGGTCCCCTCACTCCATTCCCCCTCCACGCCATAGAGGGCCAGCCCTAGCCTGCCTGGAGAATCCCCTTGGAAAGAGGCTTAGAGATGCTGAATCTGGGGGCCTCTGGTTTGGTTGGGTGCTTTCCCTCACAAGCCAGCAGTGGCCGGAAATTCTCAGAAAAGTGCCAGGAAGGGTCAGAGGGGTGGCTGGGGCGTCAAACAATTAAAAATAGGGCTTCCGGGCAGGCAGCCATGGAGATCTGGCTCGATATGTAAATAAGTGTAAATAAGAGCAAGCCTCGGTGCTGGGAGGACGCTGTGCACATTTTGTATAGCTAGGGCTGTCTGGGGTGGTGATAGGCTGTCTTTATTCAGCACACAGCCCAATTTATTTAAAAAAGTGTTTTTCCACCCAAAAAGAAAATAGTTCCATTGAGTTCCATTGGTGGGGTGGTGGGTGGGGAGGAGGAGATTCTTACAACGTAGATTTCTTACTCGATGAATATAAGAGTGTCAGTGAATAAATCAGAGCTGATTTTTAGCCACTATAACCTTAATTCTGGAGCAAGTTCGATATACAGTACCCAACTTTGCCATTCCTGAGATTTGTGCCACCTTTTAGGGTTGACCTTATTATTGCTGTAGTGACCTCATTTCATTCTGGGATCAGCTCTGTGAGGCTATTACCATCAACATCCCATTTTACAGAAGGAAACTAAACTCAGGGAGGAGCAGGGACACACTGGAGCGGTCCACAGCCCGGGGTTGAGGTGGTGCAGTTATCAGGTCAGTTTCAGCAGGAACGTTTTTCTGAGCATGCGCCGTGTGCCAGGCTCAGCGCTAGGCGTGAACCGGATGCTGCTTCCTGCTCTTCCTCCGAAATAGGTTCTCCAAATGTCAAGGCAAACCTTTGACTTCACTTGGAACTGGTCCTCATTCTTCCAGAAGCACAGCTAGAGAAGGAAGGGGGCAGTACAAAGGCAGCTGCTTCCTTGGTCCACGTGGGCATCTTCTTGGTTGTCGGAGCTCCTGTGGTTCTGGGCGGGCCCAGAAGGGGGCGCCCTTCCTTCAGGGTATGCCCGGTCGATCCGGGTAGACCAGATGCCCGAGACCACAGCTTGCTCCAGGCTGCTCCAAGCAGGCATCTGTCCATTCTTCCTGGGGTCCATCCCCGCTGCTGACCTTGGCCCCCTCTCTGCACACCCAAAGGTACAAACGACAAGGCAATCCGTAGAAGCCTCTGTCCAGGGTTTTGCCGTGCAGACTTCTTGTTCACTAATTCCTCTGTCTGGAGACTGGCTGAATTTGAAAGTAGCCCTGAGGCTCTCAAGAAGCAAGGTCCACGGTGACTCCCGAAGAGTGCCCCTGTGGCCTATGGCCTAGGGTTGTAGAGGAAATGGGAGAGTAAAGAGCCAAGAAGGGCTCTGGATAGTGGTTCCCAAAGAGGTGCTCGGCAGACCAGCTTTTCCTTGAGCCCGTTCTGAAACTCTTTCTGGGAGCACGTATAAGTTTATAACTAAACACACAGGTGCACATGTGTGAACACACACATACATGAATACATCTTTAAAACCTAGCTCCTTAGGTTCTCATTTGTTGTTATTGTTTGCTAAGTCATGCTCAACTCTGCTAAGCCATGCCTGACTCTTGCAACCTCACGGGCTGTAGCCTTCCAGGCCCCTCTGTCCAAGGGATCTTCCAGGCAAGAACACCGGACTGGCTAACCATTCCCTTCTCCAGGGGATCTTCTCAACCCAGGGAGCGAACCTGTGTCCCTTGCATTGGCAGACAGATTCTTTACCACTGTACTACCAGGGAAGTCCAAGTTCTCATTCCTTATCTATTTTATCCATAGTCGTGTATATGGTGTGGGGCTTCCCGGGCGGCTCAGTGATAGATAATCAGCCTGTAATGCAGGAGACACCGGTTCTATCCCTGGGTCAGGAAGATCTCCTGGAGGAGAGCATGGCAACGCACTCCAGTATTCTTGCCTGAAGACTCCCCATGGACAGAGGAGCCTGATGGGCTACAGTCCATGGGGTCTCAAAGAGTCTGAAGTGTCCGAGCACACACGCAATGTATATGGTACAGACAAATACTGTTTGATTCCACACATACGAGGTACCTGTGTCTGTGTGTGCCTAGTCGCCTCAGTCGTGTATGGCTCTTTGCGGCCCTATGGGCTGTAGCCCACCAGGCTCCTCTGTCCGTGGGGATTTTCCTGGCAAAAATACTGGAGTGGGTTGCCATGCCCTCCTCCAGGGGCTCTTCCCGACCCAGGGATCCACCCCATGTCACCTGTGGCTCCTGCATTACAGGCAGATTCTTTACCGCTGACCCACTGGGAAGGGCCTAGGAGGTTCCTACAACAGTAAAACTCATGGAGTCGGGAAGTACACTGATGGATGCCAGGGCTGGTGGTGGTGGGAGGGGGAATGGAGTCTTAGTGTTTAACGGGGACAGAGTTTCCGTTTAGGAAGGTGAAAAATCTGGGAGATGGATAATGTGAGAATTGCAAAACAATATGAATGTACTTAGTGCCACTGAACTGTATAGTTAAATATGGTTAAAATAGTGTGTTTTATATTATGCGACTTTCACCGCACACACACACAAAACCCCGGCTTGTCGGGGCAAGCAACATAGGCGGAAACGGTGACTGCTCATACAGATCTAGATTCTCCCACTCCCCACACACACTTGGATGCAGCAGAGAATCTCTATCAAAACTGTTGATACCCGTGAACAGAGATGGATACAATAGAATGTCTCCATTTCATCAGAGCCCAGTCTGCCTAGATGCAAATTCAGGTACGGGGGCGGTGGGAAGGGGGGGCTACTTTCTGCTTCAGAACCCTGATAGGGGAGCGCAGGAGAATGCGGGGGGCGCGGAGTGACAGAGGCAGGAGCAGCGGCTCAAGCCCGCCAGTGGTCCCCAGCTTCGGTCTCTTCTCCCGGATTCCTCCCAACAAGGGGTGGGGTCAAGCTCAGGTCTGGAGACCACAGGCCCCTGTCCTAACAGGCAGGCCTGGGGGGTGGACCCAGAGAGGAGGAAGAAATGGTTTTTCCCGGACACAGAAGTGCGGCAGTGGATTTCTTGGTTCAGGGCTCTGACCGGTGGCTCAGAAGGGCCCTCCACGCATCTTGGCCGGCTTCCCCCCAAAGCCAGCTGAGCCCGGGAGGCGCGGGCCCCGTGAGTCACGCCCGCCAGCCCCATCTCGGGCGCTGCGGGTCCTCAGAAGGGGCGGAGGTGCGGCCCGCCCCCTGCTGGCCGAGGCCGGCGAGGACGCTCTCCCACGGCCCCGGGGGCGCCTGCTGCCCAGAGTCGCCGAGTCGGGAGGGAGGACGCAGGAGGCGTTGGAGGAAGTACACCCCGGACGAGGGCACTCTCCGCGGCCCAGCCTCGGGCACGGCGCTGTAGCTTTCACCACCCGGCAAGGGGAGGGGTTTTGAAGTTCGCAGCCGAGGCCGACCACCCTGTGCGTTTGCCAGAACAATCCAGGGCGGGTGGGACTTCCTCCGCCTTGGTGTGATGAGGAGAGCCCAGTCTGCTGCTGCTGCTGCTGCTGCTAAGTCGCGTCAGTCGTGTTCGACTCTGTGCGACCCCATAGACGGCAGCCTACCGGGTTCCCGTGTCCACGGGATTCTCTAGGCAAGAGTACTGGAGAGGGTTGCCATTTCCTTCTCCAGTGCATGCATGCATGCTAAGTCGCTTCACTCGTGTCCGACTCTGTGCGACCCCATGGACAGCAGCCCACCGGGCTCCCCTTTCCACAGGATTCTCCAGGCAAGAGTACTGAAGTTGTGCCATTTAGGATAAAATGGTCTAATCTAATAGCTATTTTTCTGTTGTGATTTTTGGCCGCTCTTCTTTTGATGCTGCAGACTCAGATTTTCTCAGTTGTTCCATGACTTCAGACTACTTGCTCAACAGTGTCCTCAGAGGGAAAAACAAACCTCGATTAATAAAGTGCTCATGAAAGGGCAGCGATGAGGCAGGGGCCAGGCCTCCCAGGCGGAGAACGCGGAGATGCGGGCGGGCCTGGCCTCCGAGACCCCGGCGGCCGTCGCGTGACTTCTATCCGTCTCCACGGAGTCCGGGGCCGCTGAGCGCCAAGTGCGAGGCGGACCCTTCCTGCATGGAAACAGAGACTCGTTTGCCGTCTGTCAGGCAGCCTGACACGGAGCTGCTAATGATTTTCTGTCAGCCGAGGCCTGGCTGGACTTGAACCAGTGACCCAGAGGTAAAAGGCCCGGATGTGCAGGCTCCGTCTACAATCACTGGCCTGCCTCGGCCTCCTTTCCTGGCCCCTGTGCCCCGATTCCTCTTCCCCCGTGTTCTTCTCATCCAATTGAGTTTTGGTTGGACCCTAGCTTAGCATTGGGGCTTCCCTGGTGCCTTAGTGGGTACAGAATCTGCTTGCAATGCAGGAGACCCAGGTTTGATTCCTGGGTCAGGAAGATCCCCTGGAGAAGGAAATGGCAACCCATTCCAGTATTCTTGCCTGGAGAATCCCATGGACAGAGGAGCCTGACAGGTTGCAGTTCATGGGGTCACAAAGAGTCCTCTCCCACTCAGCGACCAACACTTGAGCTTAACATTTGGGGCTGAGTGGTTCATGTCCCAGGAGGGCAAGCTGGGGTGCATTTTTGTCCTGAGGGGAGTGGAGATGGAAAGCAGTTGAAGGGCAGAGGGGCAGGGCCTGCTTGATTGCCCTGGGACCAAAAACCACCTGCTCCTCCCAGGCTCTGCCTGGCCCTGACCTCAGGACTTTGCATGCATATAGAGATGGCCCCCACAATAAAGGTGACAGCAAGAAGTGTACCCCTGGAGGGGTACCGAGGCCTAGGTGCTCTGGGTCTCAACTACTCTGAGGTTGACATTGTCAACAGCTTTTGTTTTTTTCTTTTTTGCTGGTAGTTTTCATGAAAAACAAACAAACAAACTCTCAAGAGCCATAAATGGAATCAAATAGCGTTTGTCTGCACCTAATGCATCAGTGCTGGAGACATAAGGGATGTGGGTTCGATCCCTGGGTCAAGAAGATCCCCTGGAAGAGGAAATGGCAACCCACTCCAGGATTCCTGCCTGGAGAATCCCATGGACAGAGGAGCCTGGTGGGCTATAGTTCATAGAGTCGAAAAGGGTCAGACATGAGTGAAGCGACGTAGCATAGCACACACAATAGAGAAATAAACAATTGAAGAAATTCAGTAGACAAATGAAAACTAAGGGCTGTTCTCACGATTCAGGGAGAGGGGTGTGGTGATGGTGGAAGCCTTCGGATCAGGAGTCAGCAGTGTAGAGGGGGAGGGAAGCGCAGGTGCTGGCCAGGTCAGTGCTCCAGGTGGAAACGTGGGCTTTGCCACTTACAAGGTATGATATGGGAGCCTCCACTTTCCTATCTATGAAATGGGAGTAATTGTGTGTGTGTGTGCACTCAATCTTGTCTGACTCTTTTGTAGCTGCATCAACTGTAGCCTGCCAGGTTCCTCTGTCCATAGAACTCCAGGCAAGAATACTGGAGTGGATAGCCATTCCCTTCTCCAGGGGATCATCCTGACTCAGGGATCCAACCCGTGTCTCCTGAATCTCCTGTATTGGCAGGTGAATTCTTTACTGCTGTGCCACTTGGGGAGCCTGAGAATAATTATACCAGTATAAAAAAATCTTCACAGGATTGCATGGGACCTTTTGTGTAAAGCGCTGAGCAGAGCACCCACCATGTGGTAGATGATTGATAAATGTCCGCGAGGGGCTCCTGAAAGGGAGAAGGGGTTATGGGAGGAAAAAAGAACAGCGGATGACAGCAGCAGTGGGATGAAGAAGGTCGAGATTAAGGAGAGGTTTTTAGACAGAAGCAAAGGAATTTGATGATTAGCTGAAGGGAAATGGGAAGGCTGAGGGGAGGACCCCTGGATCTGGTTGCTATGACAACTCAGGACGCTGGTTGGGGAGGATGGTGTGTAGGGGTAGAAGGTTCCTGACTTCCTTCAGGGCGTGTGGGTCAGAGTGCCTTGAGGATACCCGTGGGTGGAGGATGTCCAAAGATGAGCTCAGGGCTACCGGGCTGGGAGCACTGGCTGACTGAGTCGTGGCTGGTGCTGCAGGAGTGGCTCCCAGTGGGAGTGCATGGGGGTGGGAAGAAAGATCAGAGACTGGGGTGCCTGGAAGGGTCCACGTGAAGGGGGTGGGAGGGAAGGGGGCCTGTGAACGGGACAGCCAGATGCTCCAGGCGCATCCAGTGAAGTGAAGCTGAGCAGCCCCCTGAGAGGTCAAAGGACAGGCCTAGAGCAGCCGTGCAGTCAGCTCGGGTGGGCCGGGCGTTAGCAAACTAGAATCCATATGGGCAGCTCTGTGGGCTAAATTCCCAGGTGCTTGTCAGCCAGACCCAGCACTGCTGCAGGAGTTGGCCAAAATTTCTGTGTGGAGTTTTTTGGAGTAAGTAGAAAAAGGCAAGATCTAGGCACCGATAGTGGGCTGGAAAGGCCTTTCGGTTCCTGCTGGAGGCCAGGGATGGCTGTAGCCAACTTACAGTTGAGAATCAGGTGTCTTCATTAACTGACCGAGGGATTCGTGTCCAGGTCACGTCCTGACTGGACTGGGGACTCTTGATGGACTGCCTAATAGATCATTTGTATAGATTAGAAGTCACGTGGAATAGACCCTGACACCTGACCCCACACGTTCGATATAGTTTACCCAGGTCCCATCCGTGTGGAACCATAATAATAGCTTGTCACTGACTGGTTCTTAGCAAGTGCCAGGCACCGTGACAAGCCCTGTGCGTCTGCCACGCAGTCCTAGTGACACACCTATGACCTTACGCAGTTCTCACTTTGGCTTCATGAGCAGAGAAGTGATACACGTGGTATTTTGCTAAGTGAAATAAACGAGAGAGAGAGAGAGACAAACACTGCATAATATCAGCTATGCTAAGCTGCTTCAGTCGTGTCTGACTCTGTGCGACCCAGTGAACTGCAGCCCTCCAGGTTCCTCTGTCCATGGGTGAACTCAAAAAAAAAAAAAGTAGAACTCATAGAAGCAGACAGTAGAAAAGTGGTTGTCAGGGGCTGAGGGAGTAGGGATAAGGGGAGGCTGGTACAACAGTTGCTGTTGTTGTTCAGTCGCTAAGTTGTATTTGACTTTTTTCAACCCCATAGACTGCAGCACACCAGGCTTCCCTGTCTTTATCTCCCAGCTGCTGCTGCTGCTGCTAAGTTGCTTCAGTCATGTCCGACTCTGCGCGACCCCATAGACGGCAGCCCACCAGGCTCCCCCCGTCCCTGGGATTCTCCAGGCAAGAACACTGGAGTGGGTCACATTTCCTTCTCCAGTGCAGGAAAGTGAAAAGTGAAAGTGAAGTCGCTCAGTCCGACTCTTAGCGACCCCATGGACTCCAGCCTACCAGGCTCCTCCGTCCATGGGATTTTCCAGGCAAGAGTACTGGAGTGGGGTGCCATCGCCTTCTCCCTGTCTCCCAGAGTTTGCTCAAATTCATGTCCACTGAATCATGGACAATGGCTCACATCAGTGGTTAGTGATGCTATCTGACCATTCTGTCCTCTGACACCCCGTTCTCGTTTTGCCTTCAATCTTTCCCCGCATCAGAGTCTTTTCCAATGATCTTTTCACATCAGGTGGCCAAAGTACGGCAAGGAGATCTGCAAAGAGATCCAACCAGTCCATCCTGAAGGAAATCAACCCTGAATATTCATTGAAAGGACTGATGCTGAAGCTGAAGCTCCAGTACTTTGGGTAAAAGGGTACAGACTTTCTATTATATGATGATCAAGGTCTGAGGATCTAATGGACAGCTTGTTGTAGTTGATAATACTGTGTTGTGTAACTGAAATTTGCTAAGAGACTAGATAATAAGCATCCTCAGGCACAAAAGTAACTATGTGAAGTGAAGGATATGTTAATGAACTTAATTGTGGGAATTCTTTCACAAACGCTTCAGATAGCTGACAGTTTTGTCAATTATACCTCAATAAAGCTGGAAAAAACTTAAAAAGGGTGACAATGATGATAACAAGAATAATAACAACCACTGTCACTATCCCTGGTGGCTCAGACAGTAAATAATCCGTCTGCAATGCGGGAGACCTGGGTTTGATCCCTGGGTTGGGAAGATCCCGTGGAGGAGGGCATCCCGCTGTAGTATTCTTGCCTGGAAAATCCCCAAGGAAAGAGGAGCCTGGTGGGTTGCAGTCCATGGGGTTGCAAATGAGTCAGACATGACTGAACGACTAAGCACAGCACAACACATCACGATCACTTAGGACAACACATCACGATCACTTAGGACATCGGACATCCCACTGGGCTGTCGTTTCTTTTTGGCCTGCAGCCGGGTGCTGGGCCCTGTTGCTCTCCTTTGTTCCTCTTCTCCTAATTCTTGGACCTTTCAGTCCCCTTCCTCATACTGTCGACTCTGGCTCAGTGTCAATGAGGGGGCAGTCAGATTCCCTGATCTGCCCCCTAGGATGTGTTTAGAGACGTTTCTCAGCCAGAAGCTGTTTTGCTTGACAAGTGCACCAAGGTTCCGAAATGAATTATGCTGTCTGCTCAAGATGTGGAAGAGGTAGCCGTGGTTTGTGCCTCATGCATGTTAGAACTTCAGAGTGTGATTAAAATCAAATGGACAGGGCTTCCCTGGTGCTTCAGTGGTTAAGAATCCACCTTGCAATGCAAAGGACAGCAGTTTGATTCCTAGTCCGGGAGGATCCCAGATTTCCGGGAGCAGCTAAGCCTGGGTGCCACAGTTACTGAACTTAGTGCCCAGGGGCCGCAAGTACTGAAGCCTGTGCGCCTGCAGCCAGTGCTGCACAGCAAGACAAACCACTGCAATGAGAAGCCCGTGCTCACTGGAGGAGGGGCCCACGCTCGCTGCAGCTAGAGAAAGCCCCAGTGCAGCAACAAAGAGCCACCACAACCAAAAAATTAAAAAAGAAAAAATCTTTAAAAAAATGTACTTAAAAGTATGAACAGCACTGCATTCCTGGTCCCAGGAGTCACCATTGTTAAGTGGACTACAAGTGGTTAAAATGTGCCCGCTTAATTTTGTGACTTTACCAAGCCACTTAGTCCGGAACTGTTTCTCATCTATACAATGGGGATAATGCTACCTACCTAACACTACCTGGAATAGTGCCCGGCCTAAAGAAAAGCTCAACAAGGTTACTTATAATTACCCTTCTAAACACTTTGTGTAGTGTCCCTACACATCTGTAATATATATTTTAACTAATGAAAAAAAAATAGAACCTATAAAACTAGGATGACAAAACTATTTTTTCCTGAAATATATTCCTCCTCCTACTCAACAATATATCATCATTACACAGTAATCTACCCTTATTTCTTTGAATGCCTAAATCATGTGCTATAGTAAGAACATACCATTGAGTATTTAAACATTTTCTTGAGTTTAAGGGGTGACCTATTAGCATTATCAATGCTCTAAAAACATCTTTGTCAACTGATCCTTGGGCTCTTACCTGTTTCTGGATTCACAGGGAAAGAGCTGAACTGAAGAACACGTATATTTAAACTTCTGATGGTATGACTGAATAGCCCTCCAGAAAATTCCATCCCCCCTTATGCTCCCGCTAGGAGGGCATGAGGTCCCTCTCCCCAAACCCTTCTCAATATTTGAATATTATCAAGATTTAAACTTTTTGTCAATGTCATAGGTGAAAACTAGTACCTCATTTAAATGAATACTTCTAGTCTCCGGTAAGACTGAATATTTAAAAATGTCTGTTATGCAATTTGTATAAATTGCCCACTCACAAAGGTGGCCTGTTTTGTTAGCATAGAAAGAACAGTCACAACTCCCCAATGTTTCGGCTACAGCTTGTTCAGGACACAACTGAATCCTCAGATTGCCTGGTTCCAATGTCCCGTGTGGGAATGTGAGCTAGCTCAACAAGAGGAAAGTTACACAGCCATCGGCCCCAAGGCAAGTTCAGGAAGTCAGAGAATGAACAAACACCTGAAGATCTGTGAACTTGGGGGTAGAGGGGAGAAGGGAGGAGAAGAGAGTAGGGGGGAGAGAGGGAGAGATGGTAACAGGGCAGGTGGGTGGGGTTACCAGGAAGGGAGAGTGAGTGAGAAATTCCAAGTGGGAGGGTGGCTGGGAGATGGGTGGGAACAGGATGTCTAATCTTTTTTTCCCCTAACATTTCATTTTAAGTTTATGTACCATCCCCACCACCCCCGCGCCCCACCCCGCAAACTCAGTGTCCAAGGTTCGGTAGAAATCAAGGTACTGGAACAATTCCATGTGTGGGTGAGGAGTCTGAGATGCTGGAGGCCGCAGTGGGGTGGGGGGGTCTGGGATTTTCTGGGTGACCCCCCCCTCCTTGTGACTCGGTTCAGCCCTATGACTTCAGGGCTTTTGCCTGCATCTGCGTTTATAGGCACATTGGCACTGACCCATGGTTAGAGTGATGTTTAATGTTTAATACAGTTTCTCATCGTTGGCTCTACAGATAAGTTCTGCAGGGTCTATGAGAAACTGTTTTCCCTTTAAGTGATGTTAATATTTTACTCACATTTGAGAAACTGTTCTGTAGTATAAATAAGATTAGTCGCTTTGCTGAAGAGAATAAACTCTTCTAAGACCTTTCATATATATCTACATAAACCAATACTATGACAGTTATAATTTGTATCTAGCCTTTATAGTAAGTATGTCAGAATTCTGATAAGGAAAACCCTTTATTTTTATGCATATTAAGTATTCACTAATTCAGATCAACCTGAGCTGATTTAGCCTGAATTGTTGAGGGTTTATTGTTCTGTCAAAATATAAAAGATGAAAGCTGTTTGTGTATCACACTGCAGTCTCAACTTGGAGAGCTGGTATTTATACAGCTCTGAAGCCAGCCTTTCTCTTAGCAGGATCAGCAGTGTTTCTTGGCCCCTTGGCGAAGATCAAGTGTAGTATGGGGGCTTCCCAGGTGGCGCAGTGGTAAAGAACCCACCTGCCAATGCGAGAGTTGCAAGAGACACAGGTTTGATCTCTTGGTCGGGAAGATCCCCTGGAGTAGGAAATGGCAACCCACTGCAGTACTGCATGAAAAATTCCATGGACAGAGGAGCCTGGTGGACTATATAGTCCATAGTGTCGCAGTCAGACATGACTGAGCAACTGAGCACAGAATAGGAACAGTAGCAAAAAAAGGACAGTTTTCCTTGTAACTTAGTAATGATCGATACGTAGGCAAGCTGCTAAGTCACTTCAGTTGTGTCCGACTCTGTGTGACCCCATAAACGGCAGCCCACCAGGCTCCCCCGTCCCTGGGATTCTCCAGGCAAGAACACTGGAGTGGGTTGCCATTTCCTTCTCCAATGCATGAAAGTGAAAAGTGAAAGGGAAGTCGCTCAGTCGTGTCCGACCCTTAGCGACCCCATGGACTGCAGCCCACCAGGCTCCTCCGTCCATGGGATTTGCCAGGCAAGAGTACTGGAGTGGGGTGCCATTGCCTTCTCCAATGTAGGTAAGAGCTCTCATAATTATGAAGGTTCTTGTCCTACCTTGTAAGGTCACAGTTTGGAAAATGATATTTTGGGGGGTTATAAATCTGAGTCAGGCACTGTGTTAGGCACAGGAGAAAAACAAACAAGGCCCGCATTGGAGGAGACGGAAATGTAAAGTGATGATTAGACAAGCAAAGGTTTTAGAAGACTTGAGGGACTCCTTCTAAGGGCATGTCAACAGGGAGTAAGTCTAGCACTAGTTGGGCAAGCAGGAAAGCTTCCTGGAGGAGGTGACATTTCCGTCAGCCTTACAGGGAAGCCAAGACAGCAAAACAAGAACACAAAGGTATGGAACTCTACACACGGTGTGTGCATGCTAAGTCGCTTCAGTCGTGTCAGGCTCTGTGCGACCCTGTGGACTGTAGCCCCCCTTTGCTCTTCTGTTCATGGGATTCTTGAGGCAGGAATACTGGAGTGGGTTGCCATGCCCACCTCCAGGGGACCTTCCTGACCCAGAGATTGAACCCGGGTCTCCTCTGTCTCCTGCACTGGCAGGCGGGTTCTTTACCACTAGTGCCAGCTGGGAAGCCCTCTGCACAAGGTACTCACCCATAAAGACGCTCCAGGTTTGGAAAGGGCATTCTGCATTCTAGGGGTCCACCTTTCTTACCCTTGAAAAAATTGACAAGGGTGGAAAAAACTCAGATCACCTATATTCTGTCCCTTCTGTTGAGTATGTTTCTCTTGGTTCTCAACCCCGATGCTGAGAAAATCTCTAACCAGCAAGGGCTAACTTCTGGATTTTAACAGTATGGCATGGTGGGGGGTTACTGAGATGGAAAGATGGGAACACTATGGAACTTATATCCATTTTACTACAGATAATATAAGAGGATTGGAATGAATTAAAAAAGAAATCTACAGATACTTGAAAGGGATTATGAGTGCATTTGAAACCAGGTCAAAAATAAGCCACAGGTTCTCTTGTGATTTCTGAAACATCTTTGTTTAATCATAGAATTATTTTCATCTTCCATTCATCATAAATAATCCACTTCATTACTTCACCAATCCTTTTAAAAAAATTTGGTATTTAGCATAAACACTGAACAATTTAGCCAGAGGTGTGTTAGTTTTAACCAGAAGAGGGAAGAATAAAAAGAACCCACAAAATCTGAAAACTTAGAAAAGAGTACATGAAAAGATGAATATTCTCACCCATTTAAAAAACAAAATTTCATAACAGCCATTAAAAAAATCCAGGTGGAAAAATGAGCAAACATAAATATAATGTAGTTTTTTCATAAATACATTTAGACAAAACAAATGTGTAAAGCAGTACATGGACATATTTCAAGATATGAATAATTAAATCCCAGTAAGCATGAATTAAAAATAAAATTTGATTTTATTTTTTGTCCTTTATGGAAAAATATGCACAGCCTTTGTGTAAAAAAAGAAATTGGCATAAACATATCAATAAAGCCACCAAAATTCACTATGTAAAGATTATTTGAAAACAGAAGACACTTTTTTAAAGCAAAAGATAAAATGTTATAGCATTTTTAGTTGAACTTTATCCCATAGTCACACCTACAATAGGTGAAAGACAATAGAGGTAGATAAGTTGAGGGGGAAAAAAATCAGTATTCTAATACTAGGCTGAAGATTTTTATGATAGCTCAGACAGACAATTCCATTTACTCTGAAATTCAAAGAAGTTTGTAGGAAAAAAACATAAAAACCTTTCTGTGCTCCATATGTAAGCATCAAAAAGACCAAGCAAAATTGCTGTAGTTTTAGACACAAGTGAATTTCTTAACAATAGGAATTCTTGACAAATAGCCTGTTTAGCATAGATTTTTGCAGGGTCTGGCACTAGCCTTAAAACTTACACTGAGGCTAACTCTTGTGAAATTTATGAGTTTCAGTGACATTGAAATGACTCAGAAGTAACACAAGATAAGAGCTGGCAGTAACAGTAATGTAAATTTATGATATTGGTAAACACGGTGAGCTTCTAAGGAATGACTCTTTGTTATTGATAAAGTAACAACAAAACAGCTGCTAAAGACATGATGTGGCCTCAGTGCAACTTAGGATGCCAGTGTCATCTGTTAAATCATGAAAAGTAGAGAGATGTGACAGAATGATGTGCAGGAAGCAGAGAAAAAGTGTTCCCTCATTTCTATAAAGCAGTGACTTTATTCTCTAACTGGGTCGTGAAAGCTCTTCCAGCCACAGCAGAAGCAAATATTGGGTACTCCATAGCAAGCTGATGCCAATCTGGGAACTAACTGTACTTGCTGTTTTGGTTAATGAATGGTTTTGCATCTTCTGTGTCTGTTTTCCTTTCCACATAGCTAGACAGAGTGTGTATATGTAACATTTGTTTGCCTCTGTGACCTTTATATTTTCATTTATTCATAACAGCAATGTGATTTAATTTTTTTTAAAAAATGTTGCAAACATTTGTCAAATCTGCCAAGGAAAATTCTCATTAATAACGTTTCAAATGCCTTAAGTGTACTTGATTCCAAGATGTAACAGGCTGCTTCTGGCTAAAAGGGGAAATTTGTGCTCAGCACATCAGTGTAACAGGAAGACAATTTTGGTCTCAGTTGTGGAATGTGGAATAATGCATCATTAATTGTTACCACTCAAACTAATTGTAACATTTCGGTGTCTCACATTTGGCTGTTGGGAGTTTCCAAGTGTGCTGGAAAACAGGTAAGAAAGAAAGATGGAAGAAAAAGGGAAAATATTTGAAATAGAATTTGAAAAAATCCTGAAACCCAAATCCTGTAGTTTAATCTCAAAACCTCATGTACTTTGACTCATAACTCAAACATCAGGCCCTTTCTTTGAAGCAGCTTATAATAAATTTAAGACACAGAACACCACAGTCTCTTATAATGGAACTGAGGAATTTCTGTGTGGAAACTATTTGAAGGAATGTCTTAAAAAATGATATCAAGAAATGCAGATGACTTATATACTTTTCAGCAGCTATTCAATCTATGACCCCTGCTGAGTTGATAAGGAAGAGGCATGTCACAGTTGCAGAAAAAGAAAGAATCATGTGGTAAATCAAATAAGATTTTGGAAATATTCGCTGTCATGGGAAGGGCATTTTCCTGATGGTGTGACCTCATTTCAAACAGTACAGTAACCAGGAGAGAGCTGAAGTGCACGGAAGATGGTACGAGGAAAACGTGCTTGTTTTTTTGTCACTTTCAACAGCCGTTTTCTGTGTTAGGAAAAAAGAAAATTAAACAACTCCAAAATACTGTACCACCCCTGGCAGTAACCAACAAAGGAGGTTTTGGAAATAATGCTCTTGTCAAATACATTTTAAGGCACTTTAAACAGTTATATCATATTTTTTTTGTGTAAAAAAATAAAATATGCATCGAAGCAACGTTCACAAATACAAGTCTTCAGAACTGTAAGTACAATCCTGTACATATATACATGGCTGCGGAACGACCACCTCCTTTGTTATACGGTTGGCCTCATCAATTTCACTCCCTGCAAGAAAGGAAAACATGCCGTTTAGAGTTGGACTATATCCACGAACAATGTGAGATCATCAATTAACACCAGATAATTTATGCTACAAGGAAGAAGAAGAGGCCTGCCTAGACAGCATTATACAACCCATGATCCAGACTCCTGGATCCAAACAAATTTGCCTGCCCACCTCACTGGCCACAGACTCTGGCATGTCCCCTTGCCTGGCATGGCTACTCATCTCGTCTGCTGTGTGCTAGATGGTCCCCGTGGGTCTTAGTATTATCAGCAAAGTGGAGGAGACACTTGTGGATACCCTTACGATGGACACTTTCTATTTATTTTTGTGGCCAGATGGAATGGCTAAATAATTTTCAAGCCTTCTGGATGATTCCACATTAGCCAGTGGCTCCCTGGTTTGGAGGAGTTTCTGTACAAATGGAAAAATGAGTGGTGTTGGCCAGGTTAGTCTCCCTTTTGGACATGCTTCTGTTACTCTGTAGGATAAATCCCCAAGCTTTTAAATGTTTAGAAGAAAACTTCATTCTGATTAATTTGCAGTTTACTAGGATTGCATATTATTGATGGAATATTGGGAATTTCAAATAATTTTCTTCATTCTTTGTCAAAATTGATATCTATAAATTCTAGTCTATTGTGTACATACACATTGTTAGCCATGAGCATGAATACAAGTGGAAGTTGTCAAAGAGGAAAAAGAGTAAAAGAAAAAATGGTTATTAAACCACTCCTCTAGCAATTCTGAGTGGGAGGCGACCAGCCTGGCGTGGCCCCCAGCACAGACTGTTGTTTGCCCACGTTTTGTTCAGTAACAAGACAAGTGAGGGTGCGGGAGCGCTACTCTCTCAGAATTCTGGGGACTCACCTTCTAAAAGCAGTCTTGTCGTAGGGGAGAGCAATTATGACAGCTTGGGATTTACACATACACACTACTATATATAAAATGGATAAACAGCAAGAACCTACTGTATAGCACAGGGAAACTATAGTCAATATCTTGTAATAACCACAGGGAGGCCTGGCGTGCTGCGATTCATGGGGTCGCAAAGAGTCGGACACGATTGAGCGACTGAACTGAACTGAACTGAACCTATAATGGGAAAGAATCTGAAAAAGACTACATATTCTTATATGTAATCGAATCGTGTTGCTATACACTTGAAACTAACACAGCATTGTAAATGAACTGCAATAAATTAAATAAAACAATCTTGTGTTTCTGTTTGGAGCATCATCGTGGTGTGGGGGAAAGATCTGGGTGGACAAATAGTCCAAGGTTCAAGTCCTAACTCTCGCACTGACTACACTACCCATGTGACTCTGGGCAAGTTGCTCAGCCCTCTGGGCCTAGTTCCCACGTGTTCCATGGGGACAGCAGAGCTTGCTACAAGCAGTTGTAGAGAAGCCCAGACTTCAGTGACGATGGCAGTGATTGTATAAACACCTGCCACGTAATCCTCCATAACGGCAATGAGCAGATGTTCTCATGAGTCTCAGAGTGGCAGAGACAGGTTCAGAGAAGTGAAGGAGCACAGCCAGGGTCACGTGGGCAAGGTGGCAGAACGGGCAGCCGGGCTCGGGGGTCCACACTCTGCACCTGGTGAAGGCTGGACGTGCTGAGCACACAGGGGGCCTAACAGGTGGTGGCGGGGCTATTCTGTTTTCAGGACACTTAGGACATGAAACTGAGAGACTTTTTTTGGGCTTCAAAATCACTGTAGATGGTGACTGCAGCCATGAAATTAAAGGACGCTTGCTCCTTGAAGAAGAAAAGCTATGATCAAACTAGACAGCATATTAAAAAGCAAACACATTACTTTGCTGACAAAGGTCTGTCTAATCAAAGCTATGGTTTTTCCAGTAGTCATGTATGGATGTGAGAGTTGAACTATAAAGAAAGCTGAGCGCCCAAGAATTGATGCTTTTGAACTGTGGTGTTGGAGAAGACTCTTGAGAAACCTTGGACTGCAAGGAGAGCCAACCAATCAATCCTAAAGGAAATCAGTCCTGAATATTCATTGGAAGGACTGATGCTGAAACTCCAATACTTTGGCCACCTGATGAGAAGAACTGACTCATTGGAAAAGACTCTGATGCTGGGAAAGATTGAAGGTGGGAGGAGAAGGGGACGACAGATCGGACACGATTGAGCGACTGAACTGAACTGAACTGAACCTATAATGGGAAAGAATCTGAAAAAGACTACATATTCTTATATGTAATCGAATCGTGTTGCTATACACTTGAAACTAACACAGCATTGTAAATGAACTGCAATAAATTAAATAAAACAATCTTGTGTTTCTGTTTGGAGCATCATCGTGGTGTGGGGGAAAGATCTGGGTGGACAAATAGTCCAAGGTTCAAGTCCTAACTCTCGCACTGACTACACTACCCATGTGACTCTGGGCAAGTTGCTCAGCCCTCTGGGCCTAGTTCCCACGTGTTCCATGGGGACAGCAGAGCTTGCTACAAGCAGTTGTAGAGAAGCCCAGACTTCAGTGACGATGGCAGTGATTGTATAAACACCTGCCACGTAATCCTCCATAACGGCAATGAGCAGATGTTCTCATGAGTCTCAGAGTGGCAGAGACAGGTTCAGAGAAGTGAAGGAGCACAGCCAGGGTCACGTGGGCAAGGTGGCAGAACGGGCAGCCGGGCTCGGGGGTCCACACTCTGCACCTGGTGAAGGCTGGACGTGCTGAGCACACAGGGGGCCTAACAGGTGGTGGCGGGGCTATTCTGTTTTCAGGACACTTAGGACATGAAACTGAGAGACTTTTTTTGGGCTTCAAAATCACTGTAGATGGTGACTGCAGCCATGAAATTAAAGGACGCTTGCTCCTTGAAGAAGAAAAGCTATGATCAAACTAGACAGCATATTAAAAAGCAAACACATTACTTTGCTGACAAAGGTCTGTCTAATCAAAGCTATGGTTTTTCCAGTAGTCATGTATGGATGTGAGAGTTGAACTATAAAGAAAGCTGAGCGCCCAAGAATTGATGCTTTTGAACTGTGGTGTTGGAGAAGACTCTTGAGAAACCTTGGACTGCAAGGAGAGCCAACCAATCAATCCTAAAGGAAATCAGTCCTGAATATTCATTGGAAGGACTGATGCTGAAACTCCAATACTTTGGCCACCTGATGAGAAGAACTGACTCATTGGAAAAGACTCTGATGCTGGGAAAGATTGAAGGTGGGAGGAGAAGGGGACGACAGGATGAGATGGTTGGATGTCATCACTGACTTGAAGGACATGAGTTTGAGCAAGCTCTGGGAGTTGGTGATGGACAGGGAAGTCTGGCGTGTTGCAGTTCATGGGGTTGCAAAGAGTTGGACATGGCTGAGTGAGTGAACTGAACTGAACTGAAGGACATGACGCGGGGCTCTGTCACTGGTTGTCTCCTTCTCCTCCTCATCTCCTGTGACAGCTGCCACCTTGTAAGTGGGCTGAAAGTAGTCTTGCAAAGTCTGAGCCGCTGGGAAGGAGTCAGCTCCATGGGTGCTTCTGCAGTAGGTACTGCGTCTACATTTCGTATGAGTTACTCACTTTGTTTTATTTTGGTTTTTAATTTGATATATAATTTTGGACTTCTTGGGTGGTGCTAGAGGTCAAGAACCCTTGCCTGCCAACACAGGAGATATGAGATGTGGGTTCAATCCCTGGGTTGGGAAGATCCCCTGGAGGAGGATATGACAACCCACTCCAGTATTACTGCCTGGAGAATCCCATGGACAGAGTAGCCTGGAGGGCTACAGTCTACAGGGTCATAAAGAATTGGGCATGACTGAAGTGACTTAGCACATATAATTTTACAAATTCACAAATATCAAATAAGTAAGAAGGCTTCTGAGCTGAGTGTGGTGAAATTGACATCACTGTGTGGCCTCATTTGCTACTGAACTTTTATTTAATTCCCAAACACATAGTTTGGCAATATAAAGAAGTTGTAAAGTGTCTGGAAAATTAAAGAGAAAGCGACATTCTAGATAAATCCAAGTGCTATTATGTTTAGAAAAATGTGACACATGTAAATGAAGAGGCGGGATGAAGAGGCAAAGATGGTGAGCATCCGAGCGGTGGGGCATGTATATTTTGAGTATATATACTGAACCTTTACTCCACTGTAATATGCCCTTCAACATGAGCAAATTAAAAACGGCTTTTAAAGACTGCATTTTAAGTATGATCGTGCTTTTATAACAATGTAGAACAATTGGTCCTCAGTTCTCTTGTTCAAATTGAAATGGATTAATGCATCATTATTATTGAATTTAGTTAAGAAAATGTGTACTTGAGAACAAGGTTATATGTGCAAATGCTAACATGTATGAATGGCTAAGATTCAGAAATAGCATTTCAGTGTGACTTGGATTCAAAGAAGATCCTTCTAGAGTCTCACCTTCTGCCTTGACACCATCCAGGACTTTATTGTTGGCACAAGCACGCTTCCCAGGAGGATCTGCACCGGGTGGTAGATGAGCAAGGGGACGGATATTAAAGAGAGGTACTCGTGGCCTGCGAACACGATCTTCAGCATTGGGATTCCTGATGAACAAAGAGGACAGAAAACCCAGAGGCAGATTCAGTCTGTCATCAAACTAAAGACACGGGCCGTTAAAGCTGGACATGGGCATGCACCATCTTTCCCCTGTGGATATTCACGGAACCAAACAGGGAGCGTCTCGAATGAGTCACCAAAAGGAAGTAAAAAAGGTTCCTTTTTTACTACATAAAGCTCGAAGCTCTAGAACAGATTAAAACTGAAAAGAGGGTCAGTTCAAGGGCACCGGTAATTCTCACTGCCTGTCTAACAAGGAGAGGAGAGAAGACAGTGTGGAAGAGAGTTGCTTTAAAAGACTGAGGCATACCAGTAGAGGTTAAAAATGGATCATTTGCTTAGTCGTGAAACACTCCACCGGTCTTTATGGAGGCCTGCTAGACACCATTTCAAAGCACCTAAGTCCACCTTGGGGCTGAAAGGATTTGATAAGATAAAGAGGAGGGTACTTTAGCCAAAGAGACAGTCATAAAGGCTTTGCCCACTCTTTTGCCCAAGAAGCTCAAAGCGCTTTAAGCAGTATTGTGTATGGCAGATGAAAATTCTAAAATCTGTGCTGAGTGACTAAACCCCACAGTGAAGGTCTTACTGGTACTTAGGTAAGTGAATACTACTACTAAATGAGTCTGTGGCTCCACTGTACCATGGCAAAGCGTGCAGAGTTTGTAAGTACCCACCTAGCATCCACTCCAGTATCCTTGCCTGGAAAATCTCATGGACAGAGGAGCCTGGAGGGCTGCAGTCCATGCGGTCGCAAAGAGTTGGGCACGGCTCAGAGACTAACACTTAACACAGCATGTGTACCTATTAAGCTTCTATAACAGAATTCAGACTCTGGTGATTTGACTGTTACCACCAATTGCTTTAATGTGACCCAGTCATCAGAAGATTGTGTATGTACATCAATTTTGTCATCTGAACAGCTTTAAGAGCTTAGCTTTCTTTTTGTTTCTTTGAGAACAGCCACTGAAAAGGAACCAAGCTCCTAAACGCATGCAATGATGGCCCATAAATAACGTTTTATTATAACCCAGTGAGGAAAGCTCTGCTTTTTCAATTATTTTTACCTTCTAATAAATTTCAAACCTTTATGCAAAAATGTATTTCATGGCTGCTTTCTTTTTCATAGCCTCACATATCATTGCCATCAACTGCAAACACTTAACTCTTCCCAAACAATGTCTCTCTCCAAGCTCCAAATGTTTAATCTTGCACAGTTTCTGTCTTCTCACTAATATAAAGAACAAAGGAACTTTGTTTTTGAATGTAATATGCTTAATCCATTTATTGGATTTGAATTTGCAACATCCAATATTACGGTTCCAGAAAGTTATTACAATGAGAAACGAAGAAGATCTAAACATATATTCTTCCTATTTTTGGAAAAGGCTATTACTCTTTTTTTTTGGCTGCTCTGGATTTTCGTTGTGGTGCTGAGGCACGTAGGATCTTAGTTCCCTGGCCAGGGATCGAACTTGCGTCCCTGGCATTAGAAGGTGGATTCTTAATCACTGGACCACCAGGAAAATTCTCTGGAGAGGTTATTTGGCCCAGAAGGATGATGTGAACGAGTTGAAGGGTGGGGTGGAGTAACAGCGGGGCATAAAAGGAGCAAATGATATAAATATGGAAGTATTTGTTTATAAAAGTGATCAGAGCAGGGATTTCTTACTCAAAATTCAAGGCCCATGGCTGCTGGGCTAAATCACCTGAGTTCCACTTTCTTGGCTATGCTCAGGCAGGCTCTGTGACGTTCTTCAGTAAGCCACAGCAAGTTCACAGCTACAGCCGCAGAGCTACCTCTCCAAGAAGCAAGATACACAAGGTATCATAATGGAAAGGACCTCAGCAGCTCACTGGAGTGCGATGAAAAGATAACAGTAATGATGACAATAATGTTTCTGTGTGCAGTGGGCACTTAACAAGATGCCAGGTGCTGTCAAGGGCTTCCCGTATGAATGAAATGCCGAGAGGCTGGATAACTTTCCCAAGAGGTGGGGTCTTTACTGCAATCCAGGTCCCCTGGGTTTCCAGTTCTCTGTGTCAGGCTGGGGTCAAGGCCTCTGAGGTCTTCAAGACGTCCTGGGGATGGTGGCTCCATGAAGCAGAGCAAAGAGCTCTCCGATCCAGAGTCTTTTTGGGACTCTCTCCCCTTGGGTTCCTCCCAGGAGTGCTCCCGGGGCAGCAGACCTTGGACTCCCCTGCTTCTCACAGGGGTGTTCCTGTGATTTCACATCAGCCAGGAGCTCAGTAACTGTGAGGCCTATTCTCATAGCTGCAAGGGAACTCCAGATGGAAGCTGACTTCCAGAAGCTTCCAGAGTACAACTGACCTTCTGCCTTCTGTGGTCCCTAGTACCAATGCATATGGAGTTCTCTTCTGGCCCGGGGCTGGTTCTTCAGCTCTTTCATTTCATCTTCCAACATGCTCCTCTGTACATATTTGCTGACGGGGTTGGGACTCTGTAAACATCACTCCTCCTCATCAGTTCCTGGCTCCCTGCATGGTTCTGCCCAGATAGGGCACCACAGGAAGTCTGGAGAAGGGGCAGGTGCCTGGGGGTTAGCCCCACTGGATAGCCCCTTCTGCCCCATCCTAGGAAGGCTGACCTTCAGTTCCTCTCCAGACTTCTACTGATTGATAGGTTCTGAGATCTCCAACTTCTTCCTTTATTCCCCCAGCTCCGGCTATTCATTGTCCCCTCTCCACTTTCCAGTTTTCCCTGGGTTGATGGGCTGGTGCGTTTGCCTGACTCACCCTGGAGACACAGACCCTCTCTCACTCAGCCTGGCACCCCAGCCATCCACCTCAAGAGAGGGTTCTACCATGACTGGCAGCTGCTGTAGCCGTTTGTCAAACAAGGCTGGGAATTCCCTTCACCACTTTGTGAGCCTGCAATACCTTCTGGTTAACTGTTTATTTATTTGGGTGTGCCAGGTCTCACTTGTGACATGTGGGATCTACAATCTTCATTGCAGCTTGCAGGATCTTTGGATGAGGCATGTGAGATCCAGTTCCCTAACCAGGGATCAAACTTTGCCCCACTGCATTGGAAGCGTGGAGTCTCAGCCACTGGGCCACCAGTGAAGTCTCTCATTCTTGT
This sequence comes from Cephalophus harveyi, assembly GCA_006410635.1. NCBI lineage: Eukaryota > Metazoa > Chordata > Mammalia > Artiodactyla > Bovidae > Cephalophus > Cephalophus harveyi. The sequence goes on from SJYT01049728.1 coordinate 142,299, forward strand.
TCATTGTTAATCAGATTTCCTATCGCCACTCTTCCTGGTGACTGTTAAAATATGATTGAAAATAAAATCAGAGAGGAAAACTTGGCTTCCAAAGATGAGGGCAGGTCCCTCTGCTGTGTCTTGTCACCCTCTCAGGGTGGATTCACGACAGGCTAGTCCTTGCATGAAGGGACCAAGGCTCCAGTCAAGCTCTTTGTTTTGGGAACCTTTCTGTCCCCTCGGTCTGGAATGCTCCCTTACTTCTCAATCATGCGATGAGTCACTTTCCTTTTTCATTTTCTTTGCCGTCTCCTCTGTGTCTGTCTTTCTTTCCCATGCTTCCTTCTGGCCCCAAATCAGTAGCTTCTGCTCAGCGCCTTTTCATTTTCTCAAGAGTCAGAGTAGAAAGAGAAGCTGGGAGAAGTGAGTGAGGGGAGGAGAATTAACTTCTCCACGCCTGAGTGGTCCGGGCAGTGGCCACGATTGCTTGGAAGCAGTGAGCTTATGACCTCTGTTCTAGGGCCTCCTGGCTGGGTTTCCAGCATGTCAGGATGAACACTGGAAATGCAACAGAGAGATTCCCAGCACCTGCCACTGCACTTCCCACCCTGCGATTTCTGCCACCTGGCCATGAATTTGGCAAAACTTGATCTTCAACTCAAACCAGAGAACATGGGCTAGATCGCGTTTCCCAGAAGCCCATGTAATGCACCGCCCTTTCATCCTCTTTAATAGTTCACCCCATCACTCATTCATTCATTCAATGAGCACTTGCTGAACAGATTAACTACAGCACGTGACAAAGCTTCACTAAGGAGGCTCAGAAGCCCCTGGGTGACCACTCATACCTCCTCCCCGTAACCTACCTTCAGGGCACGGTGGGCCTCACCCGTGCCCCCCACCCACTCCCCAAACCAGGCTTTCTGCCTTCAGGCTTGTCTTGTGCAGGGTATTTTCTAGTCAGGAGCCAGACTGAGTACAAACCCCTCTATGGCTCACCACCCGGCCCCTCGACTCCCCGTGTGCTCCAGCCACCGAGGGCAGAGTATCCTCTCCTAGCTCTGCCCTCCTTCTAGGCTCGAGAGGTCTCGCCTCTTGATCTTTGCCAATGAGCTCTTTTTTTTTTTGCCCAGAATTATTGTCACCCACTTCTTGACCTGCCCAATCTTTAAGCCCTCAGTTCCCAAATTTGGCTCCTCAGGGAAGTCATCCTTATTGTCTCAAGCCTCCTTTCTGCTCTAGGCTTACCCAATTGAGGTGCATTCCAGCCTAGCTTTTGCTGCATTTATTATTACTGCTTGCTTCGTGTGTGTGTGTGTGTGTGTGTTTGACCCTTTCTAAGCTGTGGGCTTTTTAGGGTCAGCGACTGTTTCGCCTTCATCTCTGAGCATCTTAGTGCTCAGAAGGAGAGTGTTGAAGGATTGGAATTGTGCTAATCCAGACCCCATCATAAAGTTACTGTGTAGACTATCACTCCATTTTCACTCCATTCATTAACTAGGGAGAAAAAAAGGGGCAATAATTTCAAAAAAAACAAACAAACTTACTCGAAAGAGTTTTCTTTTTCAAGTAAAATTTAAATATAGGACTCTTTTCATCTTGTGATCACTGCAGTAATATAAATGAAGCAAATTAATTTTAATGCTCCCAGGTACTGACTCTGTGTCACTGTGGTTGACAGGATCCGACTAGACTATATGAGATGGCGTTTGACTTTATGGAAGTGAACACCACGCGCGCATTTACAATTTTACAGGGACTTTAAGCTGTCATGCTGAAAAATGTTTATAAAACATTAATCAAAAAATGCCTCTTTAATACAATGCATTGTCTGAAAGATGTTAGAAGGCGCATATTGTAAATGGATTCTTTTTCTGACTAAAGTAATTTCCACCAAAAGCATTTCCCCACTGCTCTGCAACTACACTGTGTGGAGAGATAAAGAGCACTTTCTCAGCACATTACTACCTGCTCCAAACACTTGGGAAATCACTAATGTACAGCATGCCATATTTCCATGTCACACATGACACATTTGTCTAAAATTATCCAACAGACTTTGACACTGCGGCATATTCCATAAGCAGAGCTTTCAACTGACATCTGCCAAGTAAGAACTTCAAGTGCGAGCTTTCTTCTAACAAGCAAGTAAGGGGTTTCTTTTATCCTATACCCAGGATGGGAAGGATAAAACAATACATACCAGAACAAGTGGGGTTTTCTTTCCCCTATTTTGAACATGTTTATTTTATGTTCTCTGAATTAGAAAATTCCCTTTGTATCAGTGTTCTAAGTTCTAACAGTTACCTCTTTCTATTGGATGGATGGTTTTTAAGTTTTTCCTGAGAAATACTTTTTTCCCCCCCTAGATTAAATATGGACCTTTATATACAAGGCTGCTCTATTACTCAAAATATAAAAACCATTTACTGGGACTTCCCTGGTGGCCCAGTGGCTAAGATCCCTCACTCCACTGCAGGGGGCCTGGGTTCTATCCCTGGTGGGGTAGCTAGATTCCATATGTTGCAACTAACAGTTCGCATGCAGCTAAAAACTGGCATGGCCAAATAAATAAAAAATAAAAACCATCCATACGTAATTGTTCAGAGTTTATTTGTAGATGCATGATGCTGTCACCATCTACTCATTCTTTCATTCCATCCATCCATCATTCATTCAAAAAATACTTTCTGGGCTTCTGCTATACGTGAGTTACTATTTCTAGTGCGGAGGACATAAAGAGAAATAACACAGACCAGATCCCTGCCTTCCTGGGACCTGCTTTCTGTAGCTTTTGCCCTGATGACCTTGGCTTTCCTTCCGAGTGCAGGGCTGGCACATGCTTACCTGGTTTCTACAGCTCAGAGTTGGGGCTCATCTCTGACTAACTCCATCTGTCTTTTGACTTGTGGATCAAGTTACCGAGTTCTGGACAGTCTCTTCTCCATCAAGCGCTGTCCTCCCTCAGTCTTCACGGCCACCTTCCTAATTCAGTTCCTCATAAAATCAAGCCAAATGACTCTCGGCCTCCTGACAGAACCCCCTGTCTTCAGACTCTACCCTTCATCAATCCTACAAACCACAGCCAGATTAATCTTCCTAAGATCCACATTAATTAAAGCTAAGACCCTGCTCAAGAATTACGATGACTTTCCAGTGCCCATTCATCAAATCCTCTATCCTTTCAACATCAATAGAGAAGGATTTTGACACTGCCATTTTGTAAGGGCTTTGCTTGCATTATCTCATTTAATCCTTACAACAGCCCTAAGAAGCAAGTGGCGATTTCCCTGATGAAACACAAGGCAACTGAGGGTTAGAATGACCTGCCTAACATCGTACCTTGGTTAGGTGGTACAAGCAGAATTAGACAATGGTTTACTTTTTATTTTTAACCTTATTTTTTTTATTGGAGTATAATTGCTTTCCAATGTCGTGTTGGTTTCTGCTGTACAACAAAGTGAATCAGCTCTGTGTGTACACAGATCCCCTCCCTCTTGGGCCTCTCTCCTACCCCCTCATCCCAGCCCTCTGGGTCGTCACTGGGCACCGAGCTGAGCTCCCGGAGCTGCACAGCAGCTTCCCACTAGCTAGCTATTTTACACACGGTAGCGCATACGTGTCAAGGCTCCTCTCTATTTCGTCCCACCCTCCTTCCCCGCTGTGTCTGCATGTTTGTTCTCTGCATTAACTCCCAGTTGCCAATTGCTGTCACTGGCTCAGGCCTAGCACGTGTCTTTGTGAACGCTGAGCCCCTGCCTCGATCTTGGCCTTTCTTTCTGGGTGACTAAATTCTACCGGTTCTTGCAGGCTCATCTTTACATTTTCCTCCACCATGAAGGTGGGCTTCCTACTGATTTCTTCTTCTTTTGAAGAATGAAGCCCCTCTTCCTAGTTGTGTTAGGGGACCCACTGACTGACACCACCCGTCCTGGCCAGGCAAGATAGTAACCGCTTACAGGAGTTATTTTACAACAGGAGTTCCTGGTAAGGAACTTGAACTAACAAGCTACCACCTACCAGAAGAATTCAGGAAAGGTCAAAAGGGGAGAAGAGACAGTCCATATGTTCTAACAATCTCCCAGAATCCTCCTCACTGCAATCCATCTTGGCTAAGTGATATGTGCACCACCAGGAAGAACCCCGAGTCAGAATGATTGGCTACAGACAACCCAGAAACTAACCGCATCACCATAAAACCCGAGACTCTGAGCCTTGTGGCAGAGCAGTCGCCCTGGGTTTCCTTACCCTCCCGCTCTCTGCCTGGGCGCCCCTACCCAATAAAGTCTTGGCTTTGTCAGCACGTGTGTCTCACTGGACAACTCATTTCTGAGTGTTAGACAAGAGCCCACTCTTGGGCCCTGGAAGGGGTCCCCTTTCTTGCAACAATTGCATCCCATAAATTTAGCATTTGCTTATGATGCCATGATTTTCTTTTGCACAAGTTTTGTTTCCCTCTGGACATCGGCAAAGTCCTTTAATCTCCTGCAGTGTTTAAGCACAGGTGCATGCGTGTGTGCTTAGTCGTGTCCAGCTCTTTGCAACCCCATGGACAGTATACTGCAAGGCTCCTCTGTCCATGGGATTTTCTAGGCAAGAACACTGGAGTGTGGTGCTGTTTCCTTCTCCAGGGGATGTTCCCGACCCAGGGATTGAACCGGCATCTCCTGCCTCTCCTGTACTGCAGGCAGATTCTTTACTGCTGAGCCCCCACTCAATACATGAATGATTGATTATTTAAGAACAGAGGATGAAGCAATGTTTCCCATTGAAAAAGCCTGAACAAGAACAAATACTAGTTGCTTTACTGAACTATAAAGAGAATCATTTACACATTCCTCCAGGAGGAGGTTGTATTTCACAGGAGAAATATATATTCAGTATGGTAGGAAGGAGAGAAACTAAACTGACCACAGAACCCAAACTTTGAAATGAGCATTGAGTTATGGAGTAGGAGAGGAAATATATTGAAAACTGTCCTTTGTGTCTTTTGAACTTATTTCACTTACTTTCCCACTTCCCTAAGAGAGAGTATACTCCAATCACCTGGATCATTTCCTGTCTTTCAGAAATTCATTCGCCTGAATTCACTTGACTTGTTTTCCATTTAATGCTTTCTCAGACTTTCCAATGAGTTTTGAAGAGAGCTGCAGGCGAATCTGGAATCCAGTTGCTTCGCTCTCTAGTTGTCATGGAGATTTCCCACTTTTGTTCACTTTGTTCTTAGTTAGAAACATCCATAATTTTACTCTTCAAATGTCCTACACATTGTTATTTGAATTCTATCTCTTCCTTCTTTGTGAATCTCTCAGCTTAAAAGCCCATGTTTGCCTTTAAGAGTCACTGGGATACATGGTCTCCCCATCATAATGTAGTCCAAGAAGGCCATTCTTTTTCCAGCATCACTAAATGCCAGTCTGGGTCCCCCTCTCCAACACACACACACACACACACATTTTCTCTTCAGAGACAAATGCTCACAGAAAGTCAAACTCATTGATGCTGATTTATTCCAACCACTAAAGTGAAAGTGCAAGTGAAGTTGCTCAGTTGTGTCCGACTCTTTGCAACCCCATGGACTGTTGCCTACCAGGCTCCTCTGTTCATGGGATTTTCCAGGCAAGAGTACTGGAGTGGGTTGCTATTTCCTTCTCCAGGGGATCTTCCTGATCCAGGGATCAAATCCGGGTCTCCCACATTGCAGGCAGACACTTTACCATCTGAGCAACCAACAAAGGGGCAATTACGTGCCATTTATAGAACATGAAATGATGATTCCAAAAGAATTTGATTAGAAAAGACTTTCAGGATTATCTTAAAGCAAGCTAATTTTCAGTTAACGTAGCTGTTGCTTCATACAGAGGTTGATAATTTATTATGTCCAGTAGCCTACAGGGGGCGGTACAGTGTAGCTGTTAGGAAGGCTGACACAAGACACAAGAGAGCCCTGGGTGGAATCCCACGCCTACCACTTACCACCTTGTTACTCTCATCGGGCAAGTGACTGAACCTCAGTTTTCACGTCTGTAAAATGTACCTACTTTGTAGGTTTTTTTCCCCTTAATAACCAGAAATGAAACAGTACACAATGTCTGGTAGGTAGTAAGTCTTCAGACACTATTCCAGGTGCGGTAAACAAGTCTTGCCTAGAAAATCCCATGGACAGAGAAGCCTTGAACCCGCCCCACCTGGAGCCCCTGCCTTCACGGAGCTCATGCTCTTACTCACTGACCCAGGAGAGACGACAGAGAGCGCTGGGCCAGAGCAAACACCACCCAACCACAGAGTCACGGCACAGGGCAGTGAGGAAGCGCAGCACTGCCATCTAGGAAAAAAGCTGATGGGCAAAACGGATGCAGTGAGCATCTGGGTTATTCTAATTTTTGTCTCTCTTTTAGAGTGAGTAGAAAGAATGGCAACCCACTTCCAGGTTGGTGGGTATGGCTTGGCCTGCCGTCCATCAGAGAGAGGCTTACCAGACTAGTCAAGAGTCGTCCTCAGGTGTGGCCTGTGGGAGCAGGTGGGATTTAGTCTGCACAGCCCTCAGCATTACATTATGCTCCTACTTCTGGCTTGCCTAGGATGTCCCCTGAAACCCATTCTGGAACATTCTAAAGGCTAGCAAGTCCACCTCCTGCAGATTCCCTTAGGAAGGCAGACAGGAGGTCATGGAATTATGTGACTTGCTCTCATTCATGCCCATCTAAATGACTGGTCTTTTGCTCAAGTTCTCCAAAGTATTTTATTTTAGTATTTATTCATTTTTATTTATTTGGCTACACTGGGTTTTAGTTGTGGCACTTGGGATCTTCAGTCTTTGTTGAAGCATGCAGGATCTTTAGCTGTGGCATGTGGGATCTAGTTCCTGACCGGGGATCAAACTCGGGCTCTCTGCATTAGGAGCATGGAATCTTAGCCACTGGACCACTAGGCAAGTCCGATGATTTACATTTTATGCGCTTCCCTGTTCTTTTCCTATCATTCCATCTGTAACTGAAAACTGCCATTTAACCTTGGTGTGACTTCACCATCAGGACTTCCTTAAGATATATATTTTTTAAATGTGGACCATAGCTAAAGTCTTTATTGAATTTGTTACAATGTTGCTTATATTGTTTATGTCATGGTGCTTTGACTCTGAGGCATGTGGGATTTTAACTCCCTGGTCAGAGATGGAACCCACATCCCCTGCATTGGAAGGTGCAGTCTTAATCATTGGATCACCAGGGAAGTCCCATCACCATCAGAACTTCTGTTGTTGCTTTCTGAACCATAGAAGAAAAGATTTTTGTCCTTCATGTAGAAGGAGACATCTAAAATGACGTACAACTAAATAATATATGCAAATAAGAGCTCTCTCATTTTCTCAGCGTCCCAGAGATGGGTTCAGGGAATCCACATAGATGAGGGCATTTCCAAATCACTGAACACATTATGCGACATCAGCAACAGCTAGGGTATGGCTAACAACCCCCTTGGCTAGACCTTTGACAGAAAAACAGGACAATCTTATACCAGTTTCACAGGTAAGTACAAGTGGAATTTTAATTCCCAACCTCTGAGGCCTGAAAAGCATCCTATGGTTATCTCTGTAGATGGCATACAAGACGGAAAGGGACATGTGGAAATTCACATGGGGGGTTTTGGCTACGTGCTTCAACCAACTGGACCCAAACATCCCGTCTGCAGTCTTTACAGGGCTCTCCTACCACCCTCCCCTTGACACTTAGGAAGACTCAGAGTTCTGTTTCTTTTCATGTAGTCAGCTGATATTTAGCTATGCTAAGTGTAAGTTGATGCTTTTGTTAAACTTTCCTAGTTCCTTTACTGAACTATAAAGAGAATCATTTACATATTCCTCCAGGAGAAGGTTGTATTTCATAGGAGAAATATATATTTGATATGTTCATTGGAACGACTGATGTTGAAGCTGAAACTCCAATACTTTGGCCATCTGATGTGAAGAACTGACTCATTTGAAAAGACCCTGATGCTGGGAAAGAGGAGAAGGGAACGAACGACAAAGGATGAGATGACTGGATGGCATCACCGACTCAATGGACATGAGTTTGAGTAAACTCCAGGAGTTGGTGATGGACAGGGAGGCCTGGCGTGCTGCAGTCCTTGGGTCTGCAAAAGAGTCAGACACGACTGAGCGACTGAACTGAACTGAAGTATAAGTTGATGCATAAGTGTAAGTTTTTGTTAAACTTTCCTAGTTGCTTTACTGAACTATAAAGAGAATCATTTACACATTCCTCCAGGTGAAGGTTATATTTCATAGGAGAAATATATATTTGATATGGTATAAGGAGAGAAAATGGACTAACCAGGGAACCCAAACTTTGAAATGAGTATTGAGTTGTGGAGTAGGAGAGGAAATACACTGAAAAACGTCCTTTGTGTCTTTTGAACATATTTCACTTATTTTCCTACTTCCCTGTAGATGGCGTACAAGAGATCTATCCTTCACATTTCAAAACCAGAATTCAAACATATAACATTTTATATATTATAAAACATATACTATCTAAGTGTTAGTTGCTCAGTCGCGTCTGACTCTTTGTGACCCAACGGACTGTAGCCCACCAGGCTCCTGTCCATGGAATTCTCCAGGCAAGAAGAATACTGTGTGGGTTGCCACTCCCCTCCCCAGGGGATCTTCCTGACCCAGGGATCAAAACTGATCTCCTGCATTGAAGGTGGATTCTTTACTGTCTGAGCCCTATAAAATATATACTATAATAATATACAAAAATATATCCCCCTTTATCCAAAAGGGAGAGTTAGGCCTAGAAGAGCAGGAAAATGACCAAATACAAGGCTACAAACTGGAAGTCCGAGGCCATTACTAAGATAGAGGAACAATCTCTTCAGTAATTTTAGTCATCCCATCTCTGGGAGGACTTCAGAAGCTGTATCTAGAGTTCACAGACTTTTTGGCCTTTATTTGTATGTTGGCAGGTGGAATACAGACTGCAGAAAAATCATTACTGGGCTGGCCAAGAAAGTTTGTTCAGATTTTTCCGTTACATTGTATGGAAAAACCCAAACGACTATTTTGGCCAACCCAATACACAGGGCTTACTCTGGGTCAGGCAGACGATATTCTGCGTGTGCCAACATCAGCTCATTCACTTCTCATATCTATAATGTGAGTAAGGCTATTGTTATTATCTCCACTTTTCAAATGAGAAAACAGAGGCCGCAGATGAGTAAAAATCTTCCCACGGCTATGCACAGCGAGCGTGCATAGCTGGGATGTGAACACAGGCGGATTGGTCCGCAGTTCTGTGTCCTCCACCACCCTACATGCCTAGAATGGTGATCTGGAAGAGTGCCCAGGAACCGGACAGAAAGAGATGTTTGATGATATTAACACAGAATAGTGGAGGTTGAAAAACCCAAGGAAAAGAGTATTTACACAAGAAAGGTCTGCAAAGAAAAGAGAGATTCCTTTTGACAGAGGAGCTTAGAGAACCAGCCTTTACTCACTTTGAATAAAAGTTGGTCGATGACCATTTTCTGACCATTTTCCAGCCTAATTGGAAAATGAAAGACTGTATTTTAGCCTTCAATCACCTGGGCTGTAATCCTACCCCTTTGCTGAAAGTTTTATGTAAATAAAGATGCAAGAAAAGACCCAAATGAGCAGCTGGTGTTATTTCTGTTTTGAAACGGGTATGTTCTGATTGGAAAAGATGTTTAATGAATGGCCTGAGCCGGCTCACCAGATGCTGACAATGAAACATTTAACTCTACCAATGGCAGGTTTCAGCCTCGGAAGATCAGGCACACCCTCACCTGTCTGGCAGCATTGTAGGAGCGATTAGCAGACAGGAATTCAAGAATGTATTAAAGAGCTGAAACCGTGGAGGCTTCATTCAGATGCCAGCGATGGCTTCTGGGAGGGGTCACCATATTCACGGAGACAGGTGGGAAGGAAGTAGTGGGAGCTTACTTTTTTCCCTTTCTGGGCTGTGAAGGAAGAGCCATTTGTCTTCTAAAGAGAAAAATGTGCCTAATGTTCACAATCACAGGATGTGAAACCTCAAAAATAGAATGAGAATTTCACATGACAAAAACAACATAGGAAGAGATGTAACATGGTCACCAACATAGAACTGGCCCCATCTGATTGGCTCTGGGAAGCTTAGCCTAGTTTTACAGATTTTTTTTAAGATATGTTTTTATATAATGAAGGAAAACACTTGGAATGTTTTAAGTGTGAGCCAGTGAGAGGGTGGGAGAAGGCAATGGCGACCCACTCCACTACTCTTGCCTGGAAAATCCCATGGACAGAGGAGCCTGGTACAGATTTCTTTTAAGATATGTTTTTATATAATGAAGGAAAACACTTGGAATGTTTTAAGTGTGAGCCAGTGAGAGGGTGGGAGAAGGCAATGGCGACCCACTCCACTACTCTTGCCTGGAAAATCCCATGGACAGAGGAGCCTGGTGGGCTGCAGTCCATGGGGTTGTGAAGAGTCGGGCACGACTGAGCAACTTCACTTTCACTTTTCACTTTCATGCATTGGAGAAGGAAATGGTGACCCACTCCAGTGTTCTTGTCTGGAGAATCCCAGGGACGGCGGAGCCTGGTGGGCTGCTGTCTATGGGGTTGCACAGAGTCGGATACAACTGAAGTGACTTAGCAGCAGCACCAATGAGAGGTTGATGTATATGACAGGCACTTTCACATTCTGCTATAGCTTTCAACACCCTAAATTTAGTTTTCCCTAAGATCTCACATTGATAATCTTTTTAATGGACAGAGGAACTTCCGGAAGGTGTCCAAATTGTAGTTAAGTGGGAAATGTGAGCCAACAGTGACCCAAATGCACCCACACTTTTTGTTTTGTCAACATGGCTATTAATCACCCTCTGATGGTAATTTCCTTTTTGATGGTACCAAGTTTATGATAAACATAAGCCTCAGAAGAGACACCTTCTGACAACAAAAGAACAAGGCAGCTCTGACTGAGGATGAGAAATCAGAGTTATTTACCTGCTGACTCACATTTCTGTAGTTAAACTTCGCTAGAAAATTTTTTGCTAACCTAAAAGTACTCTTGCCTGGAAAATCCCATGGACGGAGGAGCCTGGTAGGCTGCAGTCCATGGGGTCGCACAGAGTCGGACACGACTGAGCAACTTCACTTTCACTTTTCACTTTCCGGGATTGGAGAAGGAAACGGCAACCCACTCCAGTGTTCTTGCCTGGAGAATCCCAGGGACGGGGGAGCCTGGTGGACTGCCGTCTATGGGGTCGCACAGAGTTGGACACGACTGAAGCGACTTAGCAGCAGCAGCAGCAAACCTACTTCTGCCCTTCATCTGTTTCAATGATTGGGGAGCCAAGACCTCATTCACAAGACTTTTAGGCAGAGGAAGAAAACCCTGGAAACCATTTCGGGAAATGTTTTTTTAATCCCCTCAGTTTTCTTTAAACTCTGAATGCTTAACTTAGATACCTAATCACAGCACAAAGAACTGTGGTTTTCACAGATCAGCATAAACAAACGGTCAGTTTTATTAGCAAATGAACACGTGTAATCCTTTCTGGAACACAGTGGAGCATACCTGTGCACAAATAGGGGAGGTGGTCAAAGGCAGTGGTTTTCAGTGCCAGCTGCTCATTAGAATCACCCGGGTAGCTGTAAAACCTGGGATACCTGGGTCTATCCTGAGAGATTCAGAGGAAATAGGTCTGGGGAGGGTTCGGGCAGTTTTGCAATGATCCCAAGTGATTCCCTGGTGGCTCAGATGGTTCAGAATCTGCCTACAGGAGACCTTGGAGACCCAGGTTTGATCCCTGGGTCAGGAAGGTCTCATGGAGGAGGGAATGGTAACCCACGCCAGCGTTCTCGCCTGGAGAATCCCACAGACAGAGGAGCCTAGTGGGCTACAGTCCATGGAGTTGCAAAGAGTTGGACACGACTGAGCAACCAACAGGTGATTCTGATGTGAGCCAGGCTGAGCAGCCAGGTCTGGTAATAAGGGAGAGCAAGAGGATTCTAGGGGTTTCTGGAGATAGACTGGTGGTTGCTGTGTGCTGGCTTTGCCATTTTCTTCACTGTGTAAACTGAAGTGAGTTGCTTGACCTCTCTGAGGCTTGGTTTTCTACCGTGGGCAGTGGGATCAATAATAACTACTGTGCAGGGCTTTTGTGAAGATCCACTGAGATAAAAGGCAATTCATGTGCCTGATACAGTGCCTGGTCTGGAGGGGGTGTCATGTGACTTCATGTCTACTTTCTGATTTAACGGTCACCTCAACCTTACGAAATGCGAGGAAGATAGAGGCTAGCTGGTTTGGACATCTATATGTCTGGCTGATTTTGAATTACATATCATTTCACTCTCCAAGGAATTTCATAGCCTCCCTAACCTCTGGAGTGCCTCAGGGGCCAGTGCTCAGAGCCCTTTTCTGCGCTGTCCTCCCTTTCTGTACTGATCTCATTCAGCCTGATGGCTTAGTTTAAGCCGAACACTCCAGCCTGGACCAGAATTCTAGGCTCAAAAAGCCGGCTCTCCTCTGGATGTTGAAAAGACATCTCAAACTTAGCACGTTCAGGATGGAACTCTTGATCTTCCCCCACATCCCTCTTCCATGGGTAAAATCTGTACATCATCCAGTCTCAGTTCAGTCGCTCAGTTGTGTCCGACTCTTTGCGACCCCATGAATTGCAGCACGCCAGGCCTCCCTGTCCATCACCATCTCCCGGAGTTCACTCAAACTCACATCCATCGAGTCCATGATGCCATCCAGCCATCTCATCCTCTGTCATCCCCTTTTCCAATGAGTCAACTCTTCGCATGAGGTGGCCAGAGTACTGGAGTTTCAGCTTTAGCATCATTCCTTCCAAAGAAATCCCAGGGCTGATCTCCTTCAGAATGGACTGGTTGGATCTCTTTGCAGTCCAAGGGCCTCTCAAGAGTCTTTTCCAACACCACAGTTCAAAAGCATCAATTCTTTGGCGCTCAGCCTTCTTCACAGTCCAACTCTCACATCCATACATGACCACAGGAAAACCATAGCCTTGACTAGATGGACCTAAGTATCTAGGTTGGTCATAACTTTTCTTCCAAGGACTAAGCGTTTTTTAATTTCATGGCTGCGGTCACCATCTGCAGTGATTTTGGAGCTCCCCAAAATAAAGTCTGACACTGTTTCCCCATCTATTTCCCATGAAGTGATGGGACCGGATGCCATGATCTTCGTTTTCTGAATGTTGAGCTTTAAGCCANAAATTTCTCCCGGCAATCTTGATTCCAGCTTGTGTTTCTTCTAGTCCAGCGTTTCTCATGATGTACTCTGCATATAAGTTAAATAAGCAGGGTGACAATATACAGCCTTGACATACTCCTTTTCCTATTTGGAACCAGTCTGTTGTTCCATGTCCAGTTTTAACTGCTGCTTCCTGACCTACAAATAGGTTTCTCAAGAGGCAGGTGATGTGGTCTGGTATTCCCATCTCTTGAAGAATTTTCCACAGTTTATTGTGATCCACACAGTCAAAAGCTTTGGCATAGTCAATAAAGCAGAAATAGATGTTTTTCTGGAACTCTCTTGCTTTTTCCATGATCCAGCAGATGTTGGCAATTTGATCTCTGGTTCCTCTGCCTTTTCGAAAACCAGCTTGAACATTTGGAAATTCATCCAGTCTAGTAAATGGCAATTCCACCCTTCTAGTCCCCTTGAGGCCAAATCCCTTGGAATCATCTTTAATTCCCTTCTCTTACAGACACATCCAGTTCGTCAGCAGATCCCAGTGGTTTGGGATTCAAAATACCACCAGAGCTTCTCACCACTCCTCCACTATTACCTTTAATCACTCCACCCTGAGCCTTCATCTGGATGAAAGGCTCTTAACTGGCTTTCCTGTTTCTCGCTGGTGCACCCTGCCCCCCGGCCAAGCCCAGTCCTTATTTAACACAGCAGCCAAAGTGGGAGCTGCATCATGTCACGCAAACCTTTCAAGGATCCCCTTTGCCTTCGGTGTAGAAGGCAGTTTTCATGACAGGTCGATGAGGTCTCACACATATCACCCATCCTCCCTTTCAGCATCCTCCCCTTCCTCCTCACACTTTCCACTCCCTGAACTCCAGCCTCTTCGTCCTCTGCCTCCCACTTGCTGAGCCACTTGTGGCTTCAGGTCCTTGCCCTCATCGTTCCCTCTGGTTGGAGCCTCCTCCCTCTATACCTCGCGTGGCTTGCTCCCCTTTTCCTACAAGTCTTTGACCCAAAGCCCCCTTTAAGTCTAACATGTCCCCGCCTCCAACTCGCCCTCTTATTCTTCTTTCTGGTTTTATTTCTCCCCACACTTCCCATCATGTGATGCGCCATATGTCTGAGTGTTCGCTTGCTCAGCTCCGCTAGAAAGGAAAGTGGATAAGGGGGAGTACGTTTTCGTATTTTGTCCATTGCTGTGGACAGAATATGGCCCAGAATGGTGCCTGGTGCGAAATAAACACTTGTTGAATGAATGCATGTGTTGAGCAAATGGTATTTTAAAAGCTTCTTTTCATTGGCATTATTTATTCCTGCACATCCCTGCACTTGCTCTCAGTTGCAGAGGAGTTGGTTTTTATTAGTATTGAAAAAGCTTGTTCTAGCAGTACTAGAATACAGTAATGCTAGCATGAAGAGCAGGGTACTCCTACAGAGATCAAACCTGGGAGACGTCACTGCTCTAAAACCACGAACGTGCTCAGCTTCAGGACAGGTGACTTTCCAAATGAACTGGCTTCCTGGGGCCCAGGAATCTTTTATGTACAATTTTACATCTCTTCCTGCCTCCAGGGTAATGTGTCAAAAACCTACAGCATTCCCCATGGCTTTAACAAATGGGCAGCTGACTCTACTATCTTGCCGGCGTTTTTTGCATGGGCTGCAGATGGGGACAAGGAGGTGGTGGGTGTCACCTCATTCTGTAGCCTTGGAGTCCTTTATTATTTACTGTAAAGAAGCAAGGAGCCGGCTGTCATCAAATCCACGCGAACTGGTTTATAGTGTCTGGTTCAATTAAGGGGGTTTCTGGGAAGAGACACGACCAAATAAATAATGGGAGAGAGGCAATTCTGAAACAATCATTGTTATTCATCAATCTCTGTTTGCAAGTGGAGATGGGGAGAGAGAAACTTCAAGTGAAGGCGCTCTCCTGGGTGTGATGCTCCACTTCAAACACAGCAAACAACTGTTGTTCTGTGATGCACATTTTAGTTCTGCTAGAGGCAACCTTTCTAAAT
The DNA here is from genome assembly GCA_006410635.1 of Cephalophus harveyi. Lineage (NCBI taxonomy): Eukaryota > Metazoa > Chordata > Mammalia > Artiodactyla > Bovidae > Cephalophus > Cephalophus harveyi. Next base: position 157,528 of record SJYT01049728.1, read on the forward strand.
ATTAATAATAATAGACAATCCCCTCTGCAACTGAGGGCGGCGCAGAGATGAACAGGGAGCCCTGGAAGGCGAGCCGTGGTCGGTCCTCCTGGATGCGGCAAAGACCCCCTCAGAAGGGACAGGCCCCTGAATTCTCGTGGAGGTTTCCCTCTCAGAAGCACAGGGTGCATGTGGCTTCAGGCATGGGAGTTGATTATTAATGTGTAAAACAAAACTCTTTAGAGCTCCTTCTAACTATGACTCGGTGGTTTTTCTTTTGAAAGAAATGTGAAACTGTGGAATGAAAAGCTTCTACCAGGAACAACTGACATGAAGAGGCCCAGAGGGATAGAGATTCGGTACCCAGGTGAAGGTGCCGCTGTGCAATATTTGGGGTTTTCTGTCTCCTTGCTGTTGAGCTGTAGCAGCAACTGTGAGTCAGGCTTGGCTGCGGTGAAGCTGCTGCAAGTAAGCGCTGACCTCTCTTGTTGCTGCTCCATCCCTGAGACCTGAGGACCTGAGCGGGTGAGTTAGCTTCTCTAGAAGCTGGGACGTGATTATGGATGTACATGATATGGTGGCTCTCACACTTTTGTGTAAACACTCTACTTTTTAGAATATGCTTGAAAAATCAGGCTATGAGGTCTTATTCTTAAAAATTCTGAATCCCTCAAATAAGGCCCAGTAATCTACATTTTTTTTAAAGGGAGCGATTTGCTATATTTTTAAGGGCCGCCTTTCAAGAGATGCTGATCTTATGGTGTTTCTCTGAATAACTCAAGATTCTAAAGCTACACTTAAGTCTTTCAAAATCAGAGCGAATTACTGACTCTTAGAACCAGAAGCGTCCCAGAGATCATCCAGCCTAGACTTTTCACACCAGTGACCAAGGGATAAGCCTCGAGCTGAGATTCACAGCACAGGACCTTCCTGGAGCTCTCACTGCAGCTTGGCACAGGGGCTGAGTCCGACCTGGCTTGACATCTGGCTCTGCCACCTGGGGTCACATGACCTGTGCAAGCTTTTTGTTCCCTTGTGAGCTCACTTCCCTTGTGGCGGTGACTGTGGGAGTGATGTGAGCTGGGGTGTGGAAAGGGATTTTGGGAGATCCTGCACCAGGCTGGTCAGGCGTAAGTTCTAGATTCTTGCGGCAGGTAGTAGACAGTGGCTACAGAAATGTGGAAAGTAGGTGAAAATTTTATCCACCCCCAAAGTTTTGCCAGCAGTTCTGAATGAAAGTAGGCTCCACAGATACAGACATTTTTAACTTAGCGCATAGCAGTAAATGTGTCCCGTGAAGTCCCAGCTCTGACCTCTCCACGGTTCTCACCAGCACGTGGCATAAGAGGGCTCTCAGCAGGGTTCAGTAACCCCAATGGTCAGCCTCAGGGGACTACACGGCCTGTGTGTGCGCTCAGTTGTTCAGTCGTGTCTGACTCTTGTGACCCCACGGACTGTGCCCCACCAGACTGCCCTGTCCATGGGATCTCCCAGGCAAGAATATTGGAGTGGGTTGCCCTTTCCTATTCCAGGGGATATTCTCGACCCAGGGATCAAACCTGCATCTCTCGTGGCTCCTGCACTGGAGGGCAGATTCTTTACCACTGAGCCCCCTGGGAAGCCCTCAGGGCCTCCAGACAGAGGCTGCACACAAAACCCCGTAGGGATCAGGCCCCCAGAGCAGCCCTGGGGATTTCACATTCAGGACACAGGACTTCCTAGGTTCTTCGAGCAAGTGGGAAATGTGCAACTCTAAAGTTTTAAGACAGTCTACATATGAGTGACGGTCCATTTATTACACTTACCGTACAAAGCAAAAAGGCGGTAATTTCCTCAATAGAAACCTATTTCTGAATTCATTATGCTAATTAGTAAAGTCTCAGATAAATACAGGATAATAGAAGCATTTGCTGTAGCTTCCTCTGGAATACATTTTTCTTTTCTTTCTTTTTTAAATTTTGGCGGCACTGGCTCTTCGTTGCAGCTCACAGGCTTAAGTTACTCTGCAGCGTGTGGGATCTTAGTTTCCTAATCAGGGACTGAAACCCTGTCCCCTGCGCTGGAAGTCAGCTTCTTAATCACTGAGCCACCAGGGAAGTCCCTGGCGTACTTTCTTTCTGATAAAATAGTAGCTGAATATTCCATTGAGAATTTTCCATGAGAAGGGTGGGCTCTACCAGGCACTGAAGTCTACAGGAACCATTGGCATAAAATATTTTCAAGTAAATTACTTCTTGTAACAAGCATTTAGCCTATTAAGTACCCAATTAATCTTCTTTGTTATTATTATTACTGATCAAAAACATGCTGAATAGAGAAACGATTTAAAAAACACAACAACAAAAGGCATAAAAACTCTGTAATGTAAACTGGGCTAACAAAACCTAAATGGAAGTGATCTTACTGCCAATCAAGAAACATTCCAAGTCTTAATTCAGCTCTGGTTCCCATGTGGTATCAGAAATTTGGGTTAAGGTTCAGTGAAAAAGGCATAGTAATCGCCAAAACTGACATGGTAAGTATTTAAGAAAGGGAATAAAGTTTCATCAAGCAAGATGTAAAACGGTAGTTTTCAGACCTTGCATTATGATCCATTAATGAGTTACAGAATCAATACAATGGGTTTTAATCTAGCACTTGGCTGGAATATGGAATATATCACAGAAAGTGAGAGAGAATGTTGTTTGGTAAAACTTTTTACATACATGCAAATGTTCCCTGGATCACACTGTAAAATGTATTTCTAGCTGCAGGTTGTGGTTTAAAATGTTTGGCAGTCCCTGGCACAGGAAACATGGAGAAGGAGCAGAAATGTGGGGGCATCAGGGCTTTGGTCCTGGCGAACACTGAACATGACGAACATCTGCTGTATCATTAAGAAGGGTGGTACTTGAGCATCAGGTTAGGGAAGCTCAGAGAGGTTTAAATGTCTTCAACTGGATATTTATGCAGAACCTGGGGACTTTCTAAATTTTTATTACAGTCTGGATACACCAGTGATTAAGTTCAGACACCAAATTCAGAATCAAAAATTTAAAGTAAAGTAATCTTCAAACCTCTGAACATAAGTGTATCACTTTGTTCAAGAATCTGCATTTTTCTCTTTGTTTATATGGATCAGGAGACAGTTCAGAAGGACAGATATCCCCCTAAATTGTCTTCAGCATGGTGGTGAAACCTACTGGGCCCTTAATTTCAGTGGCATCTTTAAGAATCTGGCAGATGCTAGAAGAATGTATAAAGAAGATATGATATATATATCTATACACACACACACACACACACATATGCACAACAGAATATTACTCAGCCATAAAAAAGAATGAAATAATGCCATTTGCAGCAACATGGATAGAACTGCAGATTACCATACTAAGAGAAGAAGTCAGATAAGGACAAATACCATATGATATCACCATATATGAAATCTAAAATATGATACAAATCAACTTATTTACAAAACAGAAATAGATTTACAGACAGAAAGCAATCTCATGGTTACCGAAGGAGAATTAGGGGGAGGGATAAATTAGAGGTATGAATTCCATGGATAGAGGAGTCTGGTGGGCTACAGTGCATGAGGTCACAAAGAGTCTGACAGGACTGAGTGATTAACACAACAATGGGTTGAACAGATAAACACTACTAAATAGGCTTCCTAGGTGGTGCTAGTGGTAAAGAACCTGCCTGCCAATGCAGGAGACATAAGAGACATGGGTTTGATCCCTGGGTCAGGAAGATCCCCTGGAGATGGGCATGGCAACCCACTCCAGTATTCTTGCTGGGGAAATCCCACGGACAGAGGAGCCTGGTGGGCTACAGCCCCTAGGCTCACAAAGAATTGGACATGACTGTGGGGCTTCCCTCATAGCTCAGTCAGTAAAGAATCTGCCTGCAATGCAGGAGACCTGGGTTCGATTCCTGGGTCGGGAGAAGGAAATGGCAACCCACTCCAGTGTTATTGCCTGGAGAATCCCATGGACAGAGGAGCCTGGCAGGCTACAGTCCATGGGGTCGCAAGAGTCAGACATGACTTGGTGACTACAGAGAGAGAGAGTAGCAACTTAGCACATTCACACATACCTAAAACAGATAACCGACAAGGACCTACTATATAGCACAGGGGATTATATTTAACATCTTGTAGTAATGTATAATGGAAAAGAGTCTGAAAAAGAATATATAGATATATACACACACATATATATATTTATAACTGAATTACTTGGTTGTACATGGGAAACTAACACAACATTGTAAATCAACTATACTTCATAAAAAAAAAATAATAATCTGTCAGATGGTAGGGGTCTCCAGACTGCCTTTCCTTACAGAACTTCAGCTTTAAGAGCAAACCACAAGACAAAAGATATATTTACGGTTATGCCTCAAAGACAAGCTTCTATTTTCTGTCTTTACCCTGGACTTTGATTTCTGTTGTAATAGTTTATTGTGAAACAGCACTGTAGCTCTTAGTCTGTAAGAACAGAGGGCAGTGATACCCCATGAAAGGTAAGGGGTGACTCATCAAGAAGCACTTGACATAGAATATAACTTTTTGTTAATAAAGAAAATATAAGGATTGTGTGCCAGTTTGTGATGGGGCCACAAGGAATATATGCATTTATATATATTATATATACAATTATAATATACTGAATTATATATACTGCAATTATATATACTGAATATTTTTAAACTGTCTTATAATTAGCAGGCTTCCCTGGTAGCTCAGAGGTTAAAGTGTCTGCCTTCAATGCGGGAGACCCGGGTTCGATCCCTGGGTCGGGAAGATCCCCTGGAGAAGGAAATGGCAATCCACTCCAGTATTCTTGCCTGGAGAATCCCATGGACAGAGAAGCCTATTAGGTTCCAGTCCACGGGGTCGCAAAGAGTCTGACACGACTGAGCGACTTCACCTTCACCTTCACCTTTATAACTAGCAATGTAATCAGAAGTAATTTTTTAAAATATAAATTTATTTATTTTAATTGGAGGTTAATTACTTTACAATATTGTATTGATTTTAAATGATTCAAACTCACACTGCCAGTGTATACTTACAATACTCGGAACCAGTTTGGCACTTTTGGGCCTTTGAAAAACTTTTATATGCTTTTGTCCAATGCAGTTCTGGAAGTTAGGAGACCTGGAATCTAGTCTCTGTTAATTATATGACCTGTGATACATTTTTAGATTTTTTCCTATGCTTTCACTTCTTATGAAAAATAATAATTATTGATTTGCTAACACTTAAGGTTGTTTAGGTAACACGACTTAATGGTTAAAGGCTAAAAATGTGCTTCCCAACTGTAGGGTAGTTTCATCAAGATAATAATCTTTATGTGCCAAATAGAATCACAGAGAAGCTTTATGGGATAAGAAAAACAAATGTAAAGTTTCGGATTTCAGTTCCATTTCCCCTGGAGAAAACAACCCAGATGTTATTAAATGATCTTTTCAGCCCAAGTTGCGGGGTAATCCTTTAGCACTCTTGAAAAGCTTTCAAAGAAAATTGAAAGCAAGACCCTTCTCAGATTTTGTCTCTCCCATGAAACCCTGAAGTGGCTCAGTGGTAAAGAATCTGACTGCCAATGCAGGAGATGCAAGAGATGCAGATTCGATTCCTGGGTCGGGAAGATCCACTGGAAAAGGGAATGGCTATCCACTGTGGAATTCTTGCCTGCAGAATCCCATGGACAGAGGACTGCAGAGGGCTACAGTCCGTGGTGTGCAGAGTTGGAAATGACTGAGTACCACCATCAGCACTGTGAAGCTCTTTGCAGAGTACAGAGACATTTTTTAGCCTCTTTAGGAAGATGTAACAGCCATATTTCCTTTCTTGTAATATTATAACATTATCTACATAGACGTTCCTTTAAAAAACTCTCTTCCTTTTTACATATAGCAGGGAAACTGTTACAGAATGGTGGTATTATCTGTCAAGTAGTCACTGAGCGCCTGACTCATAGGAACGTAAAACTAGAGGGAATCTCAAGGATCATCTTATCCATCTTCTCATTTTACAGATTTGGAAATTGAGGCTGACAGCAATTGAGTGATTTGTTCCAGCCTTGTGGCTCAGCTGGCAAAGAATCCGCCTGCAATGCGGGAGACCTGGGTTTGATCCCTGGGTTGGGAAGACCCCCTGGAGAAGGGAAAGACTGCCGACTCCAGCATTCTGGCCTAGAGAATTCCAAGGACGGTATAGTCCATGGGGTCGCAAAGAGTCAGACACAACTGAGTGACTTTCACTCACTCACTCACACTTGATGAGAGAACCGGAATCCAGACGAGAATCAGGTTTGTATTCCTTCCACCCTCTCCAGAATCCCATGTCTCCCAAAAGCTGAATTCTTTCTGCTTTAATGCATAGTTTCTTCTCACAGCCCAGCTGTGTGACTGACTCATGATGCAGTTCAATATGAGGAACAGCTGCCTTGATTGGTCTTTGTACACAAATGTCTAGAAATGGTAAGACCCACAGTGGACTTTTAATACACATTGATCACGACACTCTATTTAAATTTTAAACAGCATTCCTTCAATTCAGAAAAGCTTTTGGAAATAGCAAATGACTTGGAGTCTCACAATTGACTGCCATTTGTCAGTTGACACACTCTAGGAGTATACGCTTTCATTTTGCTATTTGCAAACATGAAAACCTAACATAAACATACACTTAAGGACCTCAAACATCTTTAAACATCCTCTTTCTAGGAACAGTGAGAACTTTCTACATGCATTAGAACTCTAGATAAGCAAAGTGATTTGAACACTCAAGAGAAAAAGATCAATAAAGTAAAAGTTAAATACTAATTCCACAGGATCCCTCAGATTGAATTTCTGTACTGATGAGCTCTATTGACTGACTGGGCACTGAACCATTGGTAACTAGGGTGCGAGCTGGTCCCCCAACTCTGCTATGTAAAATACCTTCTCATTATTATACAAATATCACCATCAGACTAGAAAATAATTTGGGCGAGTTCATGGCTTTTGGAGCAACCCACAGCAAGTGGCGCTCTCTTGACAGAATATAATTACCTCCAACCCTGAGCTGCAACTATGGGAGGGCAGTAAACAGCCCCGTAGTATTGTTTTAGATGAAGCACATCGAAACCTCTGCACTTCCTCCAGGCCTCCTCTTTCTTCCTGAACGAACTCCAGGGAATGGCATCATGTCAGGCTTTCCAGATGGATTATGTGGAGCCATAGCTCAATGTCATTTTCAATAGGAAGCCTCATAATTAAAGGTCAAATAGTCACTTCATCTGCAATCAATCAATAGAAAAAGTACTAATACGAAGAACTAATCAATCAATGGCAAATGCACTAATAAAAGCAATGAATCAAATTCAGCATGTGTGTAGATGCAAGTACATCGAAGAGATGGAGACAGGGCAGAAGCAAGAACAATAAAATAAACTGCAAGCATATGTACAAGCGAATACTCAGAAGGCTCCTCAAAACCCGAGTTTTCATCTTTGGCTCATTAGTTACCTGGGTACCTCTTGGCCTGCAATAATGTATTCTTAAATGCAAATACTGGATATACTAATAAACAATGTTATTTCATAGAGTTTTCTTAATGTATTCTATTTGAGACAGTATGTGTATGTGTGTGTATGCACGTGTGTGTGTAAATCACTAAAAGAAATATTTTGACAGTGATCACAAAAGGGACAAATATATTTCCTACATGCAAACAGATATATTTTAATCTGTGGTCTTCCATCTTGGTGAGAAATAAGAGAAAGTATCACTCTGAGTGATAGATCCTACCTGAAATTTGCCCCCTGCTTTCTGAAACATGAATTCTTCACACTTACTGTGATGCTCTATCATTGCCATGCAGATGAGAAGTCCCATTTAGGATAATTATCTGCTGTAGCTTGGGTGACTGCTGTGCATCTCCTCTGTACCAGAGACGTCAGGTCACCAGTAGAGGGAAACATGCTTTGGACCTTGAGAAACTGATAAATTTATAGAGCTCAACAGGCCATTCAAGCAATAGGACCCAAACATCCCTTGCTGTGTGTAGAAATAAGAGTGCTCTGTGGCTTCTCACTGAGATAAGAAAGCAGCAAAGAGGCCATTTTTATAAATGCCACCTAGGAAACTGCAGGCAGAGAGCCAGGTGTGATCAAGGTGTAATAGAATATCCTAGCTGCAAGTAAAATTCCCTAATCCAGGAGCTATGGAAACGAAGGCCTGGGGATGTTTCAATGGAAGAGTCAGGATGAGTCTTTAGGACTTGCAATTCCGAGAGAGAGTAGGTCTACCATCTTATGGAAATAACTAAGGATTTACACCACTGTGGTTACTTAGTTATCATACTAGAATATTATTGCAGGATCCAAGTATCTATTTCATGGGAGAATATTACAAAAGCAAAAGTCCAAGGTAACCCCAATGTTTTCAGTAAAATAGCTACCTTTGATTTGTGTTCATCTAATTTTTCAGATGACTGAAAATCAGGAAGCCTCAAGAACAGAACGATATGGCTTTAAGGTTAAAAAAATGAAAAGAAAAAAAAATAGCATGAATATTTTGCTTACAGAGAAGAATACTGATCAGGTTGCAGTATGCTTCTTGGGCAGAGCTTTGCTCATCATGGCCAGCTCCAGCACAGGAGAAAATAATGGAGAAAAAAAAACATGGACTTTCCTGGTGGTCCAGTGGTTAAGAATCTGCCTGCCAATGTAGGGGACATGGGTTTGATCCATGGTCTGGGAACTAAGATCCCACATGCTGTGGGGCAACTAAGCCTGTGCACCGTAACTCTTGAGCAAATGTTCTAGAGCCTGCGAGCCACAATTGCTGAAGCCCACAGGCCCTAGAACCCATGCTCCACAGCAAGAGAAGCCACCTCAGCGAGAAACCCACACACAGCAACTAGAGAGGAGCCCCCACTAGCTGTGACTAGAGAAAACCCACGCGCAGCAACGAAGACCCAGCACAGCCAAAAATAAATAAAAATAAAATTTAAAAACCCACAATCCATTTGGGTTTTCCTGACAAAAGCAAATCCTAAGGGCGGGGCGGGTTTCAGAGGCCAGGGCAGAGATGCGGAAGCATATTGGACGCAACCAGGGCTCAGCACATGCTCTAAGGACACAGGCTCCTTTGGTCCCTGACTCGCGACTGCTGAGGGGTCTGGAGGCACCCAATCTCTGGCCTCCCTACCTTTATAGAAGCCCCTTCCTTTTCAGGAGACCTGGAGCACCGGCGTCACATTATAACAGCGACATGGGGGGAAAAGTGCAGGTTGATTCTCTCTGAGGGCAACAATTAAACCATATCTGTTACACGAGCATCAGCAAGACCCAGGGCAGGGGACTGAAACCCTGGAAACAGGATCACATTCATGACCAACACGGTTAACAATAACGAATCCTAGCTGCTGCTCTCAGGGTGCGTGTCACGTGCCAGGCAGCACACCAAGCTCTCCCGGTGGGCACTCTGGCTTCTTCCACAGCAACCTACACACGGCACCATCACGGGACACATCTTCTCACGGACTGGCTTGTATTATGGACAAGTCCTGTGTTGGATACTTAACAAGTTTTATCTTCAGTCTTTACAACATCCTTACAATGTAAGAAAAAGCCTTACAAAGTGAGAAAGCTAAGGTTCAGGAAGCTTAGGTGATTTGTCCAGGTTTACAAAATCTGGAACCAGAAAGTAGCTTCCAAAGCTCTCTCAGCTTCCTTTTGGCGATGATTCTAAGGAAAACCTAATAGACATATTGCAGTGAAGCGACAGTACACATATAATTTATTCAAATAAGCTGAAGTCCTAGATAGCAGTTGCTTAAGAGTATGTCCAATTTCTAAATCATTTCCCCAACTTTGCAAGACTGAAAATAATTCTATCAGACAGAAATGTCTGGGGCTTGTAAAACCACTATGAAATATCTTTGTTTTCTAGTTTACAGACTGAACTTTAACATAAACAGATTTAGAGAAATGTTAAGTCAGTTATACGCCAAAATGTAAAGGAATTTTTAATATGTGTTTAACCACAATGTGCCTACTACCCCAAGGAGTTTGTGAATGATGTATCCATAAAGTTTCTCATGACTTAATGATCTTTAATGACTGAAAGCATGGATTCTAGATAACTGGATAGGTTATTGGGTTAATGCCTTTAAACTGGGTAAAGGTAAGGAGAGAATAGCACTTTTCTTGATCTATTTTTGTCCATTAAATACATATTTATTTCACTTTAGGTACTAATGAGACTGAGTTCACGATAACTATAAATATTGTTGTTTCTTTATAGAAATAATACTCTGAAACAAACTTCAGACTAATGTCAATTATTTTCACCCTGTACTAAGCTTCCAGAAAATGTTAACATCTCCCAGGGGTCACCCTAGGGTCTTCCAAAGCCAAGTTTGTGCTCACTGAACCCCCACAACTACCCCACTCCCCAACTTTTAACATGAACATTCAACCCTGAAAACCTTCAATGAGAATGGAAAACATGATTACAAGTAAAGCTAAACCCTACACTATTACATTTAGGCTCACAAAAGTGAGTTTAATTCACGATGGTATTTCAGAGTCATGACTGATCCCCACTTTGCTACCGTTCTTTAGGTGACAAGGTAGACAATACCCGCCTTCCATTTAATTTGAAAAGTTGTTTGAATTTCAAAATCATAAGATGCAATTATCTGAAGGTAATATTAAGCTGGTGTTTCAGTCTGTGGATTACTTACCCAACGTGAGGGATTTGTGTGTAGAACAGAACATGACAGCTACAGTGTCTGCTGGTGTGAAACCCGAATTATTCCTGAGGGCGAAACAACAAAACGAAACAATGCTTTATAAATACTGTTATAAAAAAGCCTATTTAACAAATCCTCAGTCAAATGTAGTACCTATCTTCATGCAAACATCCTTTTGATCAATCCTGGAGACAGCAGTAATTCTATACCCAAATGCACAGAAATGTCCAAATTTCTTTTTAGAGAGTAATTTCTAGTTTATGCATGAAAAAGAGACAGTCTGAAAAATGTGGTGGCAGGGGAGAGGTCTCTAAGATCATATGCATCATCAGTCTGTGGCACAGGACTTTACAAAAATTCTGCAGCAAGAAACTCCATTAGCGCCCTCACTAGGCTGTCACTTGATTTTAATGCACTGGCTTGAAAGAGTTAATGTGTCTCCAAAAAGGCTTCCCTCAAGGAGCAACACATCTTTTAGGCATCACACCTTTGAGAACTACATGGTGTGAACAAGGATTTAACATCATATGTTTCAGTAAAAATAACAAATTACCAATTTTTAGCAATTACCATGTGCCAAGTATTCCTTTAAGGCCTCTGCATGTAAAGACAAAAATCCTATCAGGTAGCCAGTATGATATCCCTATTGACAGATGAGAAAACTGAGGCACACAGAAATTATGTAACCCACCCAGGACCTCAGAGCTAGGGAGTGAGTGACAGAGTCAGGATTTAAACCAAGTCCAGCTCCTGTGTCTATGCTTAACTGCTAAATAATATGTTAAAAGGCTTCCCTGGTGGCTCAGACGGTAAAGAATCTGCCTGCAATACAGGAGACCTGGGCTTGATCCCTGGGTTGGGAGGATCCTCTGGAGAAGGGAATGGAACCTGCTCCAGTGTTCTTGCCTGAAGAATTCCATGGACAGAGGAGCCTGGTGAGCTACAGTCCATGGGGTCACAAAGAGTCAGACGTGACTGACTGACTTTCAGGCAAGAATACTGGAGTGGGTTGCCATTTCCTTCTCCAGAGGATCTTCCTGACCCAGGGATCGAACCTGCATCTCCTCCAATGGCAGGTGAATTCTTTACCACTGAGCCACCTGGAAAGCCCTTGACTTTTCACTTCACTTCACTATGCTAAAGATAAAAAAATCTTGCTTAGTCAAAATCCCATTAAATGTTAGAGTTAAAATTTTTGTCATGTAATCTTTTTTTTTCTTTTGAACTTTTTATATTGTATTGGAGTATAGTCAATTAACAGTGTTGTGGTAGTTTCAGTTAAACAGTGAAGGGACTCAGCCATACATATACATCTATCCATTCTTCCTCTAACAGATCATCAAAACTTCACAATCATTTGTGCCTGTGTTGGGAGTGGGATATTCAAACACTAGAATTCAATAAAGAAATAATATTGAACTTAAAAAAATCTATTAAATGTTATGGGGATCAGTACTAGTGAATATCATATCGAAATTTCCTATTTTAGATCACAAAGATTTAGAGAACCAAGGACCAAAAAGGTTAGAAATGCAATTATTATTATTGCATCTTTGATATGTTAGAAACTACTCCTTCCTTCAGAATCAGTGTTTGAAGACATAGTGAGTCTATGTGAGTGTATTCATTCCTTGCCCTGAACTCAGACAAGAGAGGGAGCAAAGGGAACAATGTTTTAAAGGCTGACTTTGTACAGTTGCAGATACAACAATCTGTCTAATTGTCAACGATCTCAAAAGAAAGTGACTCCACCATTTCCCCTAGTAACCTTATCCTTTAAAAAAATTTTTATTTTTATTTGCGTTTGGCTGTGCTGGGTCTTTGTTGCTGAGCAGGCTTTCTCTAGTTATGGCAAGCTGGGGCTACCCTCTGGTGGAGGTGCATGGACTTCTCATTGTGGTGGCTGCCCTTGCTGTGGAGCATGGGTTCTAGGTGTTTGGGCTTCAGTAGTTGCAGCGTGTGAGTTCAGTAGTTGTGGCCCTCGGGCTCTAGCGCACAGGCTCAACAGTTGTGGCGCATGAGCTTAATTGCTCTGAGGTATATGGCAATCTTCCCACATGAGGTATGTGGGATCTTCCTGCCTGTCTCCTGCATTGGCAGGCAGATTCTTTACCACTGAGACCCTAGGGAAGCCCCAAAGTGAACCTCATATATAATTTTCACTGGGAGAAAAAGCTTCCCTCAATAGAACCCTCATCCCATTTCTTTGTTACATTCTCACTGGAGGGGAAAAGGACCCTCTCTTCTACCACCTCCTCCTCTCTGCATAATGGTTCCTATATACAGTGGAATATTACTCAGTCATAAAAAGGAATGAAACTGGGTCATTTGTAGAGATGTAGATGGACCTAGAGATAGTCATACAGAGTGAAGTCAGTTAGAAAAACAAACATCGTACATGAAAGCATATGTGTGGAATCTAGAAAACCAGTACAGATGAACCTATTTCCAGGGCAGGAATACAGACGCAGACACAGAGAACGGATGTGTGGACACAGGGCTGGGGAGGGTGGGACGACTGGGGAGACCAGGATTGACATATATACACTACCACGTATAAAGCAGATAGCTAGTGGGAAGCAGCTGTGTGGCACAAGGGGCTCAGTTTGGTGCTCTGGGACAACCTAGAGAGCTTGGGCACGAGGGCATGGAGGGAGGCTCAAGACAGAGGGGATACATGTGTATTTCTGGCTGGTTCATGTTGCTGCTGCTGCTGCTAAGTCGTTTCAGTCGTGTCCGACTCTGTGCGACCCCATAGCCAGCAGCCCACCAGGCTCCCCCGCCCCTGGGATTCTCCAGGCAAGAACACTGGAGTGGGTTGCCATTTCCTTCTCCAGTGCATGAAAGTGAAAAGTGAAAGTGAAGTCGCTCCGTCGTGTCTGACTCTCCGCGAGCCCATGGATTGCAGCCCACGGGGCTCCTCCGTCCGTAGGATTTTCCAGGCAAGAGTACTGGAGTGGGGTGCCATTGCCTTCTCCTGATTCACGCTGAAGAAGAGCAAAAACTAACACAACATCCTAAAGCAATTATACGCCAATGGAAAAAAAAAAGAATATTTAAATTGACTTTTAGTCTCCTCTCCTTTGAAAAGGAATGTAAGTTCATGCTTCTTAACCAGTCTTACTTGCAACTTTTTTGTTTTTCTAATAACATCTTTCCAAATGGAATTTTTGGTGTCTCTCAGGTGAGAGAAAAGGAGGGAAGGATAAAGAGAAAGAGAGAGAGAGAGTGAGAGGCAGAGGGTTAGGGTTTAAGTTTACTGAATTCATAGTAGTGAGAGGGGCTGTGCTTTCAAGAAATCTGATGAGAAGAAAAGGGCCATGGAGATGAGCGTGATTATACAGAAATAATGGATGAAACCACATCCTCAAAGGAGCCTGAGAGGAGGAGCCTGAGATTAGCCTGAGAGTGTTCTCTGGTCTGAGAGTCTGTGAGCTGGAAGAACGAGGCAAGGTGAGTGAAAAACACAAGAAATTTTTCCGGTAGAGAACAAGAAAGTGGAGGTAATTCATGTCAGGGATTTGACTCTCTTGGTAAAGTGTAAGGCGCTTCATTTGTCCTCAGAGAGGTAACCCTATGACCTGACCTGAGAAATAAGAAAAACTTCAGATAAGCAGATTGAGGAACAGGACCTAGTCAATTCCCAATGAACGAAAAATGTCTCCAGGGACGAATGCCCAGCTGTGATGGTGGAACACGTGGGCAGGACGTGCCCAGCTGGCCTGGCCTGGGGCTGTCCCCCAGCCACGGTCTGGTGACAGTAACACTATGAAGACCTTCGAGGCATTTGGCTGACCTTGTTTGTTACCCATTCTCACTATTTCTGGATTTATGTGATTTGGTTTTCTTCCAAGAGAGTCCGGCAATCTGGTTCTTTGGTGAATGCTATTCTGCTTGATATTTGTTCTTTTCCAGATTATAGTAATTTCTGATGTGTCTAAATCTCTCTGGCCAAGAAAGCTCTGACTTAAATCTGGTGTTGGCTGTGTTGTCTGCCATGCTGGAGCAGAGTTGCCAATTTGGCCAAGGAGGATGTCTGTAAGATATGCTTACTTGTCCTCTGTATTTAGGTAGGGAGACCCAAGGTAAGCCCACGCGAGGTGGTGTCTGGCCCTGAGGTGGGTTGAACACTGCCCTAGGTTTCTACTGACACAAAGCCCTTCAGTGGGGAGGGAGAGTCAGGATATAAAAATGGAATGTTTGAGGTTAAAACAATATTCCACCTAAACAGGGCTGACATACTCTATCTCTGATTATAATCAACCCTGAATATTCATTGGAAGGACTGGGATGCTAAAGTTGAAGCTGCCAGACTTTAGCCCCCTGATGTGAAAAGACCCTGATGCTGGGAAAGACGGAAGGCAAAGAGAAGAGGGAGGCAGGGGATGAGATGGTTAGATAGCATCACCGACTCAATGCACATGAACTTGAGCAAACTCCAGGAGACAGTGGAGGACTGGGAGGCCTGGTGTGCTGCAGTCTGTGGGGTCGCAGAGTTGGACATTACTTAGTGACTAAACAACAACAACATACCCTGTCTCTACAGTAACAGACTGTTCTATATCGCGGATCTTGGGGAAGCCAGTGGAGCACGTACTCACTTAACGGTCTATCCGAGATGGAGGGTGGGGAGGGGGAGGATGGTGAGTAACCACAGCAGCAAACTTACAAAAGAGTTCTATCATACGTATACATATTTACTTGAACTACAGTCGATTTGCAGCAAATATTTATTGAGCACTTTAAGCATTTTGCATCCAATATTTCTTTCTTCACAGAACAGCCTTATACAGTAACAGTATTTTTTTCTTTGCTTTTTCCAAAAAGGGATCTTAAAGCAGAGTTAGTTGCATCAAGTCACATAGATTAGGAGGCTGTCCCAAACTGTGAAGACGAGTTTGCTTTCTGAGAAGAATATTATAAAAAACCGAAACCACCACACAATTTAGTGGATGACAGCAGCTAAGTAAGCCTCCTTCACCCACACTCGGGGGTTAAATGGCAGAAAGTCAAGATAACACAAAAAAACGGTCTCCTGTACATTATACTGAGTAGTAACGACTGTAATTATTTTCAGTGATTATCATCTCTATTGTGCCTGCTCACATTCTTGAAAGGAACTGCATTACTATTTATTTTCCAATTCTACCTTATCTCTTTTTAATATTGATTTTCTTTTTATCTCGTTCTTATAATTCTTTTGATTACTTTGGCTTCCCTTGAGATGTTTATTTCTTTTGCCTCCCAACTGGTCTTTTTATTCTCTCACAAAGCTTTCAATCAGTGTTTTCCACATAATATTTATTTTGCCTGCCTTTGCAGTACCCACAAAGGAAAACATGTCAGAAGGTTTTACTAGCAGAATTACAGAATGTGAAGCAGAGAAGGTCCTCTGAGATAGTCCCGTCTAAGCCCACTGTTTTTACAGGGGGAAAGTTCCGTGCGAAAACTTTCCTTTGTTAACCTGGGTACCAGTGTTTTGTCTTCACCGGTTTTAGGAGACCTTGTCTGTCCCCAGCTCTGTGGCACTAAACAAGTTAAGCAGAACTCTGGCTTAGTTGCCCCATCTCTAAATAGTAAACTTCCCATTAATGTGAAACAGAACGCCAGTCAAGGTTCGATGCATGAGGCAGGGCGCTCAGGGCCGGTGCACTGGGATGACCCAGAGGGATGGGATGGGAGGGAGGTGAGAGGGGGGTTCAGGATGCGGGACACATGTACACCCATGGCTGATTCATGTCAACGTATGGCAAAAACCACTACAGTATTGTAAAGTAATTAGCCTCCAATTAAAATAAATAAATAAATAAAAAAAAAAACACAAAAACTGAAAAAAAAAAAATAAATAAATAAGGCTCGTCTTCCCTTCCTCCCTGCCTGCCTCTCCCCTTCTCCTGCTCTTCAGGTGACATCCCCCCTTCCCTCCCTGGGCTATGATCAGAGGCTGAATGAGACATCTCATAGAAAATGTACTGATAAGAACCAAAGCACCCAGTACAAATATTTAAATATTTGTTTTCTCCCTTTTCCTTTCTTTATGGTTTCTTCTGTCACTCTAGAGACATTCTCTGTTTCTATTACTCTAGTTGTCAACCTACCAAACTGTCTTATTTTGGAAAGTTTCCCCATTGCTTCTTTTTTTTTTTTCTAAGCTTTTTAACATTTTTCTTCTAACTTTGAAGCTTCCGAAAGTCACAGAAAGCTTAGGTCGCTGTGGACAAAGGCCTCTCGGTTTGATGAATGAACTCCCCATTCCTAGCAACCGTGACAGAGAAGTGTCAAAAAGAATGCATTACAAAACTAGAAATGCTGATTCTCTCTCTTCCACAATTAGTTTTTGAAATAATATAAACTACTGCGATATAACAAATATTTTACAGTAGCTCACATTTCCAGAGCACTTGCTGTATACTAGGTATTATGCTGAGGGCTTTATGTACATATTATTTAATTTTCCAAATGACCCTATGAGATAGGTATTAGTACTGTCTTCATTTTATAAATGAGGACACTGACAAAAGTTATAAAGTTATTACACAGAATGAAAACTCAAATCCATCGGACTCCAGAGTTGGAATTTTTAACCCTGATGCTATTCTGTGAACTGATAATTCAGGATACAGAATGTACTCTCAAATGTACTTTAAATACTCAGAGTATTAATAGAAGAGGCTCCCATGCTGCACACTACAGAGGTAATAGTTGAGGTTTGTAAACCTAAGAAATATTAACCAGGTAAGCAGAGTGTTGAAGGGAAGTTGAATTTTCTTGGCTGGGTCTCTCCTGGTTTATGCTAAACTTCCACCATCAGAGGTCAGTGGCATACTGTACAAAAAAAGACAGACTGATTTCTCTGCTGAGATTTCTGTCTCTGATTTAGTTTTATTGGACTGGTAAGTTAAAGAAAAGAAAAAACCTACTACAGGCCAATTTTATTAATTTTAAGAAGGAAGGAACAAAAAGTAGGAAAAGAAAAGAACTCAATGACATATAAACCAATGGGTTCTTGTTCTAACTCTGGGTATTGTTGACTAATTTGTGTGTGTGTGAACTTGAAGAATCCAGTCACATACTCACTACAAATTCCCCAATCAAAACAAATATTAGGAATTTTAAAAGTAACTGAAGTAGCTTAGTGTGGTGGAAACAGCTAGGGTAAATGCTTTTGGAAATGTCAAATGGAGATGACACGCAATTCTAAGTGCAGCATCTGCCATCTGATTTGGGGTAAGTCATTAAACTACTCAAATCTGATTTCAGGCAAGTTCCTAAACTCCTCTAAGTGTGGGTCATCATCTGCAAAATAGCAACCCACACGCACAGTATCCTGGTCTTCTGCTGTCAGACTTACACAAAATAACACATGCAGAAACGGTAGCATGGTACCTGACACAGAGCAGGGTTCAATAAATGTTGGTATTTTTCACTTCTCCAATAAAATCCTCAGGTGTTATGGGGTCTTCCAATGTGAAAACAGAACGTGAAGATCATGAATTTCGTCTAATCGAAACATGTCCAAATTTTAATGGCGTGTTTCGGGGCTCTACAGCCAGTACCGAGGAGCAGAGTTATAGCTACTCCACATTCGGTTGTTTACCAAGGAACATGCACGTCTGGCAGGGGGCCAAGCAAGTTCAAAACACAACAGAACTTCAGTGAAGGCAGAACAGAAGGGCCTCAAAACCACAAGGCTTTATGAAGTCCGGCCTCCTTCATGAGGAATAGCCTCGCTTCTAATTTGACTGGTTGGAATATGCCCACCCCCGCCAACAGCAATAATCCCAATAGAGGCTGTTCTGTGGCCCTTCAAGGCATTTTTCAGTCACTGATGGGGTATCTGTATTCCACTTACTCTCACGGGATGGATGAGTGAGTCTGATGATTACTTTTGCCACAAGGACCAGCAAGCAAACAACCAGCAAAAGGCAAACATCTTTTTGAAGATGACGTAACGAGCCATTTACAAAAGGAACTTTAAAATAGCTTCTACTCTCAGACTTACCCAATTAAGTCACATTTTCTCTGTAACTTAATGGCTCTGGGCTTTATTCTTACTTCATAAATCACAAGCACAGGCTTGGAAAAATGTTTCCAATTACGCCAATCAATACATTTTTATTGACTGTTTACAACTGGCCTCCAGCCGCACCAAGTGCTCTGAGAGCCAAGCGCCTAACGCGCGGCCTGAACCATCCACGCTCTGACACCACTCCAGGCTTCGCAAGCAAGCCAGGCTCCTCCCCTTGTGGCAACTCACTGCCAGGAACTGGCATTCCAGGGCCTGGCAATCTGGCCCAAGCTTACCTTCCCAGTTACTAGTATTATTTTCCGTTTTCTTTTACTCCTATTGTTCCGCTAGGTCGTGTGTGTGTCTGTGTGTGTCTAAATGTGCATCACTGTTTCTTCTTCCCAAAACTCCCTCTTTGCGCCTGCGTTTGCTAAATAGTTAGCTATTCTCTGTGACTCATGTCAAATGCCATCTCTTCCATGGAGTCTTGCTCTCCCACTCTCTCTGAAAGTGCCTTCTTCTTTGAATTGTCTATGGGTTGTGTTATCGCAGCACTAACAGAACACTCAGCTATCAGTACCTATATATCTAGTCTGTAAAGTCCTACAGGATCAAAATCCTTACGTGTAGTATTCACTATGGTAACTTTCTCATATCTGTTGAATGTATAATACTGGTGGAAGACGTTTCATTAGAGGTGAGCCTTTAAGAATAAGAAAGATGAAGTAGGACACAGAGACCAATTTTGACATGGGGCCAGCCTAAGCAAGGGACAGAAATGAGAATGTTTGAGATTCCTCTAGGGAACAGCGAAGATTTTATCTCAACCTACAGCTTAGACAGTGTGAACTCTAGTAGCGGTTCACTCAGCCCCTCAAACGAACCTCATTCTGCAGGCACTGGATAACCATTGAAGATCTCTGAACAAGACAGCTATTATCAGAACTCCAAGCCACTGGAAACGAAATGAAATGCACAAGAAAAATCCAGTCTGCAAATGAAGGCTACCAGAAAGTCATCCATGGCAATAGTCTAGGGAGAAAGGCAATGAGAGCCTGAATTAGGGAAGCAGCTTTGGAAGCACAAGAAATATGATCAAGGCAGGATCAAGACATTTAAAAAAGAATTATGTGAAGGAGTCCAGTCTGAGCAACTCTGTGGATGACAGCTTCATTCATACCGAGTGCAGTAAGTCAGAAAGAGAAAAACAAATATCATGTATCAGTCCATATATATGGAATCTAGAAAAATGGTAGAGAAGAGCCTAGTTTTAGGAATAGAGATGCAGACAGAGAATGGACACGTGGGCACAGGGTGGGAGGGGGAGGGCAGGATGAACTGGGAGAGTTGGCACTGGCATATATACGCCACGATATGTCAAATTTACCCTGGTGGCTCAGCTGCTGAAGAATCCGCCTGCAATGTGGGAGACCTGGGTTCAGTTCCAGGGTTGGGAAGATCCCCTGGAGAAGGGAAAGGCTACCCACTCCAGTTATTCTTGCCTGGAGAATTCCATGGACAGAGGAGTCTGGCAGGCTATAGTCCATGGGGTCGCAGAGTTGGACACGACTTTCAGTTTCACTTTCACATGTAAAATAGCTAGCTAGTGGGAAGCTGCTACATAGCACAGGGAGCTCAGCTCCGTGCTCTGTGATGACCTAGCAGGGTGGGATGGGGTGAGGGGGAAGGCCAAGAGGGTGGGGATATATATATATACACTTAGAGCTGATTTAGTTGTATGTAAAGTGGTTATACTCCAAAAAAGAGAAAAGAATACATGCTCCAGTAAATCAACTCCCTGAGTTCAAATCCCAGCTTTACCATGTAAGAGTTGTGTGATTTTTAGACAAGCAGGTTTACCCTCATCTGTAAAGTGGAAAGAATGATTTCACTTAGTTATATGGCTTTTGTAAGACTGAAATATGTTAATATATTCAAAGAGCTTGGAAAAACTGGTACATATATAAAGAACTCAATATATACTAGTACCATTCTCATTAAAAAAAGAGAGAGAGACAAAGTATTAGGGCAAAAGATTAATTCCATTTTGCAGGTGTTGAGTCTGAGGTCTTGTTAAGACAGTCAGGTGAAGATATCCAAAAGCAAAGTGGGAAGCAGAGCAGGCGCTCCAGGAAAACACTGCAGTGGAAGGTCCAGTGTTCATCAGCAGGAAGCTGAGAGCTGCAGCCAGTGAAACAGAGAAGGCTGCCTAAGCACACAGTGCGAGTGATGAAACGAGGGCCAAGCACAGGTCATTTGGTAATGCCTACAACGTGATGGTGGCGAGAGCAAGATGGAACAGCCAGGAGACAGAAGACCAGGGAAGGGTGGAGGGGCCCAGAAGTTAAGCACAGAGCATGATTCTCAGGAAGTGGCGCTAGTGGTAAAGAATCCACCTGTCAGTGCAGGAGACGCAAGAGAATCGGGTTTGATCCCTGGGTGGGGAAGATCTACTAGAGGAGGAAATAGCAAGCCACTCTAGTATTGTTGCCTGGGAAATTCCATGAACAGAGGACTCTGGCAGGCTAGAGTCCATAGGGTCGCAAAGAGTCACACATGACTGAGTGCATGTGTGTGTGCATGCGCACACACACACACATACACACACACACATCTAATCACTTACCTTGTAGAAAAGATGAAAGTTAAAAGCATAAAACTCAGTTGAATAGAACATACTGAAAAAAAAAAGATTAAATCTAAATTAGCACTGTAAAAACAATATCTGCAGCCTACTTATTGGTATGCTTAGTTTTGTCTGAAAGTTATGGGAACTCAAGTACAAAAACAAATGAATAAGCCAAACAAACACACATTGCTAAACTGACAGAATCATTTAAACTAGTAGGACTTGATCTGTTCTTATGAAAGATACTCCCAGAGATAAGCTATGATATTTGCTACTCAGGGTAGGTCTAAGACCTTCTTTGATTTAAATTTGGTTATTTAATTTGTTCAGTTTAGGAAAAGCTGGTTTATCCGATGAAAATTAGCAAATAGCAAATCACAAATGAGGTAGCATGCAACATATATTTTAGAATAACTCATGTTGATATTAATAACAAAAGATTCTTTGATATTACAATTACCAAAAGTTGTCTTTGGTATTACAGGGTATGGAGCAAAAGCTTAGTTTTTGAGCCTAGCAGTTATTTGCATGGTATAGTCTGCTGCTTCTTAAAATGAAATGATATTACTTTGGGTTTATTTTATTAATAATAGAAAAAAGTGACCTAATAGTCACATTTTAACCAGTGCAGCCAATTACTACATTCAGAAAACAACAGTACCATATATTATAAATCCCACTTTTAATTCACAATAAAGGGTAGAATAAACTTCAAGTTAAAAATTTTAAAATAGGCAAGAAAGGGGTCACAACATTTGAATTTGATAGCTGTTACGGCTTCTTTCATCAACTATTATAAATCAGACATAAATAAACAAAGGAGATTAAGTCATAAGTGGATGCTGATGTCTTTTTAAAGAACAGATACCCACAGTCACTACATATAATATGAAACGAAATATTCTTTTCTAATCAAATGAACCTTGGCAATGAATTTAGGGATCACAAATAGTTATGCTTTGCTAGTGGGGAGGCTGAGGAGACAGCCAGGACAGCCTGCCCTCCGACTTACTTATGAAGAGTACCAGAAGGAGGCTGAATTTATCCAGGTCGATACTTGGGTTCGAGAACGTGTCACAGAAGGTTGTGTAGATGATCATGAGGAGCACACTGCTGCTGACGGCACCAAAAGGAGGCTGCTTTCTTTCGAGCCAGTCCTTGATGTATCTTCGGACAATCTGAAACACAGAGACCAACAGGTTGCCTCTTTTCAGAGGGAGTCGGGTTGGGCATCGTAAAGTGATTCTGACAGCGAAAGACAGAAAGGAAAGAGAATAATTTGGATGAGGGCCACAGTGGATTTCAGAGCTTCCCTGCCACCCCATTCTTCTTCTGGGGAATTTAACATTTGTACTGCAGCTTCCACTAGTGTCCATAATGAGAGTATATTTTCAACTGCATTCAAATCCATCCTTAATCATGCCAAATGCTCTTTGCTGGCTGTCAGTGAGACATGCCCATTAAGCCTCCCCAAAGTTTATCTCCTCTGCTGATCCTAATGGATGTGTGTAATTATCACAGTCCCCTTTGCCTCAACAGACAACTCCAAGTGCAACTTTGGGAATCTTAAAAATCTGACATCTTCAAGAATTTCAAGACGGTAGATAATCGAAAGTGATCCATGGAACATATTAATATTTAAAATGCTAGCAACGCACCAGAAGTTTTTAATTAAATTATAACTCATGCTTGAAAAGCAAAAGTGCATGTGTTGTGGGAGTTTAAATAATTCAGATGCTGAATATCTAGAGTTTTTGTGAATCCAAAGACAAATGCCATTTGCATGCTTTTAGAATTCTAGAATTAACACTTAAAAATGAATAAACCTGTCCTAACTTTCCTACAAAAAGGTGAGTGAAACATGAGGTTATATGGCAGTCCCCTCATATTTTAAAATCAAATCAGATATTTCAACTCAGGACAGCCTGAACACTGGCAATAACTTTAAGTTTGGATATAAAAGTGAACCACTCTATTTAAAACCTTTGGCTTTTGAAAGAAGCTGAACAAACCTGATAATGAGGACTAGAGTTGAGACACATTAAGTTCTGAGTCACTCATTATCCTGCATAATTGAACATGAGATTTCACAACAGGCTGAATTACTATGATCCATTAGCAATAATGAGGTCAGGGAACTTCTCCTGACAAGGCTGATGGGGTTCTGTCATCTTCCACTCTGTCACTAAAAAGGTTTAATTCGCAATGAGGCATGCCTTCACAGATCCTCAAGAACAAATAAATGACTCTCCAGAGAACCTGCGGCCGGCGGGCTATTGGATCAATTTCCTCCCACCTCAAGGACTCAGTAGGTGAAAGAAGTGTTGAAGAAGGTGTTCTGGCAGCAAGCTGACCGGTTGGTAAGAGAAGCAGGGTCAGCACCTTGAAGGGTGGGTGGGATGGGAAGAGAAAGAGGGCTTTATATAGAAATGTCTGTGTTTGGGTAAGTCGCTCAGTTGTGTCTGACTCTTTGCGACCCCATGGACTATATAGTCCATGGAATTATCCAGGCCAGAATACTGGAGTGGGTAGCCTTTCCCTTCTCCAGGGGATCTTCCCAACCCAGGGATCGAACTCAGCTCTCCTGCATTGCAGGTGGATTCTTTACCATCTGAGCCACAACAGTGTTAAATATTTTTAAAAAGTACAACTTGGAATTAAAGTTATAGCTGCATTTATTAAAAAACTGTGTTTTGTTTCTATAAAAGCAATTGAAAACCATAGTAATTTATCTAGTGATCATTTCTTTCTTTACAATGAAAATGTAGTGAGGTATAGAGAAATAGTTCTATTACACAGCATTACAGACTGATGTATCAGAACACACATTTTGGTAACTGAGGGACTCAGAAAAGCTATGAGCAACTTCAACAGCACATTAAAAAGCAGAGATATTACTTTGCCAACAAAGGTCCATCTAGTAAAAGCTATGGTTTTTCCAGTAGTTATGTATGCATGTGACAGTTGGACTATAAAGAAAGCTGAGCACTGAAGAATTGATGCTTTTGAACTGTGGTGTTGGACAAGACTCTTGAGAGTCCCTTGGACTGCAAGGAGATCAAACCAGTCCATCCTAAAGGAAATCAGTCCTGAATATTCACTTGAAGGACTGATGCTAAAGCTGAAATTCCAATACTATGGTCATCTGATGCAAAGAACTGACTCATTGGAAAAGACCCTGATGCTGGGAAAGATTGAGGGCAGGAGGAGAAGGGGACGACACAGGATGAGATGGTTGCATGGCATCACTGACTCAATGGACATGAGTTTGAGCAAGCTCCGGGAATTGGTGATGGACAGGGAGGCCTGGCGTGCTGCAGTCCATGGGGTCGCAAAGAGTCGGACACGACTGAGCGATTGAACTGACCTGAACTGAGGGACTCAGACGGCCCCATGTTCAGATATATCACCATGGGGCATGTGTGCTCAGTTGTGTCTGACTCTTTGAGACCCCATGGACTATAATCCACCAGCCTCCCCTGTCCATGGGGTTTCCCAGGCAAGAATACTGGAGTGGATTGCCATTCCCTTCTCCAGGCACCATGGGGGTAGCTGCTTAATAGAAGGTCACAGATGTTTCACTTAAAAGGTCATTCTATAACCTATTGTTCCTAGTAGCATTAATGCTGATAATTGCTCTAATCAATGCAACTCAACATCTTTAGGAAATAAAACATGGAAATTACATGGGGTTACTGAAGTTGATAGTCTCCAATTTTGTTTTAATATATAATGGTTAAAAACACAGAAGTTCTCTCTCTGCAATAGATTATAGAATGTAGGATCCCAATTCCAAAAGAAAAAGCCCCACTACCTCTGACAAAATAAACAAATAAATATGAACGAGGTATAACTCACCAATTTAAAAACCAAGACAAACCTGTAATCGTCAATCAACTTTATAAGTTTTAATCTGACTTAGCCAACCTAATTAGTACCTCTTTCTTCATTACAAAGTACTCAGAGCCTCACAGTATATTAGGATTCTTTTAAAATGGCAAGAAACAGGGACGCCAAATTCTGCACCCTCCTAGCTGACATGCCTTTCCTCTCAACTCTTCACGTTGGATACTGAATCTCAAAGTAGAAAACAACTAGAAGGTTGGAAACTTTACAGACTCATAAGTGAAATGATAACCCTAGTGGAAAACAGATTGTTCTTTACTGTTTTTAGTCTCATAGTGATATTTGTCTGTGTTTCTATACCTTGCCAGCCTCCACAGGGCGTTTTCATCTCCTTCTAAAATTAAAATCACAAAACACCTTCTTTTGCACTGTGTAGCTAGAAAAGTGTTAAAATATTTCACAAACTACTGGGTGAAGTCGTGTTGATATGCCTCAAATATGGGCTTAGGATATAAACTCCAGGAAACCCAACTTCTCTTACACTTTTGACACAAACATTCTCCACTTGTCAAGAATTCATGTCATTTAAAAATTCTCCAAACCTCTTTGCCTTACCCCAGTGTTTAATAACCTTATAGGAAACAAGACTTAGCTTAGAGATAGACAAACGCAACCTGGTATAAACCACTCAGAATTCTCTTTTTTTGGGGGGGGGGAAAAAGTCAAAATGAAGTGGAAAAACGCATTCTGGTGAGGTGGCTTGTTGTAACTTCTTCAGAATCTATACTAATTCATTTTCCCTCATAGCTCTCAGAGATGCATTCTCTCAAAATTAAATGACAAATCCTCACTAACTTGCTTGCTTTTCACTGTGGAGATACAAGGGGAAAAAAATCTTCCATCAGAAGCCTTTTGCTTTTATTGTCTCGCCCTCTGCATTTTGATTTTCTTTACTTTAGATTAAGCACCAGGAAAGGTTAAAACGAAACTTAAATTTTTGAATCCTTGTATTTCTAATAAGCTGAACTGCATGCCAATTACTGCATCATCTCCAAGGTGAGACCTTGAAAAAATAATAGTCTTGGGTGAAGAAAGTTGATATGCAGAGGTAAGTGAGAAGTATAATAGCCATCATTTTGTTTTCTTCATTTTTTTTCCAGGGCATTTTCTTGTGCTTTTCTTTCTGTCTTTACACTTACAAATTGATTTTTGAGTGGGGATGGATGATGGTTGATTTTTCAGGTTAAGTTTGATTTTAAAATTCTTTTTTTTTTTCAGATAGTTTTAGATTGTTTCTTCAATTTTTTAGAAGATTTTTTTGTGTCTTTTATTAAAAAATTTTTTTAAGAGTTCACACAATTTAAAAAAATTAATTAATTTTAATTGGAGGCTAATTACTTTACAATACTGTAGTGGTTTAGGTTGCTTTCCATTTACAGTTACTACAAAATATTGACTATATTTCCCATGTTGTACAGTACATCCTTGAGCCTGTCTTGCACCCGATAGTTTGTGCCTCCCACTCCTCAATCTCTGTACTGCTCCGTCCCCCTCCCCACTGTAACCACTTATTTGTTTATATCGTGAGTCTGCCTTTTTTTTTTTAATCTTCAATTTTTAATCCTCTATTCCACTGAATATATATATTTTTAGAAAGTGATTTGTTTCTTCATTAATGTTCTTTTGAAATGTACAGTCAGGGATGTGACATCAAATTCAATTATGTAACATTTATTAAATACTGAGTAGATTCAAACTAATATTTCACTTTCTTTAAACAAAAGTGTAAACAATAATAATAAATGGATTATTTATTTTAAATAGAAGCACCCATCTATTTAAAAGAAGCACCCATCATCGACTTCACTCTCTGAAATTCTTTCCCCCTACTAACATTTACTTCCATTCTCAGGAACAAGGTTAAGCAGATTCTATCCCTGCTCGGGTTACAGCTGAAAACAAAGGTACCTGAGAGCCCAAACAGCTTGCATCGAATGCTAAAAAGCTAGTCACATGGATTATTAGGACTCTCACCTCTATCTCTCGAGTGAACGATAGCACAGGGGTTCAAGGTATAGACTTTGGAGCATCTTACTTTGTGATCTTGGCCAAATTCCTTAACTTCCCTGGGCTGCATCTCTAAAATGAATAGGCTAGTAATTGTAGCGAGGACTAAGTGATTAAATAAATATAAAATGCTTGAGAACCAGGGGCTGTACATGGTAAATAACAACTACTCTTATTCCCAAGTCCCAGTCTGCTGACGTTTCTATCACAGCACTCTTCACCTATATATCCCATTGCATGATGCATTAATAGAAGCCACTCCTCTCCCAGAGCGATTCAAGTGAGGCGATGGAAACCTAATATCATTTTATAAGTGCAAAATTTTACTAGCATTAATAACATTAACTGCAGCTTCAGCTGAAGATTATTTAATATGAAAAGTCAGTCTCAAACTGAGAAACAAAGCATGAACGAGGGGACTAGAAAATGCATAAGTGATAAATAATATGCTTTTTTACTATTAACTTATTGAAGTGAGGTTTAGTGTGCTGTTTTAAAAAAATATTTTTCAAAGGTAGTGGAAATTCTATTTCATTAACATTGATTCATAAATCTCTCAAATCTAATGCATAAAACAAGCATTTGTCATAGGCACTTAGATATATTGAAGGTTTTATCAGAAAAGAAGAAACATTACAATAAGCACACACTTAATTTCATTCTAGAATTGATGGAAGCAAGCAATCTCCCAACCATCTATGGAAAGACTAATCTTATCTCACACACTCACGGCATCTCCGAGCTGGAAGATATTAAACTCTTAGCTCTACAAACGAGGTAAGTGAGACCTAGAAATCATGTGTATACCCAGGCAGTGGCAAAGACCAAACTAGACCTCACGCGTCAGCGTGTCAGACTGTGCATCAGTGTGTCACGTGTCAGACCACCTGTGACTGATGTGTCAGTCATTCGATAATGATTTCAGTCCAAAAGAAGTACTGTCTGGAGCAAACACGTACACTCAAAAAGCAAACAAAGTCCACTCTAAGAAAAGTAAATAAGAAACGGAATGATAAAAGTTTTATCATCATTAAAAGATTAAGGAAAATATTTTCAACTCACCTTTCCTGGTCTTTTTCTTCTCTTTCTAGTTCCCAGCATTTATTTAACAGGTAATAATAAAATCTCATTTAAAATGCATATAAAAATCTACGGAAATGTTTACTTTACTATATGGCAACTCTGATTATAATTGAGAAATGAGGCTGCATTGCCAGGAACCTAGTTCCTCTGAAGTAGGACGCTGAGCACTTCTGACAAGGCCCTCAAAGACCATATCTCAAAGGTTAGGTTGGTCAGTGAGCAAATGAACAGAGAGATTAAACAGCAGGCAAGGTCCCTGGTCTCATGGAGCTCACATTTGAGGAAATAAATAAAAAGCAAAAGGGACAAGTTAACATGAAGTAGATAATGATCCATACCAAACAGAGATGCAAACTGGATAATACGCTAGGGACTGAGTGGGTTAGCCTGTGGAGGAAGGGCCTTTCTTAGGAGGTGACAGGTCCCAAACAGAGGGACAGGCAGGACAGAGGCTGACAGGTTTCAGAAACGGAAGCAAAGTCAGCGAGACCCAAGGGTAATGGCAAGTGGGAGAGTGTCAGGGGAAGTAAGAGGGATTTGAAAGTAGAGGACAGGGTAAAATGATCTCATAAGGAAGCCGAGCAGGATGTCTGGGAAGTGCTGAATGACATTCTAAATGTGGGGTCATGAATTTAAAACAAGATGGGAACCAATAATATGTTTCTCTCTAGCAAAGCTGGTTGTTGCTCAGTCGCTCAGTCATGTCCGACTCTTTGTGACCCCATGGACTGCAGCACGCCAGGCTTCCCTGTCCTTCACCATCTCCTGGAGCTTGCTCAAACTCATGTCCATTGAGTCGGTGATGCCTGGGAAATCCCATGGACAGAGGAGCCTAGTGGGCTACAGCCCACGGGATGCAAAAGAGTCCGGAGAGTTGGACAGGACTGAGTGAAGCCGGAGATCTTGGGAAAACGGCTGGCGGGGCTACTGAGAGGAAAAATTCAAAGTTTTCTTCAGCCAAGGTTTTAATACAGTGTGCATCCGACTCCTGAAAGGAAGTGAAAGTGAAAGCCGCTCAGTTGTGTCCAGCTCTTTGCAAGCCCACGGACTATACAGTCCATGGAATTCTCCAGGCCAGAATACTGGAGTGGGTAGCCTTTCCCTTCTCCAGGGGATCTTCCCAACCCAGGGATTGAACCCAGCTCTCCCGCATTGCAGGCGGATGCTTCACCAGCTGAGTATGCTAACTAAATACACTTATGCTAGAGCTTCTGCTTCTGGGAAGCTCACAGGTGCTACCTTACTGTCGCTCCTAATACATATGATGAGTCAAGTACGATGGGAGCACCGGAATTTAATCTAGGGCCGGGGTGTCAGAGCACTTCAGAGGGCACCTCTGTCCTGAGTCTTTAGGGGCGAGCAGGAGTTTTCTGCCAGAAAGGAAGGAAACAGGAAGGTAAAGGCAAGGAGCAGAGAAGAGGCACACGCGGGGCAGAAGAGAAGGCTGCGAAGCAGATGGTGGAGGCAGATGTGAAGGACGCTGACAAGCGGGCTGGGGTCAGACTGGGAGGGCTTCGTGAGCCACACGAGGAGCAGGTGGCAGGGAGCCACAGGGGAAGTTTCTAAGGCGAGGAATAACAGAACCTGGCTAGTTTTGTTTTTAGGACTACCCTGGAGATGGTGAAGACACTGGCTGGAGACTGGAAGGGATTTCCAGCACAGAGAGCGGTCTGACTGACGGAACCAGCTCAGCTGAGGTCCTCTTTGGGAACTGCTGCTAAGACAGCAGACTCAGGCAAGGGTAGACCTCTCCCGGGCGAGGGGGTGGGCAGGAGTGGGAGGCAGCATGTGATGACTGCTCTTTGTGAAAGGAGAAAAACCAGGCACTCATGTCTCAGGGGGAGAAGGCCATGGCACCCCACTCCAGTACTCTTGCCTGGCAAATCCCATGGACGGAGGAGCCTGGTGGGCTGCAGTCCATGGGGTTGCTAGACATCGGACAAGACTGAGAGACTTCACTTTCACTTTTCACTTTTATGCATTGGAGAAGGAAATGGCAACCCACCCCAGTGTTCTTGCCTGGAGAATCCCAGGGATGGGGGCGCCTGGTGGGCTGCCGTCTATGGGGTTGCACAGAGTCAGACACAACTGAAATGACTTAGCAACAGTAGCATGTCTTAGGGAGGACAACTCTGAGGGGTGGGTCCGGCCTGAGATCCCTCTGGGGCAGCATCACAGACAACCCCTCCCTCATCCCACTTGTCTCAGGCTCCCTGCTGCTGATCCCAAGGGTCCCCCCCATTCAACTTCCTGCATGGAAACCTCGGTCTCAGACTTGATTTCCTGGAGAGCCTAAGACAGCAGGTCAAGACTACATGTCTGTACACACACCGTTTTTAAATAGCTAATGCCTCAAAGAATTACTTCCTGTTTCGTATCTACAGGGAATTTGAAAATGATGATGAAACTACAGAACACTTACCTGTATCAGGCTGTATGAGGGAAAAAACTTTAGATCCATCATATTTCATGTGACCTTCACCATAACCCTTTAAGATAGGTACTGTTATTCTACAATTTGATAAATTATGAACCTGGAGCTAAGGAGATTACATGACTTGCCCAAGGTCACACAGCAAATAGAAGGCAGGACTAAGAACCAGAGCCTAGTTGCTCTTAACTCAAGGTCTGGGCTCTTCACCATCCTAACGTACAATTTTGCTAAGACTCACTAGCTTTAGCAGTACATTAAATTCTGTATGCTGTTACTGTGGCTTCCTAGGATTAAAACAACAACCTTGTTTTTAAATTTGTATGCTCATAATTGAATTATATACTCATTATCAACCTGTTATAAGAAGTTAGGAATTTCTTCTATGAGTCTAACTCAGTAAGAATAATAAAGGAAACTAAATTTTCTAAGATCGAATTTAAAGAGCTAATAGAATTAAATGTTTGTTTTATCAATTACAGCATCACAAGCTTGATCACTGCTATCAGAGAAGGCTAAGAAGGTGGTCAAATGCAGATGCCTGTTCCTCAAATGGTCCTAAATGCTGACACCATATTGGAAATCAAGGTAATGATTTGCTAGATTTTTTCCAAGCTAGCAACATAGCTACAATAAGGAATGATAAATTAAAAAATCAAGACTGTATGCAGGTGTCCCTATATATAGCTATCTGCAAAGCAGACTGATGTTCATTAAAAAAATAAAAAGATAGGACTATTGTGATTGAGGAAACTTGTGTTTCACAATCTTAGATTTTTATTTAACCATCTCTTCCCCTGATTTGCTTTTCTCTCAACTGTCCTGACACTACATAATAATTCACAATTTGACCTATAAAGAAAAAGAGCCGAGAGAACTGGAGACCTTACCTGTCCAATAATGAGGGGAACCACAACAGTCATAAAAAGCTGAGAAAAAATAGACGTAAAAGGCACAGAAGAGGATGAGCCAAGCTGCAAAACAAGAATATAAGAGGAGCTAGAATTACTTTCAATTAGTTATCAAGAATGCTATTCATTAGTGCAATAAATGAATTCTCCCACATGCACCAAAAACTTGGTAGCTAAAGACAAAAAGCAAGTTACTTTTATTTTCGAAATTTAGCACAAGATAAACTGAATAGCTTAATATATAATTTTGTTTTGTGAGACTAAGATTGAAGAAAAATAACTACTGTTTTGCAGTTAACTTATATGGTTTATTACATGTCTGACTCTTTGTGACCCCATGGACTGTAACCTAGGTCTCCTTTTTCATGGGATTCCCCAGGCAAGAATACTGGAATGGGTTGCCATGCCCTCCTCCAGGGCATCTTTCCCACCCAAGGATCGAACTATTATGTCTCCTGCTTTGGCAGGTGGGTTCTTTACCACCAGCGCCTCCTGGGAAACCCTGTTATTAAATACTTTACTGACTGTAAAGTCATTCTGTGTCTACACTGTCTCTAATCACATGGCATGATATTTCATCTGTAATCAAAGTTTATGTGATTTCTATTTTATCCATCTGCAGATACCTAAGCCAAATAAGTATGTCTTATTATTTTATTATCAAGATAACATTTTTATTTATGTAAATGAAATAGTTTGTAACTCTCCCAACCCTCCAAAACAAAGGCAGTGATCTCATGTCCTTAAAAATTTATTCTTACACAAAACCTTGGAAATGGGAAATCCTGAAACAACTTATTTTTCAACTTAAAATTTCAATGTACCGTTTCTAAATTGGTATGCCTGAACATTGATCATAATTCTTGTTTTGACTCCATCCTCGTTTTCTGGTTCTTGCTGTGCTAATGATTGCAGTCTCAGCTTCATAAACATGTTACTGCTGGACCATAAGGCAGCGTTTCTCTGTGAACACAGTCACACGCTCGCATTAACCTCCACTGCCAAGAATTGCTGCCTTCCTATTAACTTTCTTTAAAAAAAAAAGTCTTTATTGAACCTGTTCCAATACTGTTTCTGCTTTATGTCTTGGTTTTTTGGCCGCAAGGCATGTGGGACCTTAGCTCCCCAATCGGGGATTGAACCCGCACCCTGCATTAGAAGTGCAGAGTCTTAACCACCGGACTGACAGGGAAGTCCACCTGCTAACTTTCTCATATTTTTTCAAAACCTCCTTTCTGGACAAAGAGTAGCTGTTTCATAGATGTTCATCTCTTTCATGAGTCCCTTCTGCAACATCTCCCCGGGCCTTGGAACTTTCTTTCACCTTCCTCTGCAGACCAAACCTCAATTTCTATCTTTACCTAAGTTTAGTTAAACTTGGAAATATCTTTTGCAAAACAATTTTTGTGAAAGATGTGGAGGCAGTGATGACAGAGGAAAGAGAATGTTAAATGACATAACAAATATTTAGCTAAGTGAAGTCAATCGCTCAGAATGAAGTTACCTGGGACCAGTGTTTTCACTGATTTCTGCATGCACCAGCCCACCAAGATCTTTTCTAAACCCTGGGTGGTGCATTTTATGACTCTGCCCCCCTATCCTTGGCCCCAATCTATATGCACTCTAGAGACCAAGAATATATGTCTTGTCCCCTGGTGGCCTGCATTCACTTAATACTGCCTCCAACACTCACCACTGGCTGTCAGCTTAACTTACAAAAAGTGTAGCCTCCAGCCTTTTCCTCCAGAAGCAATATAAACTGAAAAAAAATGCAACCAGAGGGAGTGAAACTGGTGAAGATCACATAGGATTTGTGGTGTGTTAAATGTTATTGAACTCACACCTCCTGCAGTTCCTGCCTTGCAGGTGCATTCCTTACCACTACTAGGGCCACCTCGGAAGCCCCAGATGTTACACAGCTGTTAGATGTTTCTTTTTAGGCAAAGCCGAAGTATTAAAAGCTAATGACTCCACCCTATTTTAAAGCAACTATGTCCTTGAAGTCCAAGGTATGTAACATATATTCTTTGCACAAATATTAACCCTAAAGATGCTCCAAGGGCAAGGATTAAAATACAGAAAAATATGTTTTACAAAGAAATTGAGGCACTGGATAAATAGAAAAATAAATTTTAAAGAACAAAGTTTTCAAGTTCAAAGACATTCAGCTCAATCAATGCTTTATCCAGAGGGTTCACAATCTTTGAAGATAGGCAGTGGGGTAGAGGATGATAACCTCCAAGTAAAAAGTCTCCATTCTTGCCTGGAATCTCATGGGTGATCTCTCTGTTCCTCTTTCTAGCTCAACTTTATTAAGTTATGTAATGTATTTTTAAAATGTTTTCATGAATAATCATATGAAGTTATATCCCCTCTGTCAGCCCAGTGCTTATCCCAGGAACTGGCACAGTGAATATGTTTGCAGAAGCAAAAACCCATGCAGAATGAACAGATGAAGTAGTCTGTAAACATGGGGTACTAAAAAGGGACAAACCCTTATTCAAAATCACATCCCACACACACATAAAACTAAAGTACATCTAAAAACTCATTATCCTGCAGCATTACAGAATCAGTTGGTATTTTTTTTTTCCACTTCTTATCATTAGTCATACAACGAATCATAATGTGCATCTAGTAACTAAGGGCATCTATTCATGACAAGAACCAAGGGAAGAGAGGATCAGCTCACGCAGGCACGCACATAAACAGCAATGATCATGGCCGTCTGTATTCCTCGATTCTCCTCCACCCTGTCCTTAGCTCCTCAATGCTGCTGTGGAGAGAAGACCTAAAATTGATAGGATCCCTGCAAGTGACTTGTGGTCCCGTTCACTCTTTTGAAAGATCGAAAACTGAGGTCCAGAGAGAAGTCACTTGTAATTAACACTTCTAATACCTGCCTTACGATGTGAAATTGGCAGTGCTTCTCAAACACATGCAAGCAACTCCAGCCAGATCGGCTCCGTGACAGCAGCCAGAGCCACACTGGGAGGGCTTGTTAGTTTAACCGTAAAGCATTGCTGCAGAGCAGCAAAAGATCAAATGAAGAGAAAAGTTAAAAGCTGATTTCATGTACTGAGTCCATTTGGGGGGCGGTTCTTTTTAATCCCAATTCAATCTAAAAGGGAAGTAGAGGAAAACCCTTTTCACCTTTGGTGTTGAAGAATATTGTGTGTGTTATTCTCTAGATCCATCACACGATAAACCGCCTGCATGTTCAGTGTTTGGAAGCCTCTTGTTTCTGGAAGACAGTGGGAAAGGCTTCGGGGTGAGGGGGAGGGTGGGAGGTTGTCCACGATCCCCAAGGTCCCTTTGTCCTCAAAAACACCCTTGATCTCTGATCCACTTGGTTAGGAACATAGGTTAGAGCAGCCCTCCTCTGGGGGCTTGTCAAATCAGAGGCTAGAGCAAGCTAGCCAGGGATGTAATTAACTGGGTATATGAAACTAGACGAAGTATGGAGGGGATGCTGGGGAGGAAATCCCGCAGGGTGGCTCCCTTTAGAAGTGGCTCTGAAAGGAAGGAAACCTCAGTCCTGGGGTCTACCTTGGCATAAGTCCTTTCTTTTGAATCAGCCACCAGACCTGTCGCTGTGGTCAGTGTGAAGGTGCAGTGGTCCCCTTGGGGAAGCTCTGGGGCTATGAAGTACACCCTGGCAGCCAGAAGAAAGAGTGGGCACCTGCATTTGAGAGCCAGACCAGGAAACTACAAGACCCAGTCATTTTACATCCAGAGTCGATTTTAACTAAAGCAGAAGGAAATATGTTGCCTGGGCTAGCTGGTTCTTCACATTTTAATGAGGAAACCTCATGTGGTTTCTATTTCAGAGACCAATGTGTTTATAAGAAGCATCAATAATTTGCACGTTTGGATAAGGGCTCGGGATAAGCTTGTGTCAAGCAACTGTTCTGGGCTTTGCTGAGCCACCTGGCAGGCTTAAAGTTCCCACGTCTCACATTGCCAACTCATGCTTTAAGATACCACATGTGAAATAAACAACCCAGGGATTGGCTAATTTCTTTCAGGACTACAGTTTTTTAAAACAGGGAACTCACAATTAGGTTTATTTGTTTTAACATCATGTGGCAAAGAAACGTTTCTGTGAAAATGAAATATGTGGGAATTTAAGACCTTCCTGTTCAATCCTTCAAATAGTCACTGGTGCCTCCTGTGAACCAGAGGCATGTTCTAGGTCCAGGGGCTCCAACAGTGAACAAAAGACCAAACCCGTCCTCTCTCCAGGAGCTGCTTCCTCAAAGCTGAGGTCTGTATGTGGATCCATGCACACTCCTTTTTATAGGATGTCTTCCCCTCACTTACAACTGGAAAAGTTCTAGTGTTTTTCCTAAAATTATTTCAAGCATCACTTCTTTGGAAATTATTTGCAAACCCTCCTCCCCAAATGCAGACGTGGCTCCTCGTTCTTTGGGGGCTCTGTGTTGCCAACATATTGCTCAGAATCCTTGGTTGGTCTTGTTTACACATCTGCCTCTCCCAGTAGACCATGTGTTCCTGAAGGTCAGAGACGTGGTCTTTTTCATGTTTATATTCTAGGTGCCCAGCAGTGTGACTACTTCTTACATCGAGGGTGGTGGTTTTCAAATGTTAACACACCAGAAACATCTGGAAGGCTTGTGAAAACACTGATTCCTTAGCCTCACCTACCAGTTCAGAGTTTCCAATTCAGAAGGCCTGGGGGAAGGATGAAAGGAGGATGGTGAGAGCTTTTCTAACCAGCCCCTCCGGTTCTGCTGTGGAGCTGGGGTTCACACGTGAGAACCACTACAAGTTAGTACAGCACGTGGTGCATGGCATGCACTCAGTCATGTCAGGCTCTCTGAGACCCCATGGTTGTAGCTCGCCAGCCTCTTCTGTCCGTGGGATTCTCCAGGCAAGAATACTGGAGTGGGTACTGCACATAGTGCGTGCACGTGTGATAAGCTGCTTCAGTTGTGTCTCTTTGCGTCGCTATAGACCATAGCCTGCCAGGGCTCCTCTGTCTGTGGGATTCTCCTAGCAAGAACACTGGAGTGGGTTGCCATGCCCTCCTCCATGGGATCTCCCGACCCAGGGATGGAACTTGCATCTCCCACATTGGCAGGCAGATTTTTTTTTTTTTTTTAAACCATTGAGCCACCTGGAAAGCCACATTGACTGTGCGTGGCTCTGAAGCTTAAAGTGTTGGATGACTTAATACAGCGACCCCTTGAGGTGGGTCTCATTAGTACCCCATTTTCACAAGAGGAAACAGTGGGGCAGGACAGTCCAACAGCTTGGTCACCGTATCTTGAAAGTGG
Organism: Cephalophus harveyi; assembly: GCA_006410635.1. Lineage (NCBI taxonomy): Eukaryota > Metazoa > Chordata > Mammalia > Artiodactyla > Bovidae > Cephalophus > Cephalophus harveyi. The sequence continues at coordinate 194,520 of SJYT01049728.1, forward strand.
CAGAGCAGCGATCTCAACCTAGAAGGCTGGCTCCACAGCCTCACACTTAATCCTTAGGTTCTACAGCACAATACTTTGGCCACCTGATGTGAAGAGCTGTCTCGTTTGAAAAGACCCTGATGCTGGGAAAGACTGAGGTCAGGAGGAGAAGGGGACGACAGAGGATGGGATGGTTGGATGGCATCACTGACTCAATGGACATGAGTTTGAGCAAGCTCCGGGAATTGGCGATGGACAGGGAGGCCTGGTGTGCTGCAGTCCATGGGGTCACAAAGAGTCGGACACGACTGAGCGACTGAACGGAACTGAACTGAACTGAATGACTGAAGAACAGAGCAGTGAGGTGGGAGGGGACAAGAATGGAGGCCAAAGTTGGGCTCCCCTGGTCCACATGAGAGAAAGAAGGGTGTGTGTGTGTGTGTATGTTGGGGGCCTACATGGAGAGGGATATAGGCAGAAGCAAGAAGAGGGAGGGAAAAAAGATAAAAGGGGGGATGGCAGGAAACTTGATAAGCAGTGGATGCCGGCGCAGCCTTTCTCAACTGGGTTTCTGGATTTGAACCAGAGGACTCAGAAAATTATTTGAGGGACTTTTTATTAAGTCTCTCAAGGATGGTACCGGAGAAGGCAATGGCACCCCACTCCAGTACTCTTGCCCAGAAAATCCCATGGACAGAGGAGCCTGGTGGGCTGCAGTCCTTGGGGTTGCTAAGAGTCGGACACGACTGAGCGACTTCACTTTCACTTTTCACTTTCATGCATTGGAGAAGGAAATGGCAACCCACTCCAGTGTTCTTGCCTGGAGAATCCCAGGGACGGAGGAGCCTGGTGGGCTGCCGTCTATGGGGTCGCACAGAGTCGGACACGACTGAAGTGACCTAGCAGCAGCAGCAGCAAGGATGGTACATGACTAGTACTGAGGTATATGTATCAGAAAGAAGTTAATCCAGGGACTTCCCTGGTAGTCCAGTGGCTAAGACTCTGAGCTCCCAGGGCAGGGGGTCCAGGTTCAATCCCTGCTCAGGGAACTAGATCCCACAGACCACAGAGCCCATGTGTCACAATGAAGATCAGATATCCCGTGTGCTGCACTGAAGACCCAGTGGAGCCAAATAAAGAAATATTTTTTTAAAAAAAGAGAAGGAAGAAGCTAATCCAGTACATACAAGGGCTGCTTTACGGCATTAGCATTTAATTTTCTAACCTGGCAGAGGAAGGCTGAGTCCACTGAAGCAAGATTGGCTGCTGTCAATCCATTCAACTTAGAAACTGCTTCATTTGGAAGGAATCTGGATGGACCAGTCAGTGAAATTTTATGGGGCCCGACTAACCAGACTCAGAAAGACAAATAAGTTCTTGATGAAGAGACGCTGGCTGTCTGTAAAATCATAGTTATCAACCTACAGTTAGAAAACAGATGGTGCGTTTAAATCACTCCTGTAAGTGAGCTGACCTGTAAATTGTCATTAACGCACCAGGCCCTCACTTGCTCTGCTGTGTAATCAGCCTTTTATCTCCTACCAGAGAAATCCATTAGCCACAGGCACCGCGACTATTTGTGTCTCCTCTCAGCTATTAAAACATTATTGTATTAAATAATTCACCCCTGATGACTGGTCTTTGCTCTCACAAGTGCCGCATTCAGAGAAAAAGAAGAATAGATATTTACAGTTCAGACTGTAGGAGAAGGAATGCTCAATCTCTTCCGTGAGGAAATCAGGAAGAAGGCACCGCAGACCGACACAGAGGGCAGGAAGGGTTCCCTTCCTGCCCAGGTCTGGTCCCTCCTCGGCCCCCCACCACCCAAGCCCAGCCCCAAGGGACAGAAAGAGGAGGAGGCCTGCTTACCAGTGAGTCCCCTTTGATACGGACCATTTTTAAAGTTTTCATTGAATTTGTTGCAATACTGCTTCTGATTTATGTTTTGGTTTTTTGACCACCAGGCATGTAGGATTTCAGCTCCCTGACCAAGGATCGAACCCGCACCGACTTCATTGAAAGCACTGATTCTTAACCACTGGACCACCAGGGAAGTCCCCGGATCTAACTCTCTTGTACCCACACATAGACACGCTCATAAACACTGTCCCCTTCCCGTCACAAAGACAAGGCATGCACATAGGAGACGAGAGAGGGTCCCTGGCTTCCATCCCCTGAGCTTTCTAGATTCCCGTCTTTCCCTAAAACTACGTCCAGCCTTCTTTCATTCCTGCTGCCCTTAATCTCACAGGGATACATGCAAACTGCACTGATAACTTACTCAAAATCAATGACTGAAATGTATAACAGCTGACAGGCTCAATGGAAATGACTATCATTTTTATCAAAGTTAAGAATATGGTTATTAAAAAGCTGTACTGATTCAGCTGCATTTATCAAACTAAAGATGGGTTATGGGCATGGAAGATGTATAGTTTGTGGAGGAAATGATCCTTTTTATATCTAGATGCATGGTCTTTTTCCTTTCCTGAGCAACAAAGAAAAAAATAGGCTTTAAATGATTTTTTTAAAGATTAAAAAATAGGGAACATTTCTTTGGGTTATATGCTAATTTAAAACATAAGATCAAAAGATTATCTCCCAATAATTGATAGAAACTACATATAACTGTGCTGCTGCTGCTAAGTCGCTTCAGTCTTGTCCGACTCTGTGCAACCCCATAGACGTCAGCCCACCAGGCTCCGCCGTCCCTGGGATTCTCCAGGCAAGAACATTGGAGTGGGTTGCCGTTTCCTTCTCCAATGCATTAAACTGAAAAGTGAAAGTGAAGTCGCTCAGTCGTGTCTGACTCTTAGTGACCCCATGGACTGCAGCCCACCAGGCTCCTTCGTCCATGGGATTTTCCAGGCAAGAGTACTGGAGTGGGTTGCCATTGCCTTCTCCGACATACAATTGTAGGTTCTGGTTATTCATACCACACAGAAATTGTGCCCCCCAGTAAACTGTAAATCAGCTTTTCACTGTCCACAGAGGAAAGCTGTGGGGAGATGGGCTTCCAGGACTGTGTAGATCACAACAAACTGTGGAAAATTGTTCAAGAGATGGGAATACCAGACCACCTGACTTGCCTCCTGAGAAATCTGAATGCAGGTCAAGAAGCAACAGTTAGAACTGGACATGGAACAATAGACTGGTTCCAAATCAGGAAAGGAGTACGTCAAGTCTGTATATTGTCACTCTGCCTATTTAACTTATACGCAGAGTACATCATGCGAAATGCCAGGCTGGATGAAGCACAAGCAGGAATCAAGTTTGCCAGGAGAAATATCAATAACCTCAGATACATAGATGACACCACCCTTATGGCAGAAAGTGAAGAGGAACTGAAAAACCTCTTGATGAAAGTGCAAGAGGAGAGTGAAAAATCTGGCTTAACACTCAACATTCAAAAAACTAATATCATGGCATCCGGTCCCATCACTTCATGGCAAATAGATGGGGAAACAATGGAAACAGTGATAGACTTTCTTTTCTTGGATTCCAAAATCCCTGCAGATGGTGACAGCAGCCATGAAATTAAAAGACGCTTGCTCCTTGGAAGAAAAACTATGACCAACGTAGACAGCATATTAAAAAGCAGAGACATAAAGGTCCATCTAATCAAAGCTATGGTTTTTCCAGTGGTCATGTATAGATGTGAAAGTTGGACTATAAAGAAAGCTGACCACTGAAGAATTGATGCTTTTGAACTGTGGTGTTGGAGGAGACTCTTGAGAGTCCCTTGGACTGCAAGGAGATCCAACCAGTCCATCCTAAAGAAAATCAGTCCTGGGTGTTAACTGGAAGGACTGATGTTGAAGCTGAAATGCCAATACTGTGGATACCTGATGCGAAGAGCTGACTCATTGGAAAAGACCCTAGTGCTGGGAAAGATTGAGGGTAGGAGGAGAAGGGGACGACAGAGGATGAGATGGTTGAATGGCATCACTGATTCAATGGATGTGCATTTGAGTAAGCTCTGGGAGTTGGTGATGGACAGGGAAACCTGGCGTGGTGCAGTCCATGGGGGTCAAAAAGAGTTGGACACAACTGAGCGAATGAACTGAACTGAACTGGTTGTTCAAACCACACAGAAATTGTAGTGAAACATGCCCCACAGTGGACTGTAAATTGACTTTTCACTGCTCACAGAGGAAAGCTGTGGGGAGATGGGCTTCCAGGACATGGTGGGCTTCTTGAGCCCAAGTTGCTTCTTGAGCAAGGGTCCACAAACTCCAGGATATAATGTCTGATAATCTGAGGTGAAGCTGATATAATAATAACAGAAATAAAATGCACAATAACCATAATGTGCTTGAATCATCTCCAAACCATCCCCCTTGTCCTTGGTCCATGGAAAAATTGTCTTCCATGAAACTTGTCCCTAGTGCCAAAAAGGTTGGGGGCCGCCATTCAAGAGCATTGGAAAATGACTTCTGAGGTGCTCTCCCTTCTCCATTATCTCAACAAGGTCTGGGGGAGCCCTGGGGTGAGCATCTTTTGCTTCATAAGATTTTCCCTGTGTGAAAACATCTCTTTGCGGTTTATACCCACAGTCAGAAGGTAAGGGGCTCTCAAGCTCAGTGGGAGGGGATCCATCTTACTTGCTTCAGGAACAAATTAGGATAAGTAGGGAGCTACTGGGTTTATCAGAGGGTAATTTTTCTTCAAGTGCTTTATGCTTTTTTATCATTTTCTCCAGGCTTCCCTGGTGATTCAGACTGGTGGTAAAGAATCTGGCTGCAAGGCAGGAGACCCAGGTTCAACTCCTGTGTCATGAAGATCCTCTGGAGAAGGGAATGGTAACCCACTCCAGGGCTCTTGCCTGGAGAATTCCATGGACAGAGGAGCCTGGCAGGCTATAGTCCGTAGGGTTGCAAGGTCAGACACAACTAAGCGACTAACACCCAAACACACACACACATATTTTTCTGCATCACACACAAGTGACCCCTCGGACTTGCCCCCACCGTTGGGCATATACTACAAAAAATAGCAGTACTGTACATGGCACTAATGACTGGATTTGTTGTTTTTGTTTACATTGATGGCATCAAAAGTTGGGGGATTTTCTATCACAGGTGCCAATTACTAGAGAAACGAATGATGACCGTGGCCTCAAAAGCTGCCACTGATGTCTCCTGCCCTCGCTAACGGTGCTCCTCTGTGAACTCCTATGAAATGCAGTCTGAATCACGGTAGTTTATTTTTCCTGTCAATTTCTCCATAATCTTTATTCTTATTTACTCACATACGGCTTAAGCTTTTTCAAGGCAATAATTATACCTTACTCTGTTTACCCTTCCTATGTTGCTTAGAATATACATGTCCAGGAAGTAGTAACTGAGCGCTGATAATATGTCTTAAAACCACCTGTCTGAGACTTTCTTGGTGGTCCAGTGGTTAAGATTTTGCCTTCCAATGCAGGGGGTGTGGGTTTAATCCCTCTTCATGGAGGTAAGAGCCCACGTGCCTTGAGGCCAAAAAACCAAAACATAAAACAAGGAACAGTATAACAAATTTAATAAAGACTTTAACAATGGCCCACATCAAAAAAATCTTAAAAAAAATAAATAAAACCACCTGTCTCCGAGGAGGCATGTTTTGCAAGCACAGCCTGGAAGGAATGCTGTCTGAAAGCGCCTTGTGTTCTTAACCAGTCGTGCGGTCTCAAGAAGCACAAAACCTCTTTGAACTTTTCTCATATGAGTGAGGATAATACCTGCTTCTAAAGGTACTCGTGCTGCTCATGTGTAATTATGGAGAAAGTACTACGTGCTGTTCTGTGCTTAGCTGCTCCGTCTGACTCTTTGCGACCCCACGGTCTGTAGCCTGTCAGGGTCCTCTGTCCAAGGGGATTCTCCAGGCAAGAATACTGGGGTCGGTTGCCATGCTCTCCTCCAGGGGATCTTCCCAACCCAGGAATCGAACCGGGGTCTCCTGCACTGCACGTGGATTCTTCACCAGCTGAGCTACCTAGGAAGCCCCACAAAGTACCATGTAGCAACTATCACACAACACAACAGCTACTCAATAAAGATTTTTCTACCTCTCCCTCCGCCACCTCCCCCTCATCTCTGGAAAAATAAGGTTTCCTATACAGTGTCATGAGAATTTAGGCCTACTGGGTTTAAAAACTGCTGGGGCAGAAAGTGACAGAAGAGACAGTCAGACTAATGGGACACACAGTCAGCCTAGAAACAGGGCGTGGTGTGCACCGTGGGGGTCACACACACATGTTTGTGTGTGTGCACATGTGTGTACATGTCCACTTATCACAAGGGCATTGAAATATCTGCTTGATGAGGGGCCAGATTTCTAAGAATCAAGTCATAAGTCAAGTCATAGAAAATCAATTGATATAATAACAGAGCTGGTGGTGTCCCCACTTACTCAAGGGGAGCTTACATGCTAATGAATGGGTAAATATGTGGGTGAATGTTTATTAAATATCCTCAGGTATTGACCTGGTGGCTCAGGTGGTAAAGAATATGCCTGCAAAGCAGGAGACCCAGGTTCAATCCCTGGATCAGGAAAATCCTCTGGAGGAGGGAATGGCAACCCAACCCAGTATTGTTGCCTTGGAGAATTCCACGGACAAAGGCGCCTAGAGGGCTACAGTCCATAGGATCACAACGTGTCATACACAACTGAGCAACTAACACACACACACACACATACACACAAGGTATTGATGTGACCACCTCCACATGGGAATACAGTCTGATCTATAACTCTGAGGATGTGACTTTCCGCAGAGTTTCCACGCTACACGTTTCTAGAGCTCTTGATGGTCAGTTCGCCTCTGCGGCTAGGGCGGAAACGAGGTCTTGATCTGTGATTCTAATGGCACAAATTCAGAGTGCTACTGACCTTTCCCTGACAAGCATGAACTTATTTAAATAAACTGATGGTCTACAAAATCATGGGGCTTGAGATATGGCAACACCATCCCATATCTGGTCTCCTTATATCATAATTGCGTCAAATTAGACTGACCTCTTCTATAGTATGAACACAGTTATTTCTGACCTTCTTTGTTTTAACTTTACAGGCAGGAAGACAGAAGTTTGGACATTGCTTCCTTTCATTCCTCAGTCACCGAGAAGAGGCTGGGAAGAAGGTGTGAGGGCGCTGCTAAGGAGACTCAGGGGAACAGGAGTCCACAGAGGTAGGAGCTTCACACTGCCTGCTGGCTGGTCCTGACCCCACAGCCTAAGCCTTTGACTCAGCACCAGGGCCTCGTCATCTTCATCACCCACAACACTGTGTTTCAAGCTTTCAAAGCTCTCTTCTCTGTTCTTCTCTGTTATTTGCTGTTGAAAAAAACTATAATCATGGCTGGTAAACATAGTATTAGTGAAAAACCACATCAAAAGAAAGGAAAAATTTGCAAGTTTCAAGTGATGTTAGGCATACTCGAGAATCAGAACCATGCACATGAAAAGACCCTGAAGCAGGACATCCCTCGAGAAATATTAGAAGTTTCCATCTACCTCTCTCTCTTCAAATCAGAAGTTTTCTTTTAAAATGGGAACTCTCCTACACTGTTGGTAGGAATGTCAATTGATGCAGCCACTGTGGAAAACAATATGGAGTTTCCTCAAAAAACTAAAAATAGAGCTACCATGTGACCCAGCAATTCCACTCCTGGGTATATATCCAGACAAAATATTAATTCAAAAAGATACAAGTACCCATATGTTCATAGCAGCACTATTTACAATTGTCATCACATAGAAACAATCTACATGCTCATTGACAAATGAATGGATAAAGACGTGGTATACATATATATATATATACACACACAATGGAATATTACTCAGCCATAAAAAGAATGAAATAATGCCATCTGCAACAAAATGGATAGAACTACAGATTATCATAAGTGAAGTAAGTCAAAAAGAGAAATGCAAGTGCCATATGATATCATTTCTATGTGGAATTTAAAATATGGCACAAATGAACTTATCTACAAAACAGAAACAGATTCACAGACACAGAGAACAAATGTGTGGTTGCCAAGGAGGTGGAAAGGTGGGGGAGAGACGGACTGGGAGTTTGGGATTAGCAGATGCAAGCTACTATATACAGGATGGATAAATAACAAGATCCTATTGTATAGCACCGGGAGCTACATTCAATGTCCTGTGATAAATCATCATGGAAAAAATGGAAAATTATATATAACTGAATCACTTTGCTGTACAGTAGATATTAACACAACATTGTAAATCAACTATACTTCAGTAAAATAAACTTAAAAAATTAAAGCTGTTTCTCAGTTAAAAATTCACTGTAAAAAGAACACTTCTATTGAACAACATGTTTTCTTTCTTAGTAATCTCCCTTGAAATATTATACTTGTGATATAATTTTTACTTTGGATTTTAATTATCTGTGAATACATTCTATTTTCTTTATTAAATCATAAATTCTTTGAGGAAGGATCAATGTCAGGTTGGTGTTTGCAATATTCACAGTGCACAGTAGGCATTCAAACACTGAATAAGAGAATGGATGTTTTGTTGAACATTGTTTAAAAAACTGTACATTATCTTTCACAGCAAATACAAAGTAAAGTTTCATGAATCAGGCTGAGATCCTAACCTTTGAACCACTTATTTATCATTTGAATCACTCCAATCACTCCTCCCTGGTGTGCTGCAGTCCATGGGGTCGCAAAGAGTCTGACACAACTGAGCAATTGAACTGAACTGAATCACTACTCACCTATCTTTCTATTTCCCTCCTTTCAACCAATATTGAATATTCGGCATCAGAGATAAGTTAATGACTAAAATAGTCATGGTTCCTGGACCAGGAGAACAAAATCTAGTGGATGCTTACCACGTGAAATACTGTTTCAGAAGGACAATTCATACAGAACTGCAAGTAATGAACTTCTGTAAGTGTAGTTTTAAGCTAGTTTGTGTGCTGGGTTTCTCAGTGGTGTCTCTTTGTGACCCCATGGACTGTAGCCTGCCAGGCTCCTCTGTCCATGGAATTTTCCAGGCAAGAGTACTGAAGCAAGAGTACTGAAGTTTCCTTCTCTAGGGCATCTTCCCCACCCAGGGGTCGAACCCGTGTCTCCTGCATCGGCAGGCGGATTCTTCATCACTGAGCCACCTGGGAAACCGACAAAGCCTTTATTTATCCTTACAGATTTGAAATCCACGGTTTGATACACATCCACTGACAAAATAAAGACAATAATTTCTGCCTCTGCCAACATCAGAGGTGTGTCATCAAGAAAACTGAGGTGATATATGTAAAAAAAAAAAAAAAAAAAAAACTTTGAATCTTAGGAGTGAACAGTGCTATTTCAGGAAGTTTCACTGCCAGCCACGGTAAATACCGGATTCACTTACACACAAGTTTATAAGATTATAGGCTACAGATAGTTAAAGAATCTTAAAATTTTAAGTTTTAAGACACAGCCCATCACTAAGGTCTGGACTAAGCGGACCATTTGGGCATTTCATCAGATACATGCTTTTGCAGAAACCAATTAAAAGATGCTTACTCCTTGGAAGTAAAGTTACGACCAACCTAGATAGCATATTCAAAAGCAGAGACATTACTTTGCCAACAAAGGTCCATCTAGTCAAGGCTATGGTTTTTCCAGTAGTCAGGTATGGATGTGAGAGTTGGATTGTGAAGAAAGCTGGGCGCCAAAGAATAGATGCTTTTGAACTGTGGTGTTGGAGAAGACTCTTGAGAGTCCCTTGGACTGCAAAGAGATCCAACCAGTCCATTCTGAAGGAGATCAGCCCTGGGTGTTCTTTGGAGGGAATGATGCTGAAGCTGAAACTCCAGTACTTTGGCCAGCTCATGCGAAGAGTTGACTCACTGGAAAAGACTCTGATGCTGGGAGGGATTGGGGGCAGGAGGAGAAGGGGATGACCCAGGATGAGATGGCTGGGTTGCATCACCAACTCGATGGATGTGAGTTTGAGTGAACTCCGGGAGTTGGTGATGGACAGGGAGGAGTGGCATGCTGAAATTCATGGGGTTGCAAAGAGTCGGACACGACTGAGCGACTGAACTGAACTGAACATCCTTCTTGGCATTATTTTCTATCTTCTTTTATAAGATGTCAAATATAAATAAATAGCATTGGGCTTTCCTGGTAGTTCAGTGGTTAAGAATCTGCCTGCCGATGCAGGGAACACGGGTTCGATCCCTGGTCTGGGAAGATTCCACATGCTGAAGAGCAGCTAAGCCCATGTGCCACAGCTGCTGAGCACCCTCCAGCTTGTGCCCAGCAACAAGAGAAGCCGCTGCAGTGGGAATCCTGAGCACCACAGCCAGAGAGCAGCATCCACTTGCTGCAACCAGAGAAAGCCCACATGAGCAGCAAAAGACCCAGCACAGCCAAAATAATAATAATAATAATAAAATAACTAGCGTCTGATGATTCTTTACAGTTTACAACATGCTTTCCCATAAACAGACTCATTTCATCTTATCAAAATTCTTACTTTACAGAGGTGAAAACTGAGGCTGACAAGAGTTATGGAAAATTCACTGTTCACAACAGATGCTGACTGTGAATTAAACCAAAATAAGATGGCTTCTCCCCATACTATGCTGCCTCCCCACAACAGACAGTGAGGGAAGTGAAATTAGTCCCTTCAAAATGGCTTTACAGTAAGAAGCGTGGCCCTGAAGGTAGGGCATGTAACCAAGAAATAGTCGCCCTAAAAGTCACCCTAGCCTGATTCTTTGAATAGAGGCACCCATCAACCTGCACAACTGTGATGTAGTGATATGGTAAGAAAAATATATTTTTGTCCCCTAGCACAGAAGTTCTGAAACCCTCATAATTTCCTGAGTGATGGGGTGATAAGAGCAAGTTTTGTTACATTATTTGGATTTTGTTCTCAGTACCTGGCACAGAAGGGTTCAGAGAACTGCCAGGTTGGGGAATGCATCCATATGCAGGGAGTGAATGACTCAGCCCAAACTCCATGGCACAAAAGATTCTGCACTTGGGACCCTTCTGGACCCTGCTCTATGTACCTGTTCATCAGGCTATTAATTTGTTTCCTTTATAAATAACCCGTGATAGTAAATACAGTGTTTCTCTGGGTTCTGTGAACAGTGGGAGCAAATTACTGAACCCGAGGATGGGGTTGTGGGAACTCCTGATTTGTAGCTAAGTTGGACCAAAGTGTGGGTAACCTGGGAACCACTACTTCAGATTGGCACCTGAAGTGAGAGGCAGTCTTGTGGGGCTGGGCCCTTCACTTGTGAGGGATACGCATTAAATCTGTGTAGTCAGAGTCAAAACGAATTACACTGTAGAATACCCAGTTGGTGTTCCAAGAGAACGGGAAGATTGGTTGTTATGGAAAACCTGTACCTTTGGCATTAGAAGTACACTGAGCACAGAGTACTCAATTTTCCTTTACTAAGCATCCATTCAAAAATGCTTGTGGGGACTTCCCTGGTGGTCCAGTGGATAAGACTGCACTTCCAATGCAAGGGGTGAGGTTTAGATCCGTGGTCAAGGTGCTAAGAATCCACATGCTGCACATCTTGGCCAAACACACACACACACAAAAGCTTGTGAGTGACTTCTACAGACAGGCATTATTTTGAACACTGGGTCACAGCAGTGACCAAAACATCAAGCCTCTACTATCTTGTGATGCTTTGCTCTCATTAGAGAAGAGAGATAATAAACACATTAACTGGTGATTAAGATGTTACAGAATAGTAAGTGCTAAGAGCAACAGTGAAGCATGGTAGGCGGGGAGGGAGTGAGGGATGTAATATATGATATATTCTTTCACATGAAGTAGTGAGGAAAGACCTCTCTCTAAAATGACATCTGACCAGAGACCAGATGAAAGTGAGGGAGGGAGCCTTGGGGGCGGATATCTGGGAGTGGGGAAGTGGGGAGATTTAGGCTGAGCCAATGCCACGTGTAGAGATCTTGAGGATGGTCCCACTCTTCTAAAATGACATCTGACCAGAGACCAGATGAAAGTGAGGGAGGGAGCCTTGGGGGCGGATATCTGGGAGTGGGGAAGTGGGGAGATTTAGGCTGAGCCAATGCCACGTGTAGAGATCTTGAGGATGGTCCCTGGGGCTGCTGGACCATCCCATTGCATCTGTGCATCCCATGCACTCTCCCACATGACTACTTCATGTCCTCTCCTTTGTCCTCAAATCTCCACCCCCTCCTTGCCTTTTCTTGTCTCCTACTCCTAACCTTATTTGCCACTCCACTGAGAAAACAGAGCCAGAGGAGAACTTAACAAGCTCTTACACTTGCATCCACCAATTTCCTACATCTCTGCTCACATCTCCTGCTTTCCCTCTCATTACTCTGATGAACTGCCTGTGCTTAGGAGGCCATACACCCTCTACACACTCAAACTCATTCCCCTTCTACTTGTGGACAGGGATCCATAAATTATCCCCTCTTTTTTTCTGTATCAATTTTTCCTTCTTTAACTGGATTAACCTATCAATACAAGTGAACCTCTCAACACATATATGCTAATAATTTTCCCAACTTAAAAAAAGAATCCTCTCTGGATCCTTCACTAACTTTGTTGCTGTCCTATTTTCTGCACACTTTACAGCAAAATGAATTCTGTCTTTAACTCTTTTTTCTTCATCCATTCTTGAACCTATGTCAGTCAGGCTTTCACCTCTACAACTCTGCTGAAATAGGTCTTATTAAGGTTGCCAGTGGCCTCCATCTTATTAAAAATCAATTGCCAGTTGTTGTACTTTATTTTATCTGAAGTATTACTAGCATTTGAAGTAGTTGGCTCCTTTCTCCCTTCTGAAACACATTCACTGCTAGACTTTTAGGACCCTAGCATCTTTTGGTGTTCTTCCTAAGCAAACTGGATATCCTTGGTCTTCTTTGCAGACCTCCTAACATTAGAATGCCCCAAATGCAGTCTGCTGATACTTTCTCTTTCTCTAGTCTTTTTTTAGTGATCTCATCCAATCTAACTCAAAATCCATTTCTATGCTGACCTTTCTCAAATGTGTATCTCTAGTCTAGACCTTCCTCCTGAATTTCAGACATATAGTCAACTGCTTACTTGACTTCCCTCCTTAGATGTCTGAAAGGTAGCTCAATCGAGACATGTACAAGGCTGAATTTGTTCAACCCTATAGTCTTCCCTATCTTAATCAATGGCAATTCCATAGTTCCAGTTGCACAGGGGTATAGTTACCCTTGATTCGTATTTTTCCCTCATGATTTTTATTCAACCTCTCAGTTCTTTCCAGAAAATAAAAAACTGCTTCCTACCAGATTTATTCAACTGCGCTGGCCCAGGTTAACAGCCTCTCTTGTACTAGCTTTCTAACTGGTCTTCCTGTCTCCACCATGATTCTCTTAACAATCTACTCAACCCAGCATCCAGAATCACCATTTTAAAGAGAATGTCAAAACATGCCATTCCCTTGATAAAAACTCTTTCCATGGTCTCCAGCCTCTCTTGAATAACAATTCGAAGGCGTTATGAGGGATTTTAAGGTCCTCTCTCATTTGGCCTCTATTACATCTCTGACCTTATCTCCCTGTACTTACCCCCTTGCTCACTCCATTCCAGGCACACTGGCCTCCCTACTGTTCCCTAGACACCAGACACATTCTCAGGACCTCTGCACTTGCTGTTCCTTCCACCTGGAACATTCTACCACCAGAAAACTCACTCTCTTATCTTCTGTAGGTCTTTGCTCAGAATAGACACAAATAGATGGGATCTTATAAACTTATCTGATTGCTTTTGACTTCTTCATCAGTTAATTTCCTTTTTGCATCAGTTGAGAGGAAAAAAGAAAAAAGAGGCAATGGAGATTTGAGAAGGGGTGAAATGATTCTCTAGAGAGTGGGCATGTCTGTTGATTAGGGGAAGGGAGTCGGACTGCCAGGCTCATTTACAATCAGTTGCCATGAATTTCCAATGAGGCCAGTCAGCATGAGAGGGGGTGCTCCAGTGTGTTCAGGTATAAATACAAAACAAGGTGTAGAGTTGGATTTAAGCAGACGTGGCACTGGCCAGGCAAACAGGAAGCAATAAGAGATGAGCAAGGTTGTTGGTGGTGGATGTAACAAAGTAATTACAGAACCATGAGATCCGAACTTGGTCAGATGGAATGTGAGGATAAGAGGGTGAGGTAGGGTGGATTTGCTAGAAGCATTGTGAAGGTGATAAGGTAAATAAACTGGCCCTTCTGGCAAGTTTGAAGAATTCGTAACTTGTGGAATAAGTTACAAAGATAGGAGATGTCAGTAGGAGAGGATGTTTGAAAACAGGATTATGGAAGGATGTTGTTATTGGCAGTAATAAGCCAAGGGTCTGACTGCAGAGATGACTGGCTGAGATTAAATGGAAGGCAGTCTAATTGGAGACAGGGTCAAAAATTTCGAGGCCAAGGTATTGGAAAGGTCAACTGTGTGAATATTGAAAACACCAAGAGTCAATCCAAGTGTATTGTTGAAAAAGGGACAATGGAAAGGTGCAAACATTTCTCTGGACACTTAGAGCATGACCTAGCATTCCACTGACAATTACAAGAAGCAGCAGCAGGTAATATAGGTGTATGGCATTACCTTTAAGGCAATAGGGGATTTTATGGAGAAGGCATGAGAAGTGATCTGGAATTGGTAATGAGGTGCAAGAAAGACACCTTATCTCCCTTTAAGGCTCAGTAATATGAAAGGTGCCAGAAGCACAAACATGAATCAGAAGACAACATTCAATTGGAGCAAGGTAGTAACAGGAACATTCTGAGAAGATTTTGAGAATACAGACAACTGAGATTCCATCAGCAAAAATGGCTTTTACTAGCTACTGTGCCTGACTATCTAGAAATTCCCATTTTTAAGATATTCTATAACAAAAAGGCAATTCAAGTTTCATGGGTTGTATTAGTTTCTTTGACTTTCGTTAACAAAATACCACAAACTGGGTGGATTAAAAAAACAGAAATGTATTGCTTCCCAGTTGTGGAAACTGTAGGTCTGAAATCAAGCAAGACCGTGAGCCCTCTTAAATCCCTAGAGAATTCTTCCTTGTCTCTTCTAGCTTCTGATGTTTGCTGGCAACCCCCGCTCCTTGGCTTGCGGATGCATCACTCTATAACCTCTGCCTCCAGCAGGACACGGCACTCACCCTGTGAGTCTCTGACTCGTCCTCTTTAAGGACACCAGTCATGTGGGCTTCCCTGGTGGCTCAGAGGTTAAAGCGTCTGCCTCCAATGCGGCAGACCTGGGTTCAATCCCTGGGTCAGGAAGATCCTCTGGCAAGGGAAATGGCAACCCACTCCAGTACTCTTGCCTGAAAACTTCCACAGATGGAGGAGACTGAGATCACAAAGAGTCAGACACGACTGAGCAACTTCACTGGTTCACTGGTCATGATGGATTAAGGACCCACCCTATACCAGTTTGACATCTTAACTAATTACAACTGCAACACCCCTATTTCAAATAAGTTCACATTCTGATGCATTAGAGATTAGAGGGGTTTCCAGGTGGTGCTAGTAAAGAAACCACCTGCCAATGCAAGAGACATAAGGATGCGGGTTTGATCCCTGGGTCAGGAAGATCCCCTGGAGGAAGGCATGGCAACTCAGTCCAGTATTCTTGCCTGGGAAATCCCATGGACAGAGGAACCTGGTAAGCTACAGTCCATAGGGACCCAAAGAGTCAGACACAACTCAGCAACTTAACACACACACACACACAAACACACACACACACGGATTAGAACTTCAACCTGTCTTTCAGGGAAACACAACATATCATTGGGTTAACCACAGTAGAACTGTTGATGGAAAACACTATGTTTCTAATGAAATATAAGTCACTCAGATTTTTGCCCTATGCAGTAAGTGAAGCCTGGTCACCCAAGTATTCAAGGAATTCCCATTGTTTGTAAAAATGCATACCAACCTAAACAGATAAAAAGGGTTATATACTGTGTTTGTGATTTTAAGTCATGTAATGTAGAAGCAGTCACTGAGGTCATATGATGGTGCCATTGAACCTAGTGGAGCAGCCCAGTTGGCTCAAAAGGGAGGCATTAGACTTTTGAGTTGAGGGTCTTGGGGTCTCTTTCACTATTCTTGTAGCTCGATGATTTAAAAATGTTGAACCAACTAAAGCTCACAAGTCTATGGGTCTAAGAGTGGGGCAAACTTGCAATAGCATGACACCATTAATATTAACCAGCTGGGCATGTCTTGCTCTAGCACAGCAATAGGTAGGAAAGGGAGAAAGGTACTCATTTGGTTCTTTGGTCACAAGTTGAAACAGTGTCTCAAAAGACTCCAGACTCTGAGATACTCAAAAGTGCTACCTAGGTCTCAGCCCCTTAGCTGTGGCTATGATCTTTTTCAAAGGGTTGTGGAATAAGAGGTGCTACTCTTCTGCAATGGAGAAAACCTAGGCTACATACCCATACTACTGAGAAAACCTAGGCTACGTACCATTGGACATTCTGTATATGCCCAGCTCTACACTACTTCTCTGGCTCACTGCCATTGGGGACCCCAGGCTGGCCTGCATCCTGTGGCCACTGAGGGCTGTTCCTGGGAAATTATTGTCCCAGGTCCTGGAAAAAACACTGAGGGATGATCCTAGCTCTCACATTTAGTGAGCAGGTAGATACATACCAAGTCTTTTCTTCCCAGTGAACGCAAATAACATTCACTTCAGTTTCAGCATAACTCATGGCAAATTCTGAATTGGTGATTCTAAATAAATGAGGTCTGTTATGCTGTGGGAAGTGATCTGATTATTGACACTCCTTACCTTCTAAGGATAGAGGTGGCATTTCAAACGGCATGGTAAAGCTGAGGATTATTACTGGCAGGTAATGTCTTTCATGAAAGATGCAAAATCCAACTGTTTAGTAAGGCATCTTTTCCTCTCCACTTCCCACACAGCTTGTAAGAAATGAAGTCCCTCACTCTGTTACTTTAATTGAATTCCAACTTGGGTAATTACACTATAATTAAATAAATTTTCCCCACAGTTTTAATTCACTGACAAATAGTGCTAGTCAAACAGCTACATTTCACTGCTAGAAACGCATCCCCACTCTATTTCAGTGATGAGTGGAGTGATTTATATTTGGGAGATGTTGTGTATGAAAAATGCACAGTTCATAAAATATTTTAGGTATCATTCATGATTACATATGCTTTTCTCAGCATGAGATAACATTAATTTCATTATAATCTCTCATCTAATTTCTCATATGCCTAGTGCCAAAAAAGAAATAAGATAGGTAATTAGCATTTCTTATTTTCAGAACAAGTTTTGCTACTGGTGTACCAGTAGCTTTTATTAGTTTTTCTTTTCCTAAAGCACATCCCTGGGAGCAGACTGAGATAGGTGTTACTGTTTCCCATTCTACAGATGAAAAAACTGAGGTAGTGTTCCCCAGAGGGAGGAAGCCATTTCCTATCCGTACCAGCACTGGGAACTAAGCTTTGTCTGGTCCCTTGGACCAAGGCTCTTTCTATCAACCTAGATTATCAGTAATCACTTTAGTCTTACTAATGGGAAAATAAAGTGCAGCACGTTTTTGACCCATGTCACAGGGTGCTAATTTGTAATAATTAATGATTTAGCCAGGAGTCAGAGGCCTGATAAATGGGTCCTGCTGCTGTCCATGGTCACGAGAATACAGAAGTTCTGACTTTGTACAGCTCATCTGGAAGAACAGTTCAAAATACGATGTAAAAAGATTTCAATTTCAGTTTTTTTCCTAAATGTCTTTCTTAAAGGGTTGTAGATGGCTTTTAATGAAAGATATTAAAAGCATTATCAAAATACTCACAAAAAGCAGCAGTAGCAGGGGTGTGACAACGATGCCCTGAAAGAAATAAAAGAGAATGATGATCATCTATCAGCCTGGAAAGCAGGAGATTTTCTTTGCCATTTTAAACCCTGATGCACAGAAATGTTTATGCTTCTCGTTTCTGTTTAATAAAATCTAGGAGATATAGAAGAGGGAGCCCCACTCTTGGCTCTCCTGACCACAAGGCTTTAGCATCTCCAGTATAGTTATTCATATCTCATATCATTTAAAGTACAACTACCAATCTTCCTTCAACTTGTCTTCCCTTTTTCAAGCCTAAGTTCCCTTCCATGTTGCATATGCATCACTTGGGTGAAAGCTGGCAAGCTTTCTCACTCCAAGGCTTTCAACTCTAACTTGGATAAAGTGCCCCCTTTCAAGAGGAGACAGGTGGTTTAGTCCCAGTTGGGGTCCTCTCCTGAGCAAAGACCACGTCAGCTGTGATGAATGAGATGTCGTGATTTTGTAATGTGAACTGATCTCCCCGAGGAAACGAGCTGAGATCTCAAAACTCATTTCACTTGATTAGACTCCATGTCTCCATGGTGGAAGGCAAGTCTTTCATCTAATTCAGCCACCGAGGACCACCTCGGTCCCTCTGTCTCCCCGAGGCAGGAAGGAGCAAAAGATTTGTTTTCTTCGATGACAGGGAACAGTTTGAGGCTGTTGTTGATGAGGCAGGATACAAGCTTTTAGGTTTCTTAAAGGTAAATCTTTAAAACTAGGTGCTTGAGTTGGGAGTTAACATGACAGGTCTCAGTTTTAGAGCAGCAGCTGATGATTTGCAACCTTAGTTGTTTCTTTATCTCTCAACACTTTATTATGATTTATAGAAGAAAAAGCATTTCATCCTTTTATTAATGAATTCTACTTGGACCTTTAAAATTCCAAAGAGTCTGTGAGTCTGTGTGTGTGAGTGTGTGAGAGAGAGACAGAGACAAACAGAGATAATACTGTGACCAGGATCCAGTTTTGTGACCTCTTCATTACTTTTGGGAAAAAGGTCTTTGGGTATTACTATATGGAAGCCCTTTTGTCATTAAAGTAACTAAATTCTTTTGACTGTGGCCCAAAGGAATGGCTTACCTTATATGAACATTGCTATCATAACTTTCTTAGGCGTATACACATGTGAATATCCACACGCCGACTTTCTTTATTGTTAAATAATAGAATAAATGCTTCTTTATTGTGCAAACTTTTGCAATTGGTGATAGGGAATACTGCATTTTAAGTGCTATATTTTAAAATCTATTTATTAAAACATGTATTGTGACTTCTCAGCTCCATTGGTGTCTAGGAAGCAATTTCTCATCAGCACCATTTAGAACAGTGTCATGTACAAAATATCGGAGAAGGAAATGGCAACCCACTCCAGTGTTCTTGCCTGGAGAATCCCAGGGACAGGGGAGCCTGGTGGGCTGCCATCTATGGGGTCGCACAGAGTCAGACATGACTGAAGCGACTTAGCAGCAGCAGCAGCAGTATGTACAAAATGCCACAACAATTTTTAAGAGCTACTATCCTTCAATGACATGGAATCTATTCAGGCTCTAGGAATAATTCTGAACTTTGCAAGGCCATGCAGAAACGGAAATATCTGGTTATTTTAGTCTATGTGGGAGCCATCTGATTTCAAGTCAATTTGTTTAAATATTTATTGAACGTCCACTTATACATGCCAGGCATGGTTCCAATTAATTAGAATTAATGAAAACTGATTCAGCAGAAAGGGGGTTAGGGTATTCCAGGAAGAGTGAAGGACCTTTGCAAAACTCTAAAAAACTGAGGAGGGAGGGAAGAAAAGTATCAAGTGGAGGAATTCAGAGACCAGATCATCAAAGGTCTTGGGGGCCAGGAGAGAGAGCTTCAAGTTGATCCTTTTAACACTGGCAAGCTATTAAAGAACTTAAGGGAGGGAGGTGGTGTTATGAGTTAGTAAATAATTTCACATATGGAGAATGGATTTGACTTTACTTATTAACTGAGCCAGTTTTACCCTTATCTATCAGTTCACCTAAATTTAGGTAAAAGAAAATAGAAACTTAGAGGTAAAGTCACTCAGTCGTGTCCGACTCTTTGCGACCCCATGGACTGTAACCTACTAGGCGTCTCTGTCCACGGGATTCTCCAGGCAAGAATACTGGAGTGGATTGCCAGTTCCTTCTCCAGGGGATCTTTCCGACCCAGGGATCGAACCCAGGTCTCCCGCATTGGAGGCAGATGCTTTAACCTCTAAGCCACCAGGGAAGCCAGAAACTTATGTTAATGTTTATTACGGAATTTCAATAGCACTAATGATGTTTTTGAGAAACAGTATGATATCTATAATAGGATGAGAACTCCCCCAACTCCCGACCCAAGAAGAAGGCTGAGCATTGTCACCACCCTGGAGACATCTGTCTTGTTTTAGAGGAGTAGAAATTACACTGGTGTCATGTAACACGGGTGGACTGAGGTTCTTCCTGGTGCCCTTTCATTTTCTTTGCAATAATGGGCTAGTAATAGTATTTGTAATAATATCAGTACTATTAATGGTATTTTGCTCCAGTACTTTTATGCATATTTTAAAATTTGACCTTCCTCTATTGACGGGGTTGGGTTCATAACAGCCCCACTTTATGGATGAGGAGAAGACCCTTGAGTGTCCCTTGAACTGCAAGGAGATCAAACCAGTCAATCCTACAGGAAATCCAACTCTGAATATTCATTGGAAGGACTGATGCTGAAGCTGAAGCTCCGATACTTTGGCCACCTGACGGGAAGAATTCAGGCTTGGGAAAGACCCTGATCCTGGGAAAGATTGAGGGCAGGAGGAGAAGGGGATGACAGAGGATGAGATGGTTGGATGGCATCCCCAAACCGATGGACCTGAGTTCGAGGAAGCTCTGGGAGTTGGTGATGGACAGGGAAGCCTGGCGTGCTGTAATCCACGGGGTCGCAAAGAGTCGGACATGACTTACCAACTGAACAACAACAACAGTGACAATGGATAAAGAAACTGAGGTTCAGAATAGACAAGCAACTGGCCCCAAGCCACACAGCAAATTAAATGGCAAAGACTGGACTAGAGCCCGTTGTCCAGCTCCAAACCCTGAACCGACTCGACTATAGCACTGTTCTCTGAGTAGCAGATTAACAAACAGTACGGTTTCCTACAGGGTTCTGCTTGCAACATATATGTAGTAATTAGTTGAGGTATGATCTTGGCCTCCATTGATTACCAATTCTTAGAAATGGCCTCATTCTGGAAGGCAGAGCACTATTATCTACAGATTTTCCTGCTTGAATATTTCAAGTATATGGTCACTAATACATAACAGCTCTTACAAGGACTTCAGATATATGTTCCTAAGATATTTTCTAGCGAATAGGATGAATCTTATAATTCTGCATTCCGAATTCCTCATTAGTTTCTCAAGAATGGCTGTTCACGTTCATTAGCTGTTACACAATGCTGAAATTTGGTTTTCAGTTGTATTAGGCAATGAGTCAGCCACAGTGCCATTAATTCTGGCAAGAGACCGTAATTACATTTTGGTGAAGTTGTTCTAATTCTTTTCTTTTCTTTTTTAGCCACGTTGTGCTAGCATGCAGGATCTAACACTCCCCAACCAGGGATCAAAGCTGCACCCTCCAAAATGGAAGCACAGAGACTTTAACCACTGGACCACCAGGGAAGTCCCACTGTTCCAATCACTATAAAACAAAATAGCTGATATTTATGGAATAGTTGTACCAGATGAAGCACTAAGAAATTTATGTATGTTATCTTATGGAACCCTCACAACAACCCTATGAAGCAGGTACTAAGCTTCTCCGGTGGTTCAGTGGTAGAGAATCCGCTTGCTAATGCAGAAGACACAGGTTTGATCTCTGGGTCCAGAAGATCTCCTGGAGAAGGAAATGGCACCCCACTCCAGTATTCTTGCCTGGGAAATCCCATGGACAGAGGAGCCTGGGAGGCTACAGTCTATGAGGTCGCAAAGAGTTAGACATGACTTAGTGACTGAACAACAACTAGGGAAGGAAACTGAGCCTCAGAGACATGGAGTGAAACAGGAAAAGGCGACGTCAGGCACTGAATCTCTGACTCCAAATTGGCCTGATTCCAAAGCCTGCGATCCTGAATGGTATAAATGAAAACTTTGCAGTCTTACACTATTTCCCTGGGTTTATATTTTAAGAATAAATTTGAAAGGAGCTTCAAACTCAGTATGTCTTTTTAATGACATGAAACAAATTGAGATATAAACCTTTGTGTGACATGGCTGATATATATGTTTTTTTAAGTTTGGATTTTGCAAATATCAGTGGTGAAAAGGGTAAACTAAAAAGTTTAAACCGTGAATGCAACCATCATTAGAAGCTGGAAAATCAAATAAACATGCTATTTTCTCTCGAATATATCTGATTCCTTCTCTTTTCTCTTTCCCAAGTAAATCCTATACAGATGGATAAAGCAAGGAAGTGGCGAATGGGCCACTTCTAGCAAGATGTTGCCCATCTCTTTGCAGATTCAGGGTCAAACAGTTTTAGCATCCTTGCGATTGAGATGGCGTGCTTAGTGGTGTGCTAAGCTTTCTTTTTGCAACACCTGAAGAAGTCAAGTCACAAAGCGACTGACTTTGTCTCTGAAAAACCTTTAGAAAATCCATTTACACCTCTGATGTGAATGACTGGGTGAATATATTTCAATGACTTCAGTGGAAAGAAGAAAAAAAAAAAAAAAAAAAAACCGTCAAACCTGAGACATTGAGATTGAGCCACATTAAAATACAAGCCAACCCCCCACCTCTGCAAATAACAACAAAAACCACAAAACTGTGACTGCATTTCTCTCAGGAGTAGGACTTGCACAAAAGGCAAAACTGAGGTAAATTATCATGTTTTAAAAGTAGAAAAAAATATCAAAAGGCTTTGTTGCAACAACTATCGTGATCACACAGCTACTAAAACTAACAAGGCTTCTGTCTCCAGGATATGAAATGTTAAGCCTTGGAAGAGGTGCTATTTATTTTTTAATAAAAGGGCAATAACTCAATTTTCACAAAATCACAGACTCAAGGTTTTGTAAGGGATCTTACATGAGACTGGTCCAGTCCTCTCCTGAAATGTGATCCTCTTCCCCCCTTACTTGCTCCTGCTATAACGCTGTGATAGCCAAGCTCTTGCCCAAGAGTGTGCAGACAATTGTTCCTGCTCTCAAGGCACAGGGGCTCCAGCTGACACTTTCATGATGAGGAAGTCTTTCTTAGTCTGAGCCCAAACCACTTCCACTGCCGCCCTGTCATCCCCTTGGAGGAACTTAGGGCACGTCGACCCCCTTCTTTCTTGTGACGGCCTTTTAGCTGTTGCTTTTGAATGCTGTACATAAAATCTCTGCACTCTTATTAAACTATTTCCTCGGGGCTGTATGTTAAGAATGCTGTACTGAGCATTTGGGTCTTCATACTAGGTCTTGTCCAGGCTAAAAGTCCCCAGGTCCTCCTAGCCATTCCTCCTGGTGGGGAGGGGTGGGGAGAGTCTTAGACATCATCTCATCCAGGTGAACTTAAGAGTCTATAGCTCTCACTTCCTAAAAATTGACCAAAATTTGGAAACAAGGTTAAAAGAGGACTGGGTGTCCTTTCACTGTTACCCTGGACCACTGTCTAACAGATCAATCCAAGGATTACCTAATTACATAGAGGGATATACCTTTGATTGATTTTTGTAAGCTAAATAAGTGAAAGTAGCTCAGTCATGTGTGACTCTTTGCAACCTGATGGGCTGTAGCCTGCCAGGCTCCTCTGTCCATGGAATTCTCTAGGCCAGAATACTGGAGAGGGTTGCCTTTCCCTTCTCCAAGGGATCTTCTCAACCCAGGGATCGAACCCAGGGATCGAACCCAGGTCTCTCATATTGCAAGTGGATTTTTTACTGTCTGAACCACCAGGGAAGCCACTTTTGATTTACTTCTACTTACTATTGATTAGGGCCCAGACTGTAAGATTACACATTAACTTACAAAGGTGTATCTACTAGAGATCAAAATAATTTCTATCTTGTAGAAAAACAACTACAACAGGTAATTACTATTACTCTGTAATAGGAATTAGCTGGGCTTCCTAGGTGGCTCTGCTGCTGCTGCTAAGTCGCTTCAGTCGTGTCCAACTCTGTGCAACCCCATAGATGGCAGCTCACCAGGCTCCCCTGTCCCTGGGATTCTCCAGGCAAGAACACTGGAGTGGGTTGCCATTTCCTTCTCCAATGCATCAAAGTGAAAAGTGAAAGTGAAGTTGCTCAGTCATGCCCGACTCTTAGCGACCCCATGGACTGCAGCCTACCAGGCTCCTCCATCCATGGGATTTTCCAGGCAAGAGTAATGGAGTGGGGTGCCATTGCCTTCTCCGCTAGGTGGCTCTAGTGGTAAAGAATCTTCCTGACAATGCAGGAAACGTAAGAGACTCGGGTTTGATCCCTGGGTCAGGAAGATTCCCTGGAGGGGGTCATGGCAACCCAAACTCTTTGCAACCTGATGGGCTGTAGCCTGCCAGGCTCCTCTGTCCATGGAATTCTCTAGGCCAGAATACTGGAGAGGGTTGCCTTTCCCTTCTCCAAGGGATCTTCTCAACCCAGGGATCGAACCCAGGGATCGAACCCAGGTCTCTCATATTGCAAGTGGATTTTTTACTGTCTGCGCCACCAGGGAAGCCACTTTTGATTTACTTCTACTTACTATTGATTAGGGCCCAGACTGTAAGATTACACATTAACTTACAAAGGTGTATCTACTAGAGATCAAAATAATTTCTATCTTGTAGAAAAACAACTACAACAGGTAATTACTATTACTCTGTAATAGGAATTAGCTGGGCTTCCTAGGTGGCTCTGCTGCTGCTGCTAAGTCGCTTCAGTCGTGTCCAACTCTGTGCAACCCCATAGATGGCAGCTCACCAGGCTCCCCTGTCCCTGGGATTCTCCAGGCAAGAACACTGGAGTGGGTTGCCATTTCCTTCTCCAATGCATCAAAGTGAAAAGTGAAAGTGAAGTTGCTCAGTCATGCCCGACTCTTAGCGACCCCATGGACTGCAGCCTACCAGGCTCCTCCATCCATGGGATTTTCCAGGCAAGAGTAATGGAGTGGGGTGCCATTGCCTTCTCCGCTAGGTGGCTCTAGTGGTAAAGAATCTTCCTGACAATGCAGGAAACGTAAGAGACTCGGGTTTGATCCCTGGGTCAGGAAGATTCCCTGGAGGGGGTCATGGCAACCCACTCCAGTGTTCATGCCTGGAGAATCCCACTGACAGAGGAGCCTGGTGGGCTACAGTCCACAGGGTCGCAAAGAGCTGGACATGACTGAAGTGACTTAGCACAGCACAGCACGTAGCATAGGAATTAGCTGGTTTTGTCTGTAACTCAGCAAACTTATTTTAGTCTGCTTTTCTCATGGACTACATAGCCCTTATTTCTATCACTTCCTCAAAGCCAAATTTACCAGCCTGCTGGCTCCCTCTTTATTCAGATAAATAAATGTTTGGCATGTATCCATTACACATCTCTAAGAAACCTGTGGTTTCAACTTTTGAAAATTGTCCTCTAACAACTCCCTGATCTGAACCTTTATATTAATGCACTTAAAAAAAAAAAAGATTAATGCCAACTAAAACTTGCAGGTTGTCTTTGTATCTTGTTCTGTGGGCAGTATATAGTGATAGCTTAAAAAATAGGAGGGAGGTGTAATCTTCAAGAATGAAATGTAATGAAATCAAATCGATATGTAATGACTGACATTGGCCAACATATTCTAAGCAGTAAATTATAAAGCAGTAGGATGGGGAATTTTGGAGACACCAGAAATTTTTTTTAATTTTGGCAATGGCTTTATTCATATTTTTGGCCACGCCATGCGGGGGTCTTAGTTCCCAGATCAGGGGTTGACCCTGTGCCCCTGCAGTGGAATCTCAGAGTCTTTACTGTACCACTAGGGAAGTCCCCAGAGACAATGAAATTTAAATGAAATGGTCTGGGTATATGGTCTCCAAAGAATATGACCATCATACACATGGATGTCAAAATACATAGATGAATAAACTTTATAGAGGAAAGAGGCATTAGGAGCCTAGGGAAGGGCAACTGGAAGGAAAGTGTTGGTTGATTGGTGGGTGAGGGCCTATTTCCTCTCCTCTTTAAAACTGGGCCTTCACAGGGGCAGTGCCTTAAAATGCCCAACTAGGCATCTTTGTTCACAGCTCTGTCTGGGGACAGGGGTGCCTCGGGAGCCGATATGAGCCTTCTGCTGTGTTCACTAGGCACAGTGCACTACAGCAAAGGCAGCTGCATCAGACTATCTGAGCTGGATAACACCAGCCACCAAAAACAGCCAGCTAATTCTCTCTAGTCCGGAGCCCACGCTTTCCAAGAAAATGCTGAACAGTAATTTTATTTTCCACGTAGTATTACTATTTCTGATAGGAAGAGAAGACACTCATTAGTTGACATTAGTCCTCTAGAACACAGCCACACTGGGATGTGTTGATTACAGTTGACTTTCTGGGCCCACAAAGCTAAGGGTCTGTTCCTTGATTGTGGGGATCGCATAAAGCAATGCCACCCTGTGAGGCCTCCCAGAATAGCTGCTGACTTGTCTCAGTGTGCTGCGCGCCCAGTCGCCTCAGTCGTGTCTGACTCTTGGAACCCTAGAGCTGTAGCCCACCAGGTTGCTCTGTCCTGGGATTCTCCAGGCAAGAATACTGGAGTGGGTTGCCATTTCCTCCTCCAGGGGATCTTCCAGACCCAGAGGTTGAACCTGCATCTCCTGCATTATGAGCAGATTCTTTACTGCGGAGCCACCAAAGAAGACACCATTGAGAAGGCTTGTCTCAATGACATTCATTTAATTAAACAGACATTTATTGAGTGCCAACTGCATACAGGGGGAAAAGATTCCAAACGTCCGAAGTACATAGAACTTTAGCCATTTTGAAGTGAATTCTTACATATAACTCTAAAAAGTGGTTTCTTTCAAGTCCCTGGAGTAACCTTTGAGGACTGTCTCGACAGATCTTTGTTCTTTCTTTCCTGTTTTTCTTGTTCTACAACCACTGATGATTCTCACTAATGCACTTAGAGTGATTTTTAGTTTTTCAAGCCAAGTCTCTGATAGGATATGCATTTATTTGATTTTTCATTTCTGTTATGCTCCATGCCCATAAAGTTTCCATTATAGAAAGCACTTCTACCTTGTGTTTCTGTAACTGCAATGCTTCTGTTGAGAAACGCCTCCATCTTCTTTGGAGAAATGTCTGTTTAGGTCTTCTGCCCATTTTTTGATTGGGTTATTTGCTTTTCTGGTATTGAGCTACACGAGCTATTTGTATGGCCAACAAACACATGAAAAGATTCTTAACATTGCTCATTATTAGAGAAACGCAAATCTAAATTACAGTGAGGTACCAGCTTATACTGGTCAGAATGGCCATCATTATAATATCTACAAATTAAAATATTTATAAATGCTGGAGAGGATGTGGAGAAAAGGGAACACTCTTGTACCGTTGGTGGGAATGTAAATTAATACAGCCACTATGGAAGACAGTATGGAGACTCCTTAAAAAACTAGAAGTAGAAATACCATATGACCCAATAATCCCACTACTGGGCACAGGCCCTGAAATGGAAAGAGACACATGTACCCTAATGTTCATGGCAGCACTTTTTACAATAGCTAAGACATGGAAACAACCTAGATGTCCATCGACAGGAGAACGGATACAGAAATTGTGGTGTGTATACACAATGGAATATTACTCAGCCATAAAAAGAACACATTTGAGTCAGTCCTAATGAGGTGGATGAACCTAGGACTGCTATACAGACGAAGTCAGAAAGAGAAAGACAAATATTGCATATTTATATTGTACATACACATGCTAAATCACTTCAGTTGTGTATGATTCTTTGCGACGCCATGGACTGTAGCTCAACAGGCTCCTCTGTCTGTGGGATTCTCCCAGCAAGAATACTGGAATGGGTTGCCATCTCCTTCTCTGATACATGCACATGCATATGTAACTTAGACAGATGGTACTGATGAACCTATTTGGAGCGAAGCAGTGAAAATGCGGACATGGAGAACAGACTTGCAGAGACAGTGAGCGAAGGGGAGGGTGGGATGATTGAGAGAATAGCATAGGAACATATATGTTACCATGTGAAGGACAAATGGCAAGTGGGAATTTGCTGGGTGACATGGGGAGCTCGGCCCAGTGCTCTGGGACAACCTGGAGGGGTGGGATGGGGCTGGGAGATGGGAGGTGGTTCAGGAGAGAGGGGACATATATATACCTGTGGCTGATCTATGCTGATGTGTGGCAGAGGCCAACACATATTATAATGCAATTATCCTCTAATTTAAAAAAGAAAGAAAAAAAAAAAAAGAAATGCCTCTATCATCTTATTCTCAAAAAATATATCTACATCTATCTATCTATCTACATCTCACTCTGGGTATAGTTTAGAGAATAGATTAAAGTGATGAAAAGTTAAAGGGAGGGAGGCTAACTAGGAGATTGTTCAGTAATCCAGGCAGGAGTTGATTTGTGCTAAGGAGAGAGAATCTTAGAGAACTCTGCTAAGGAGAGTGATCAAAATTAAGAGATTCAACACATTCAAGATGCATTTGAAATGCAGACTGGTAGATTAAATATTAGATGAATGGTGATAAAAAGAAAGGAAGGATAGTTTCTTAGTCTCCGGAATAAAGGGATTTTTGACCATATAGGTAGACTGCAGATCCAATTACAGGGCTAGGAAAAAATTGGGATGTATAGATTAACTTTTTCTTAGGGAAGGTGAGTTTGAGGTGTTTACAAGAAGGCCTCTACAATTAGAGATTTTGGATATAGTTGGATACATGGGACTCAGGCTCTTGGTAGTGTGGACAGTGGCTACAGGTAAGTGAGTCCTCAGCATCTGGTTGGTGGTTTACTCTTACAGAGAAGATAAACAGTTAAGGAATATAGTATATAGGGATATATATATATTATAACTATACGGAAAAGGTCAGTTTTCATTCCTATCCCAAAGAAGCACAATGCCAAAGAATGTTCAAATTACTGAACAATTGCATTCATTTCACTTGCTAGCAAGGTAATGCTAAAAATCCTTCAAGTTAAGCTTCAGCAGTATGTGAATAAAGAACTTTCAGATGTACAAGATGGATTTAGAAAAGGCAGAGGAACCAGAGATCAAATTGCCAAAATCTGCTGGATCATAGAAAAAGCAAGAGATTTCCAGAAAAACATCTACTTCTGCTTCACTGACTATGTTAAAGCATTTGACTATGTGAATCACAACAAATTGTGAAAAATTCTTAAAGAGATGGGAACACCAGACCACCTTACCCGCCTCCTGAGAAACCTGTATGGAAGGAAAACTGGCTCCAAATTGGGAAAGGAGTACGTCAGGGCTGTATATTGTCACCCTGGTTATTTGACTTCCATGCAGAGTACATCATGCAAAATGCTGGGCTGGATGAAGCTCAAGCTGGCATCAAGACTGCTGAGAGAAACATCAATAATCTCAGAATGCAAATGACACCACTCTTATGGCAGAAAGCGAAGAAGAACTAAAGAACCTCTTGATAAGGGTGAAAGAGGAGAGTGAAAAAGCTGGCTTAAAACTCAACATTCAAAAAACTAAGATCATGGCATCCTGTCCCATCACTTCACGGCAAATAGATGGGGAAACAATGGAAACAGTGATAGACTTTCTTTTCGTGGGCTCTAAAATCACTGAGGACAGCAACTGCAGTCAAGAAATTAAAAGATGCTTGCTCTTTGGAAGAAAAGCTATGATAAACCTAGACAGTGTATTAAAGAGCAGAGACGTTACTTTACCAAAAAAGGTCCATCTAGTCAAAGCTATGTTTTTTCCAGTAGTCATGTATGGATGTGAGAGTTGGACCATAAAGAAGTCTGAGCACCAAAGAATTGATGCTTTTGAACTGTTATGTTGGAGAAGACTCTTGAGAGTCCCTTGGGCTGCAAGGAAATCCAATCAGTCCATCCTAAAGGAAATCAATCCTGAATATTCATTGGAAGGACTGTTGCTGAAGCTCCAGTACTTTGGCCATCTGATGCGAAGAACTGGCTCCTTGGAAAAGACTCTGATGCTGGGAAAGATTGGGGGCAGGAGGAGAAGAGGATGACAGAGGATGAGATGGTTGGATGGCATCACTGACTCGATGGACGTGAGTTTGAGTAAACTCAGGGAGCTGGTGATGACAGGGCACCCTGGCAAGCTACAGTCCATGGGTTAGCAAAGAGGTGGACACGACTGGGCAACTGAACTGACTGACCAGTATTCTTGCCTGAAAAATCCCATGGACAGAGGACCCTGGTGAGCTACAGTCCACAGGGTTGCAAAGAGTTGGACATGGCTGAGCCACTGAGCACAGCACATTTCCTATATTAAGTAGAAGGTGAAAAGTTTTACTAAAATGAGGTGATCACAGGTAAGTTACTGATTGAAAACCTGGGCTGTTAACTCATGGGAAAGGGTGCCTAAAACTGAAGGGGCTGAAATTTTTACCATACTTGAAGATAACAAGTTATCCTGCCATAGCTTCATGGATGCTGGAAGCAGACATAAGACTGCTGAGTCAGAGCCAAAGCCTGAGTCACTTATACAAAGCACAGCAAGTAACCTAGCATGATGTTAGCATCAGTTCCCCTGGCCCTCAAGCCAAGGGGCAAGTGCAGATGGGCTCGGGTGGATGTCTGCATGCATGGTGGGTTACTATACAAGAAATGAATACTGAGTTTCAGTTCAGTTCAGTCGGTCAGTTGTGTCCAACTCTTTTTGACCCCATGAACCGCAGCACGCCAGGTCTCCCTGTCCATCACCAACTCCCGGAGTTCACCCAAACTCCTGTCCATTGAGTCAGTGATGCCATCCAACTATCTCATCCTCTGTCACCCCTTTCTCCTCCTGCCCTCAATCTTTCCTAGCATCAGGGTCTTTTCAAATACTGAGTTTCAGTTCAGTTCAGTTCAGTTCAGTCGCTCAGTCGTGTCTGACTCTTTGCGACCCCATGAATCGCAGCACACCAGGCCTCCCTGTCCATCACCAACTCCCGGAGTTCACTCAGACTCCCGTCCATCGAGTCGGTGATGCCATCCAGCCATCTCATCCTCGGTCGTCCCCTTCTCCTCCTGCCCCCAATCCCTCCCAGCATCAGAGTCTTTTCCAATGAGTCAACTCTTCTCATGAGGTGGCCAAAGTACTGGAGTTTCAGCTTTAGCATCATTCCTTCCAAAGAAATCCCAGGGCTGATCTCCTTCAGAATGGACTGGTTGGATCTCCTTGCAGTCCAAGGGACTCTCAAGAGTCTTCTCCAACACCACAGTTCAAAAGCATCAATTCTTCGGCGCTCAGCCTTCTTCAGGGAACGCAAATCTTTTTTAATTGGCAGTTAGCAAACTTGCTATTTGTAGTTCACTATACAAACATCCTTGGAAGGAGAATGCGTAACAAAGAGCAGTCAGGGGCACAAGATGGTCAGAATCTGTTCATAGGCAAAACATGGAGAGCTGTCTTCAAGCAGAGGAAATGTCCAGCAGACCAATCCAGTTGATACTGGTCACCTAAACATTTGAGCTATCAAGCTCATTATTGCTCCCTTCAAACGTCATCACTGAGCCAATGTCCTTATACAGGGAAATCGTCATTAAAATATAATTTTAAGTGACCAGAAAAACTTCTCTCCAAGATAAACACTGATCCTTTAACACTTCTTGGGCACTATCATTCAAATAAGTAAGAGTTAAACCAACTGAATTGACTTCCAACTCACAGTTCATTCTCTTGATTTTTCTAAATGGAGGAATTTTAAATCTTTTTGAAATCTAGATCCCAGCTAGACTGTACTGTGATCTATACAGCCGCAGCACTAGCCTCACCAGGAAACTTGCCAGGAATTGCTGAAATGCAGATCCCACCGATCTACTGTATCATTTTCTGCATTTTAAAGAAGATTTCCAGGTAATCTGTAGACACATAAAATTCAGAAAGAACCGATTTAGGTTCCAGAGCAGAGGTAGATAGACCTTTTCTGTATAAGGTCAGATAATAATTGTTTCAAGCATTGCTGTCTGTACAGACTCTCTTAAAAATTACTCAACTCTGGAGCTTCCCTGGTAGTCGAGTGGCTAAGACCTCAAGCTCCCAATGCAGGGGACCGGGGTTCAATCTCTGGTTTGGAAACTAGATCTCACACGTTGCAACTAAAGATCCCACATGTTGCAACTAATACCTGGTACAGCCAAATAAATACAGTTTAAAAAAATTACTCAACTCCACAATCATAGCTGGGAAGCAGTGCAAAGGATGAGGAAACAAATGCGCATGGTCAAATTTGGCCCAAGGGCTGTAACTTGGACCAATGCTGTAAGTATTGTTTCTGATTGGCAATCATATTTTAAAAAGAAATAAATTAGTGTAACAAACTTTTATTTTTAATGACTTTGTTTTTGGTGAACCCGAGCTGGCTTCTAAACATCATAGCAGTTCTTTTGTAATAGCTTATAACATGCTATTTAATTATCTAGTCTTCCAACTTTTCTTCACACTGAACACAAAATTATCAGTTAATAGTGTTTAAAATCTACCTTTTCCCTCTTTTTGATATTTGCAGTTGACATTTGCTCAAGCCCAGCTGATGCTTCCACTCCTTTTCTTCAGATTCAATGGTCTCAAATGTTAGTTTTCTCAGAACCTTACAAAGTAATTTGTCTGAGCCGGCAGATAGAGTCTGCTTATCTTGAGCCTACTTTCCTTTTACCAGTATTTACTTTACCATTTCCACTCTGAGATGGTTCTTTGCCAGAGATGATGGAAGCATAGGGAAAAGCCAGCAGGGAGGGAGAAATTAAGGATGCTGAATGGCAGGCAGAATGTGTGGCATTTAGGGTGTAAGATCCAGAGCTGTAGTAGAGAAAAACAATACACACAAGAACACAAAAGAGGAGTAACATGTACATTGCCTATTAGAACTGTATAGTGATATGCATTACAGCTGAAAAACAGTGTTCAAATTCATGATTTTTCCTCTTACTTTTTAATTGAAAAAGCCAATCTCTTTCTCAGACTACATAAACTCATGGACCTGTATTAGAACTGTTAAATATTAAGCTGGATTTTTCTATCCAGATTAAGAGTGATAAGAACAATCTGAAATTCAGCTAAACCTCACAGCAAGATGGATGTGGGAACTTTCTGTACTCTCCAAGAATTTTCATATGAACGACTTCTAAGTGTATAGACTTAATATGCAATAAGTAATTTTCTAAAACAGTTTCTTAAAAATGCATATCTGAAGAGTACCTATTAGACCAAAAATGCAGCAAGACAAAAGTAAGTCAAGTTTTCTGTTCTGATGACACCAGCTTTTGTAGCTAAAAAAGGACTTGCCCAGGTTCACTTTGGCAGGCAGGCCTCCACTGTGAGCACATGGCTGTAAGCCAACATGGCTGCTGTTTTATTTTCTCTGGGAACGGACATGGCAGCCTATTAAGGATCATTAGCAGCAAAACAAACATTTTATGCAACAAGCACAACTCTCACAAAATGTTAGAAGGATGGTCCCATTTTCCTAATGTCCACGAGAGCTTCTATGGACTGAATCTTATACACAGGAGCTTCTAATATCTCTTACTTTGGAATCACTGCTCTAATGACATCAGATACCACCATCTTAACAAGGGCCAACATTTATTAAGGTGTATTATATAATGGGAACTGCGCTAAGAGCTTTACAAGCATTATCAAGTAAGTAAATTGATTATCCTGGTTTAATAGGTAAAACAAACAAACAAACAAAAAACCCCAGAGGTGTGTAGAGACTAGGGAATACCAAGAGGCACAGCCCTACCCAAAGGAATAAAAACAAAAGTTGAGAGTCAAGAGATTGGCCAAGTGGAAGAACAGTTGTTAAAAAAGAAAAATGAAAGAGGAAAGGAGGAAGGAGGAAACTTAAAAGCATATATAGGAAATGGATGGGCAGAAACCAATACAAAATACGTAATACAGATTTAAAATAGGATTGATGATCACACATGTGTTCTACCAGTAGCATATGAATATATGAAAAGAACACACCAAGAACTCTCTCAGGTCACCAGGGAGACACTGAATACTTACTACTCATTGGCTTTAAAGATTTAATGTATGTCTACCACTACGTTCATTGATGTCTATAAGAGAATAGCACTTGACATACACTAGGTGCTCAATACACTATTTTTTGCTGAATGAATGAATGACTGCATGCATGTCCACAAGTGCTTCTCGCAGGCAGCAGGATAAAGTTTGAAGAGGACTTCCCTGGTGGTTCAGAGGCTGGGACTCTGCCTGCTAATTCAGGGGACAAATGTCCAAGCCCTGTTCCAGGAAGATTTCAGCTGATGATGAGTAATTGAGCCTATGTGCAACTGCGCCCACAAACTCTAGAGCTTGTGCTCTGCAACAAGAGAAGCCCCCACAATGAGAAGTCCATGTGCCACAACTAGAGAGCAGCCCCTGCTCCCCCAAACTGGAAAAAGCCTGCAGGCAGCACCAAAAACCAGTGCAGTCCAAAATAAATGAATACATCAATAAAATACTTACTCAAAAGTAAACATTTGATGAGAAAGATTTTATGAAATGCTTTAATATCACGTTTGTAAATAATGAGATTAGTTGACATTTATTGAATGCCTACTTTGTATGTGTCAGGAACTGTTCTGTGGCTCATCGGGTATACTAACTCATTCAGGCCTCACAGCAAACCAATGATTCCCATATTACAGAGCAGAAAGTTGAAGTGTACAGGCAGAAGAATATGAAATTCCCAAACAATAAGTGGAAGAATGAGGAAGTAAGCCATCCACCTGGCCTCAGAATCCAGTCTCGACCATTGCATGCTTGCACAGTGGTTAAGAGTTCACTGAAAATTTAGAGAGCAGAGAATTTTAGCTGAAAGGAATAGTAGAGATAATTTGCTATCTCACTTAACAAACTGCAAATTTGAGGCCCAGGGAGTCAGGGTCTCTTACCCATAGCTTCAGGGTTAGTGGAAACGCTAGGACTGGAACAGGAAGTGTTTCAAATTCTGTGTCCAGTTCTTTGTTTCTGACATCAGACTGTCTGCTACAAACTAGCTGAATAGAGGAAAACTCAAAAATGGAAGACTTGAAGGCTACTGCATGCATGCTCAGTTGCTTCAGTCATGTCTAACTCACTGCAACCCTATGGCCTGTAGCCTGCCAGGCTCCTGTCCATGCAATTCTCCAGGCAAGAACACTGGTGTGGGTTGCCGTTTCCTCCTCCAGGGGAACCAAGGATCAAACTTGCGTCTCTTGTGTCTCCTGCATTGGCAAGTGGTTTCTTTACTACTAGTGCAACTTAGGAGGCCCTAAGCAGCCATGAAATTAGAAGACGCTTACTCCTTGGAAGAAAAGTTATGTCCAACCTAGATAGCATTTTCAAAAGCAGAGACATTACTTTGCCGACTAAGGTCCGTCTAGTCAAGGCTATGGTTTTTCCTGTGGTCATGTATGGATGTGAGAGTTGGACTGTGAAGAAGGCTGAGCGCCGAAGAATTGATGCTTTTGAAGTGTGGTGTTGGAGAAGACTCTTGAGAGTCCCTTGGACTGCAAGGAGATCCAACCAGTCCATTCTGAAGGAGATCAATCCTGGGATTTCTTTGGAAGGAATGATGCTAAAGCTGAAACTCCAGTACTTTGGCCACCTCATGCGAAGAGTTGACTCATTGGAAAAGACTCTGATTCTGGGAGGGATTGGGGGCAGGAGGAGAAGGGGACGACCGAGGATGAGATGGCTGGATGACATCACTGACTTGATGGATGTGGGTCTGAGTGGACTCCGAGAGATGGTAATGAACAGGGAGGCCTGGCATGCTGCGATTCACGGGGTCGCAAAGAGTTGGACACGACTGAGCGAATGAACTGAACTGAACTGAACTGAAGAAAACTATTACTTATGTTATGAAATATGACTATTTATGATTTTATTTATCATATGCATTAGCAAAAAAGACACAGACAATAAAATGAGAACTGATTATTGAAGGGTTTTTTGAAGGAAATTAAACCTTGAAAAAGATGCTCTCCCCGCCTTCCCAAAAGGAGAGCTCCTCCTTTGTCAGCAAGGCTATGGGAGAACATTTTTGCAAAATGTTGCAAAAGCAAGGTAGCATCATGGAAGATGGATGGGAGGGAGAGTATATGGACAGAGAAGGAGGGCAATGAAAGAGGATTTACAAGAGATTTGGGAAAAGGGTTTTTAATGCAGGCCTCTGGATGTTAAAGTAAACTTCCAGATCAATGGTAAATTGACTTTCTTTTAGATAAAATATTCAAAATAACTATGTAGTCAAAATCAGTGTTCACACTTATAATAGACCTTCATAACAAACAAACAAGTCTACAAACAATAAATACTGGAGAGGGAGTAGAGAAAATGGAATCCTGCTATACTGTTAGAAGGAATGTCAATTGGTGCAGCCACTAAAGGAAAACAGTACACAGCTTCCTTATAAAAGTAAATAGAACTAGCCTACGACCCAGCAAGCCCACTCCAGAAAAAAACTCTTAATTCAAAAAGAATCCATGGGCCCTAACGTGCATAGCAGTACTATTTACAATAGTCAGGACGTGGAAGCAACTTAATGTCCATCAACACATGAACAGATAAAGAAGATGTGGTACATATATACAACAGAGTGCTACTCAGTCATAAAAAAAAATGAAACAATGCCATTTTCAGCAACAGGGATGAGCCTAGAGATTATCATACTAAGGAAGCCAGGCTTCAGCAATACGTGAACCGTGAGCTTCCAGATGTTCAAGCTGGTTTTAGAAAAGGCAGAGGAACCAGAGATCAAATTGCCAACATTTGCTAGATCATCGGAAAAGCAAGAGAGTTCCAGAAAAACATCTATTTTGCTTTATTGACTATGCCAAAGCCTTTGTGTGGATCACAATAAACTGTGGAAAATTCTGAAAGAGATGGGAATACCAGAACACCTGACCTGCCTCTTGAGAAACCTATATGCAGGTCAGGAAGCAACAGTTAGAACTGGCATGGAACAACAGACTGGTTCCAAATAGGAAAAGGAATATGCCAAGGCTGTATATTGTTACCCTGCTTATTTAACTTCTATGCAGAGTACATCATGAGAAATGCTGGGCTAGAAGAAGCACAAGCTGGAATCAAGATTGCCAGGAGAAATATCAATAACCTCAGATATGCAGATGACACCACCCTTATGGCAGAAAGTGAAGAGGAGCTAAAAAGCCTCTTGATGAAAGTGAAAATGGAGAGTGCAAAAGTTGGCTTAAAGCTCAACATTCAGAAAATGAAGATCATGGCATCTTGTCCCATCACTTCATGGGAAATAGATTGGGAAACCGTGGAAACAGTGTCAGACTTTATTTCTGGGGGCTCCAAAGTCACTGCAGATGGTGATTGCAGCCATGAAATTAAAAGATGCTTACTCCTTGGAAGAAAAGTTATGACCAACCTAGATAGCATATCGAAAATCAGAGACATTACTTTGCCAACAAAGGTCCGTCTAGTTAAGGCTCTGGTTTTTCCAGTGGTCATGTATGGATGTGAGAGTTGGACTGTGAAGAAAGCTGAGCACCGAAGAATTGAAGCTTTTGAACTGTGGTACTGGAGAAGACTCTTGAGAGTCCCTTGGACTGCAAGGAGATCCAACCAGTCCATCCTAAAGGAGATCAGTCCTGGGTGTTCATTGGAAGGACTGATGCTGAGGCTGAAACTCCAATACTTTGGCCACCTCATGCGAAGAGTTGACTCATTGGAAAAGACCCTGATGCTGACAGGGATTGGAGGCAGGGGGAGAAGGGGACGACAGAGGATGAGATGGCTGGATGGCAACACCGACTTGACGCACATGAGTTTGGGTAAACTCCGGGAGTTGGTGATGGACAGGGAGGCCTGGCGTGCTGCAATTCATGGGGTCACAAAGAGTTGGACACAATTGAGCAAGTGAATTGAACTGGAATGAAGTCAGATAGAAAGACAAATATATGCTGTTGTTTATATGTGGAATAAAAAAAAAATGATACAAAGAACTTATTCACAAAACAGAAATAGAGTCACAGATATAGAAAACAAACCTGTAGTTACCGGAGGGAAAAGGCACGAGAATAAATTGGGAGACTGGAATAGACATATACCCACTACTATATGTATGAACCACACTTTTCACTGTGTTTTGGAGTTGCAGTCCATCTGGAACGGTACATAAAATCATTTACCACTTTGGCTGGGTTCCTGCTTATGTACTAAAACATAACATTTTTGGCCTAGGTTAATTTTTTTCATTTTTGTATTCTATTTTTTAAGCTGGAATTTATCAGTTAATACATGCAAAATATTTTAGAGACCAATGGTTCTAAAATGCTTAAAATAAAACTTTGAAGTTTCTTACATCCTGCAAAATGCTCTCTTTCTCAAGGTAAATGTTTTCAACTGTTTAAGATGAGTACGCGGTATAAAAAAACACCCCCTACCATGACATAGCAGCATACAATTTTATTTAAAACTCAATATTGACCCCAAAATCCCTAAAATCATGGCATATGGTCCTATCACTTCATGGCAAACAGAAGGGGAAAAAGAAGAAACAATGACAGATTTTATTTTCTTGGTCTCCAAAATCACTGCAGGTGGTGACTGCAGCCACGAAATTAAAAGACACTTGTTCCTTAGAAGGAAACCTATGACGAGCCTAGACAGTGTATTAAAAAGCAGAGACATCACTTTGCAGGCAAAGGTCCATATAGTCAAAGTTATGGTTTTTCCAGGAGTCATGTACCAATGTGAGAGTTGGACCATAAAGAAGACTGAAGTCAGAAAGATTTTACAAGTGTCTAGAAAGAAAAAAAGAACATTTTATATACAGACTGTTGATTAAAATATTTTGATTAAGTGCTGAAGAACTGATGCTTTTGAACTGTGGTGTTGGAGAAGACTCTTTAGAGTCCCTTGGACAGCAAGGAGATCAAACCAGTCAATCCTAAAGGATATCAACCCTGAATATTCATTGGAAGGATTGATGAAGTTAAGCTCCAATACATTGGCCACCTGATGTGAAGAGCCAACTCATTGGAAAAGACCGTGATGCTGGGAAAAATTGAAGGCAAAAGGAGAAGGGGGCAGCAAAGGATGAGATGGTTGGATGGCATAATAAACTCAATGGACATGAATTTGAGCAAACTTCGGGAGATAGTGAGGGCTTCCCTCATAGCTCAGTTGGTAAAGAATCTGCCTGCAAAGCAGGAGACTCTGGTTTAATTCCTGAGTTGGGAAGATCCACTGCAGAAGGGATAAGCTAACCATTCCAGTATTCTTGGGCTTCCCTTGGGGCTCAGCTGGTAGAGAATCCCCCTGCAATGCAGGAGACCTGGGTTTGATCCCTGGGCTGGGAAAAACCCCTGGAGAAGGGAAAAGCTACCCACTCCAGTATTCTGGCCTAGAGAATTTCATAGACTGAATAGTCCACAGGGTGGCAAAGAGTTCGACACGACTGAGAAACTTTCACTTCACACTTCACTTCACTTCAGCAGATAGTGAAGGACAGGAAGCTTGGTGTGCTGCAGTCCCTGGGTTTGCAAAGAGTTGGACATGACTTAATGACAAAACAACAACAATTTATTTTTTAAAGATTTTTTTTAAACGTGAACCATTTCAGTCTTTATCGAATTTGTTATAATATTGCTTCTGTTTTATGTTTTGGTTTTTGGGCTATGAGGCATGTAGGATCTTAGCTCCCCGACCAGGGACTGAACCTGCGTCCCTTGCATTGGAAGGAGAAGTTGTAACCATTGGACCACCAGGAAGTCCCAGCTTCATACAATTTTAGAACACTGAAGTCAGAAAGATTCTACAAGTGTCTAGAAAGAAAAAAAAAAACATATTATATACAGACTGTTGATTAAAATATTTTGATTCAATTACTTTGCACAAAGATAAAAAGGGAGGTTGTGGAGGTGTGTATGTTCTTTGATGCATATGGTCAAACATTAGAATTAGGCCAGCAGCTCTTGCCATTTTAGACTTTCATCTTGAATTAAGTACCAATGATTTGTGAGTGAAGACCAGAGTTCAGGAGTCAGGGCCTTATTTTTGCCTTCAATATAGTAGGAATTTAGTGCTTTTATTACATTTTAAATGATGGAAATCTGCATTTTTTTTCTCCCCATGGTATATTAGGTTTAAATGAAGTAGGCTTGCATTGAACTGTCATGGTGAACGTGGCTTTGTGCCACTGCTCAGCTGTGGAGTTTCCATGTTTTGTATTTTCAAACTTCTCATCAAATGAGCACTAATCCATAGCGGACATAATGGGAGCATCTTAGATCTGATCCTGGAGTGAGGTAGGAGTCAGTAAGCCCTGTGGATCAACATCCACATCCCAGAGTGAATGAATTAGCTTCCCCTTGGCCAGTGGTAAAGAACCCGCCTGCCAAAGCAGGGAGACGTGGGTTTAATCCCTGGGTGGGTAGGAACTCCTCGAGAAGGAAACGGCAACCCACTTGAGTAATTTGGCTGGGAAATGCCATGGACAGAGGAGCCTGCTACTGCTGCTGCTAAGTCACTTCAGTCATGTCCGACTCTGTGCAACCCCATAGATGGCAGCCCATCAGGCTCCCTGGTCCCTGGGATTCTTCAGGCAGGAACACTGCAGTGGGTTGCCATTTTCTTCTCCAATGCATGAAAAAGTGAAAAGTGAAAGTGAAGTCGCTCAGTCATGTCTGACTCTTAGCAACCCCATGGACTGCAGCCTACCAGGCTCCTCCACCCATGGGATTTTCCAGGCAAGAGTACTGGAGTGGGGTGCCATGCTGCTGCTAAGTCACTTCAGTCGTGTCTGACTCTGTGCAACCCCAAAGACGGCAGCCCACCAGGCTCCGCCATCCCTGGGATTCTCCAGGCAAGAGTACTGGAGTGGGGTGCCATAGTAGGCTATTACCCATGGGGTCGCAGAGCTGGATATGCCTTAGCAACTAAACAACAACAACATATATAAAAGAGATAACTAATAAGGACCTACTGTATAGCACAGAGAACTTTATTCAATATTCTGTAATGAACTATACAGGAAAAGAATCTAGAAAAGAGTGGATATATGTATAGCTGATTCACTCATTGTATAGCAGAAACTAACACAACACTGTAAATCAATTATAGTCCAATAAAAGCAAACAAACAAACAAAAACTCAGACGACGTGCACACATGTGAAATGAACGGGTTTGGCACAGCTCATCCATTTCTTTTGGATGTGTCTAAACGATAGCACACGCTGCCACTAGATTTAGCTGTGGCGATCAATACCAAGTGTGAAGATGGACAAAATGAATGGAGACAGCTGCACTCCACTTGCCTTGTCTCATATATCAGTGGTCTGATTTACTCTAGTTTTTATAATACCCCTAAGCCAGAGCCAAGTGGTCCTGAACTTTATGACTCAGAGAGGCTTCAGCCAGGGGAAGGCGGCAGATGAACCAGTGACCCCTAATAAAGGCCATTCCTCATGTGAGCGTACTTAGTCCACCACCCCTTCTGCCATCACCGAGGCAGAGGCGGTAGGATCCTATAGTCAGGGTGAACTTGGGCAGTCTTTTCTTTCCTAACCCAAGCCTCACCGTTGATGTCTATTTTAAACAGGCTTCTCCTCAACAACACGTTTGGATTTATTCAATACAAGCAGGTGGGAGAAGAAAAACACAGAATGTGATTCTGGGGTTTGAAGAAGATGGAATCTAGCTACTGTCCCTCTCTAGGGCAGTGGTATCCAAAGTCTGACAGGATTCCTAGAAGCAGAGGGAAAAGTACAGATGAGGTGAGGAGGAACACTGTCTTTACCAGCTTTTAAGAACTGGTAAACAGACTATGCCAAAGCCTTTGACTGTGTGGATCACAACAAACTGTGGAAAATTCTTTTTTTTTTTTTTTTTTAAATTTAAATTTATTTATTTTAATTGGAGGCTAATTACTTTAAAATATTGTGTTGGTTCTGCCACACATCAGCATGAATGTGCCACAGCCGTACACGTGTTCCCCATCCTGAACCCCCCTCCCGCCTCCCTCTCCGAACCATCCCTCTGGGTCATCCCAGTGCACCAGCTCCAAGGATCCTGTATCAAACCTGGACTGGCGATTCGTTTCTTATATGATATTATACATGTTTCCATGACATTTCCCCAAATCATCCCACCCTCTCCCTCTCCCATAGAGTCCAAAAGACTGTTCTATAAAGAGCTAGAAATACCAGACCATCTGACCTGCCTTTTGAGAAATCTGTATGCAGGAGAAGGAAATGGCAACCCACTCCAGTGTTCTTGCCTGGAGAATCCCAGGGACAGAGGAGCCTAGTGGGCTGCTGTCTATGGGGTTGCACAGAGTCGGACACGACTGAAGCGACTTAGCAGCAGCAGCAGCAGCAGCAGCAGCAGTATGCAGGTCAGGAAGCAATAGTTAGAACTGGACATGGGACAATAGACTGGTTCCAAATAGGAAAAGGAGTACATCAAGGCTGTATATTGTCATCCTGCTCATTTAACTTATATGCAGAGTACATCATGAGAAACACTGGACTGGATGAAGCACAAGCTGGAATCAAGACTGCCAGGAGAAATATCAATAACCTCAGATATGCAGATGACACCCCCCTTATGGCAGAAAGTGAAGAAGAATTAAAGAGCCTCTTGATGAAAGTAAAAGAGGAGAGTGAAAGAGTTGGCTTAAAGCTCAACATTCAGAAAACTAAAATCATGGCACCTGGTACCATCACTTCATGGCAAATAGATAGGCAAACAGTAGAAACAGTGACAGACCTTAATTTTTTGGGCTCCAAAATCACTGCAGATGGTGACTGCAGCCACGAAATTAAAAGATGCTTGCTTGTTGGAAGAAAAGTATGACCAACCTAGATAGCATATTAAAAAGCAGAAACATTACTTTGCCATCAAAGGTCCATCTAGTCAAAGCTATGGTTTTTCCAGTGGTCATGTATGGATGTGAGAGTTGGACTATAAAAAAAGCTGAGCGCCGAAGAATTGATGCTTTTGAACTGTGGTGTTGGAGAAGACTCTTGAGAGTCCCTTGGACTGCAAGGAGATCCAACCAGTCCATCCAAAAGGAAATCAGTCATGAATTTTCATTGGAAGGACTGATGCTGAGGCTGAAACTCCAATACTTTGGCCACCTGACATGAAGAACTGACTCATTTGAAATGACCCTGATGCTGGGAACGATTGAAGGCAGGAGGAGAAGGGGACGACAGAGGATGAGATGGCTGGATCGCATCACTGACTCAATGGACTTAGGTTTGAGTAAACTCCAGTAGTTTATGGACAGGAAACTCTGGTGATGGACAGGAAAGCCTGGTGTGCTGAGTCCATGGGGTTGCAAAGAGTTGGACACGACTGAGCAACTGAACTGAACTAAACTGAAACAGACTATGCTATATTATGGTCATGTGATTTTACTTTTTGGTATAAAAAGGTAGATAATTAATACAATAAGTAAATCACTACTGCATAATTAAATTTCACTTTATGACCTAAGAAAATACAAATGAGCTAGCTACATTTTTTTAGAGTACTTAGACTTTTATCTTCAAAATTCCTATGGTGAGTTGCTAAAACAGTCCTAACTCAGTTTTGATTATGTAACTAACTACAGCTAATTCCCCTTAATGTTTCAGAAAAGACTCATCCCT
Organism: Cephalophus harveyi; assembly: GCA_006410635.1. NCBI lineage: Eukaryota > Metazoa > Chordata > Mammalia > Artiodactyla > Bovidae > Cephalophus > Cephalophus harveyi. The sequence continues at coordinate 238,154 of SJYT01049728.1, forward strand.
AAACAGTGATTTCTGGAGCTATACTATTGGGTGCTGTCACTAAGAAGGAATAGCCAAAGTTTTCATTAAAAGATGTCAGTAGGGATCCTTTTTGTTGTTGTTTAGTCGCTGAGTCATATCTGACTCTTTGTGACCCCATGGACTGTAGCCCACAGGTTCCTCTGTCCATGGAATTCTCCAGGTAAAAATACTGGAGTGGGTTGCCATTTCCTTCTCCTGGGGATCTTCCTGTCCCAGGGATCGAACCTATGTCTCCTGCATTGGCAGGTAGATTATTTACCACATCAGATATTTATTTTGATAGGTACTCTGATAATCACTTCAGTATCTTTGAAACTTAAAAGTACCAGAGAGCAAGAAGTGATCATTAAGTAAATCATGTCAATAAATTTAACCAAGAGTCTTTAAGAAAACTGGAAATCTATGTCAATATAACTTTTCTAGTTCCCCAGTAGAGGGCAACTTTTACACATTTTAATGGTCCAAAAAAAAAAAAAATCTACGCACACCGCATCAGTAAGAACCACTGTACATTTAAATAATACGATTTATGTCTATGAATGGATTTTCACTAACAGGTAGCTACAAAATGTCATGAAATTTTAAGTATGTAATTAGAAATTGAATATACTTAATAATGAGTAATTAGCATTTTATGATTAATATAAGTGCTACTGCAGGAAGCAGTAACTATTTGAGTAACTTTAAAGTAGCAATCATTTAGGTCACTATGATAGATAGTATGAAATATAAACTGTAAGTGATGAGAGTTCTGTTCTTCAGTAAACATTCTGATTGAATTTCGTTATGACTGAGTTCCAAATATAGCTAACGTGAATGCATAAAGTCTAATTAAGAATAGCAAAAAAAGCCATAAGCATCTCAAAATATAATTAAATACCTTTGTTATTATAAACATTGAAGCAATAATTATCAATGTTCATATTTTAAATGGTGTCAGATATAACTATGCAACTAACCATGTGTATGTATATATTTGCAAACAGAGTAAAATTCTACTATAACAGCTCATTACTATTAGACATTTGGACATAACGCGTTATGTTCTCATTCATTCACTCATTCAGCATTTATTTACTGAGCATTTACTATGTCCCATAGACCATTCTAGAAGTCAAAGATACAGTGTAATTAATCTGACAGAATTTCTTGCCTTATTGGAGCTTATATCCCTGCTAATAAAAAAAATATATTATGAAGCCTTCTGAAAAGATAAGCTTATAAGATAGATACTTACAATGTCTCATAACACTAGTTTCTTTTTCTAATTAAAAAATTATACTTTGTTTTTAATTTAGAAAAATATTACAAGGAAAAATTAAATGCTTCATGATCTTAATATTCAAAGAACCCTTGTTGATCTTAAAATAAAGTAATATATAAGTTCGATTAGAAAAATATTAATTATATGGAAAAGTGAAATTTTCTAGCACTCTACTCTTCCCAGAGATGTTAACAGTTTCTTGTGACTCTTTCCAGAAAAGAATATACCAGTATTTATCCATCCTTCTTCCCACTCATCCAGTCTTGTTAAATTATTCAAACTTACACTTTTGAGACAGTGATACTTTACACTGTATTCGGCACATAACTTTATTTTTTCCTGTTTCACTATGTTTCTTGAGGTGCTTTTCATAAAGTAATATATATGTGTATCTCCTTCTTTTATTTGACTCTTTTTATTTTTTAATATAGAACTATTTTATAACATTCTATGTCTAAAATCCTCAAAATTCTAGTTTTAAAAGTGGTTACATAATTTTGTCTGGACTTGATAAGAGCTGTGGAATATTTCATTAATTGGTGTTTTAATTTAGGAAGACCAGGAATTTGCAGATTTCAAAAAGAAACCTGGAAAAATTACCTTTCCTATAGAGTAGCACGTTTTAAAAAAGGAATCACCATCTGCTTTGGATAAAAACTTATCAATAACCTCATTAGATCACATACAATGTAAGCGTGTCTTTGGTTGTGAATTATAAATTATTTTTTTTTCTAGTCAATTTTTATAATGGTTTTGTGTTATACAATCATTTTTCGTGTTCCACTTAAAATTCTTGTAAGAATTACTTTCTCATCTTATTTATAATACTGCTTTAAACCATGTATTTATTTCATTGTCAGATTTGATATTAAAATGTGGTCATAAGAATTTTTTACTTTATAAAAATATTATGCAAAATAAAATACAGGGCGCTAGGTGGTGCTGTCGGACCTTCCAGATAAACCAACACTGCAAAGTTCTGCACTTCATAAGTTAGTTGTGTGGCTGATCCTACATATTTAAATGTATATTACATATTTTTCTAGATAAATTAGTGACATACAAATAATAAAAATAACATAAAAGTAAAGGTTTGATAGATGACCTCCTTCAGAAAGACATGACTCCCTTTCACAGAACATATTTTCATAGTAACACACTCTAGCTTCTATGTTAAGCTATTTAAAATATCTCTGTATTATAAATGTCATTTTGAGGCATGCTTCTTAATCAGTTATTATTTTTCACTTATCTCTAATGTTATGTTTTCATATGAATCCAAGAATTTAAAAATCAGCAATTACATATTCTTAAATCATTTTCTATTAGGCGATTTCTTATTTCACAGTACATATTGTGTTCTTGGGTTCTACAATATTTTCCTATCCCCCTAGATGTGACTGTTTGTAGAGTTGTTAATTCAAATACTGACAGTGGCATGGACCCACAAGGTAAATGTCTGAATCAGGCCACTTTTAAGATAATAACGAATGAGGGCAACCTAGGGAAAAACAGGGTATATGCATTCAAATCCAGATGAAAATCAAAAGCACCACATATACACAGCTAGACGTCCTGCTATGCAGGCCAAAGAAAGCGCATCTGGGGTCCGTGTGAAGCCTGTGGGCCACTTATTCATGATTTCCAGCCAAGCCCAACACATCCCTAACCATCAATCTATGGACGACACAATTTACAAGAAAAGCCAGGAACTTCAGTTCAAATGAAGGTGTGCAAATGGGGTTTGAGCTGTCCTCCTAGACTGTTTACATCATTTATATATGTTCCTCGTTAAAGAACAGAAGTTACTAACGATTCAGCAAATAAACTCTAGTGGTCAAGAGACTTAAATTCTCCATAGTGAGGTACTGGTTCAAGAAAAATGTAAGATTTAGGGGTCTTCCTCCACTGGCAGGGTCTTCTCTCCCTGCAGCCACTTGAATGCCTGGGGGCTGGGCGGTGGGGTGGTATGAAACATTTAATATTGAATGGGTAGAAATATAAGATAAACCTACATTTTGAAAGGGCATTTGGTAATGGTGGAACTTATGGTGCAAGGTGTGATGAAAGGAAATGAGAATAAATTTTTGACAAACGCCAACAAAATTCATCTAAAGGAATGCAGTCCTTTGAGTTTGTCATGGAGAGAAGCCAAACTCATTTGAAATGATATGTCATTCCAAATACGTTTAGCTGTCTTCAGAAAGCATGTATGTGCCACCAAAGAAAATAATATAAAATCACGTCATTTCTGAACTAGAAGAGACCACAGAGATGAAAAATCCTCTTGTTACTTTAGCTGCCCATCACAAATCAGTTCTTCCCGAAAGATAAAACTGGTGAAGCTGTGGTCTCCAGGTGAGGCTGTGCTGTAGAAAGCTAAGTGACCTGATGCTCAAGGGGAAGTCGAGAGGGAATCACAATTGGCTCTGTATGGGGAATAAGCCTTACACCCGAACCCGAGGCAAAATCAGCATGTTTCAGGTATTTCAAATACTGTCTAAACATCCACAAGAGTCTCTAATAACACTAAAAATCATTTGGAATTTTTAGAGAATTTAATACAGTCAAACACAGATCTATGGAAGAGGTGATGAAAGGCAGAAGCAGATTAGAGCCACACTGCTGAATTCTTTTAATTCGCTTTTTAGATTGCCTGAAATGCCATCTCAGATAAGCATCTTTTTTTTTTTTTTTTTTGTGAGCATCCTTTGATTTAATAAGCATCTTGGGTTTTCTTAATTGCATGTCTTCTTCTAGAGCAGCAGTTCCTACAGTGTGGTCTAGGGACTCAGGGGTCCCTAAGACCATTTTGGGGGCACAGTGAGACAAAAAACTACTTTCTACTAAGTAAGACACTATTTGCCTTTTTTCACCTTCCTTCTTTCACAGTTGCACACTGAAGTTTTCCAGAGGCTACCCAACATGTGAGATTGGAAGATTTTATACAGAAACAGATATGAGACTATGGCTATCTTGTGCTAAGCCAGACATTAAAGAGATCTGCAAAATGTTAAACAATAGTATTCTTCTCATTAACTTTTCTTTTTGTTTTGGAAAATAAAGTCACCTTTCATAAAAATATGTATGTTTACATACCACAGGCATTTACTATTATTTTTAAATCAATTAATTTCCCAGCTTTAACTTCAAACATGATAAATACAGATAGAACCAAATGAAAGCGCCTCATGGTTTTCAACAAATTTTAAGAACGTAAAAGGGTCCCAAAAGTTTGAGAATGATATAATTGAGGTAAGCTCTTCCCATCTTGAAAGTGTTAGTCACTCAGTCAGCGTCTGACTCTCTGCGGCCCCATGGACTATAGCCCGCCAGGCTCCTCTATTCATGGAATTCTCCAGGCAAGAATACCCAGAGTAAGTAGCCATTTCCTTCTCCAGGGGATATTCCCCACCCAGGGATCGAACCCACGTTACCTGCACTGCATGCAGATTCTTTACCATCTAAGTCACCAGGGCAACCCCTACTCACAGCTTAGTCTAAATCAATTCTATCTGGGGGCTTTCCTATGAATATTACTGTGAATATAAAACATCTACCAGAATGAACTTTGCTGTAGATCAGGGAGGGTAGAGCATTTGGGGGCAGGTATCTCTCACCTGGGCAAGGCAGGTCTGTCAAACTTGATACAGGCGGTCAATAGTGGTAGGAGAGCTAGGGGGCCAGGTGAAATGACTCAGAAAAGGGAGCAGAGAGGGAGTCAGGAGGGTACAATGGCAAATATTTGGATTTCAAAACGTGGCCTGTGACCAATGCTACATCTAGACAGTGGTCGTTGTTCTCGACCTTTGCTTAACTCGACTTTGGGAGATTCCAATCCAGCCTCCACAATGAAATGCCACCCTTCATGGGTTTCCAACTTGTCTTTAAAGACCAGCAGTGGCCTACAACATCCCGTATGATCTATTTCAGCCTACATCTCCATCTCCATCTCTCCTCATTTTCCACGAGGCCCTCCATGCTCCAGTCCTGGGTCCAGTCCTTGGTCAAGTCATTTCCTTGGCTGAGCTTTGTTCCCTTCCACCTGCAGAGTTTGAATTCCTTGAGTCATCAAGGACATCTTCCTGCCAACATCAATTTCCCCTGAACATGCACTCATGGTATCATGGATCTCCTTTGTAGAACTTAGCACAGTAAAAAATTTACTGTTATTTGTATGATTTTTAAATTATTTTCTGTGTGTCTTCCTCTAGGCTATAAGCTTTGTGGGGACAGGATTGGTAAGCTGTAGGGACAGGATTGGTCTTATTTTTACTACATCTTGTATTTCCTGTTCCTTGTAAAATGCCCAGGGCATAGTTCAGGTCAGTCACTCAGGTCGAACTCTGTGACCCCTTGTCCATCACCAACTCCTGGAGCTTGCTCAAACTCATATCCATTGAGTTGGTGATGCCATCCAACCATCTCATCCTCTGTCGTCCTCTTCTCCTCCTGCCTTCAATCGTTCCCAGCATCAGGGTGTTTCCCAATGAGTCAGTTCTTCACAACAGGTGGCCAAAGTATTGGAGCTTCAGCTTCAGCATCAGTGCTTCTGATGAAAATTCAGTACTGACTTCCTTTTAGATGAACTGGTTGGATCTCCTTGCAGTTCAAGGGACTCTCAAGAGTCTTCTCCAACACCACAGCTCAAAAGCGTCAATTCTTTGGCACTCAACTTTCTTCATAGTCCAACTCTCACATCTATACATGACTACTGGAAAAACCAGAGATTTGACTAGATGGACCTTTATTGGCAAAGTAATGTCTCTGATTTTCAATATGCTGTCTAGGTTGGTCATAGCTTTTCTTCCAGGGAGCAAGTGTCTTTTAATTTCATGGCTGCAGCCACTATCTGCAGTGATTTTGGAGTCCAAGAAAAGAAAGTCTGTCACTGTTTCCATTGTTTCCCAATCTATTTGCCATGAAGTGGTGGGACCAGATGCCATGATCTTAGTTTTCTGAATGTTGAGTTTTAAGCCAACTTTTTCACTCTCTTCTTTCACTTTCATGAAGAGGTTCTTTAGTTCTTCTTCACTTTCTAACATAAGGGTGGTATCATATGCATATCTGAGGTTATTGACATTTCTCCCAGCAATCTTGATTCCAGCTTGTGCTTCCTTCAGCCTGGCATTTTGCATGATGTACTCTGCATATAAGTTAAATAAACAGGATGACAATATACAGCCTTGACATACTCTCCTGATTTGGAACAAGTCTGTTGTTCCATGTCCAGTTCTAACTGTTGCTTCTTGACCTGCATACAGATTTTTCAGAAGGCAGGTCAGGTGGTCTGGTATACCCATCAAGAATTTTCCACAGTTTGTCGTGATCCACACAGTCAAAGCCTTTAGCATAGCCAATGAAGCAGACATAGATGTTTTTCTTGAACTCTCTTGCTTTTTTGATGTTCCAAAAATGTTGGCAATTTGATCTCTGGTTCCTCTGCCTTTTCTAAATCCAGCTTGAACACCTGGAAGTTCACAGTTCACGTATTGTTGAAGCCTCACTTGGAGAATTTTGAGAATTACTTTGCTAGCGTGTGAGATGACAGCAATTGTGCAGTAGTTTGAGCATTCTTTGGCATTGCCTTTCTTTGGGATTGGAATGAAAACTGATCTTTTCCAGTCCTGTGGCCACTGCCGAGTTTTCCAAATTTGCTGGCATATTGAGTGCAGCACTTTCACAGTATCATCTTTTAGGATTTGAAACAGCTCAACTGGAATTCCATCACCTCCACTAGCTTTGTTTGTAGTGATGTTTCCTAAGGCCCACATGACTTTGCATTCCAGGATGTGTGGCTCTAGGTGAGTGATAGCACCATCGTGATTATCTGGGTCATGAAGATCTTTTTTGTATAGTTCTGTATATCCTTGCCACCTCTTCTTAATGTATTCTGCTTCTGTTAGGTCCATACCATTTCTGTCCTTTATTGTGCCCATCTTTGGATAAAATGTTCCCTTGGTATCTCTAATTTTCTTGAGGAGATCCCTAGTCTTTCCCATTCTATTGTTTTCCTCTATTTCTTATTGATCAGTGAGGAAGGTTTTCTTGCTATTCTTTGACACTCTGCATTCGAATGGGTATAATTTTTCTTTTCTCCTTTGCCTTTCTTTTTCCTTCTTTTCTCAGCTATTTGTAAGGCCTCCTCAGACAACCATTTTGCCTTTTTGCATTTCTTTTTCTTGGGGATGGTCTTGATCCCTGTCTCCTGTACAACCTGTCACCAACCTCCGTCCATAGTTTTTCAGGTACTCTATCAGACCTAATCCCTTGAATCTGTTTGCTGCTTCCACTGTATAATCATAAGGCATTTGATTTAGATCATACCTGATTGGTCTAGTGGTTTTCCCTACTTTCTTCAACTTAAGTCTGAATTTTGCAATAAGGAGTTCATGATCTGTGAGCCACAGTCAGCTCCCAGTCTTGATTTGCTGACTGTATAGAACTTCTCCATCTTTGGCTGCAAAGAATATAATCAGTCTGATTTTGGTGTTGGCCATCTGGTGATGTGCACGTGTAGAGTCTTCTCTTGTGGTGTTGGAAGAGGGGGTTTGCTATGACCAGTGCGTTCTCTTGGCAAAACTATGTTAGCCTTTGCTCTCTTCATTTTGTACTCCAAGGCCAAACTTGCCTGTTACTTCAGGTATCTCTTGAGTTCCTACTTTTGCATTCCAGTCCCCTATAATGAAAAGGACATCTTTTTTGGATGTTAGTTTTAGAAGGTCTTGTAGGTCATCATAGAATCATTCAACTTCAGCTTCTTCAGCCTTACTGGTCAGGGCATAAACTTGGATTACTGTGATATTGAATGGCTTGCCTTGGAAACAGATCATTCTGTCCAAGTACTGCATTTCGGACTCTTTTGTTTACTATGAGGGCTACTTCATTTCTTCTAAGGGATTCTTGCCCACAGTAGTAGACATAATGGTCGTAAATTCACCCATTTCAGTCCATTTTAGTTCACTGATTTCTAAAATATCTATGTTCACTCTTGCCATCTCCTGTTTGACCACTTGCAGTTTACCTTGATTCATGGACCTAACATTCCAGCTGCCTATGCAATATTGCTCTTTACAGCATCGGACTTTACTACCATCACCAGTCACATCCACAAGTGGGCGTTGTTTTTGCTTTGGTTCCATCTCTTCATTCTTTCTGGAGTTATTTCTCCACTTATCTCCAGGAGCATATTGGGCACCTACCGACCTGGGGAGTTCATCTCTCAGTGTCCTATCTTTCTGCCTTTTCATACTGTTCATGGGGTTCTTAAGGGAAGAATACTAAATTGGTTTGCCATTCCCTTCTCCAGTGGACCACGTTTTGTCATGACATAGTAGGAGTGCAATTAATATTTTTGAATGGAGGAATAAATAATTTCTTGCTTCTAGGACTGATGAATTATAGTAACAATAATAGTATTTTTTGAGCACAGACACCATTCTATGTACTTTGCCAGTGTCATATATTCTGAAAACAAACCAAATGATTATCCCCACTTATTGAAGAAGAAATCAAGGGACACAGAAGGTAAAACAGTAATGAGGTCAAGATATGAACTCAAACAGCTTAATTTTAGAGCCTATAATACAAAAACAATAATTTATGAGCTTAATCTTCACTTATAAGCTTGGAACTCAAAACTATTTCTCAGAGAATCAACAAAAGATTTACAAAGTTTAGGAAGCTAGCTAGCAATTGATGAGTGACCCTGATGGGGAACTGTGGAATATGTTCTGGAATAAAAGGTGTTTAAAAAAACAACAGAAAGTCATTTTTGTATTGTAGCTTTAGTAGCTTTCTATTTTTCACTGATTAAAAGAGAAATAGACATCTGTACATTCTGTGTTCCAAAAGCATAAGGGCAGTCCAAGATATGATGACAAAAATGATATTCTGTTTTAGACATCTAGAACTAGATAGTATACAAGTTAAGAATTAGAAAAAAATAAAAAACTTTGCTCTTTAAGAAATTATATTTTTTAAAAAGGAAATGAACCCAGACAAAGCAATAAGCCTAAACTCTCCAAATTAAATAGATACATGGCCTCCTTCCCAATTTGGTCTTATAGAAAAATTTCAGTGTGTTTATTTCATAACAAACACAGGTTTTATTTATATTAACCTGGCCAATTGAAATTACAAACTATAGTCTTACGAGTCTTTAAAGACAAAACATGGTTGTAGTTTGAATCTATTTTTTCTTTCGGTTATCACAGTATTCTTAAGAATAAATATTACATAAGGAAAACTAAGTGTAAATCTAGGAATACTACAGATTCAGACAGTTTATCATCTGAAACCTAATACTCTGTATCATCACTTTTATGTTTAAGTTCAATTTTATATTGTCAGTATCTCTGTAGTTCTGTTCAACAAATTCAACTATCAGACACAATTCTATGGCAGGAATATCCTAGAAGCTGGGGAAAAAATGTTAGAGGCAGCCTGGTCTCTACCAAATAAGATATGATGTCCAGTTGTGGCAAAGTAAAAAGGTAGAGGCCAAGTAATGGGAGAGAAAGGACTGCTCACCTAATCTAACTGAATGTGGAATTCTGGAAGAGGTGACATCTAAACTGAGGCCAGAATGATGAGTGGGAAGAGTCAAGAGAAGGGTGGAGGTGGAAGGTTCTGGAAACGGTCTGGGCGGTGGGGGACAGCATATGCACACAGGACTAAACACAAGGAAGTGTGCTCATGGTGTTTAGAGGGAACAGAGGACAGGACGAACAGGATGTAACCAATACCTCTCTGGAGGCAAGAACCTCACAGGTTGCTCATGAAAAGATGACCAGCAGCGGGGACTTCCCTGGTGGTCCAGTGGTTAAGAATCCACCTTCCAGTGCAGGGAATGCAGATTCAATCTCTGGTCAGGGAACTAAGATCCTGCAAGCCACAACTAGAGAAGCCCCCACGCTGCAACAAAGATCCTGCAGCCGCAACTAAGACCCCATGCAACCAAAAATAAATAATTTTTCCAAAAAGGCGACCAGTATCTACTAGCCTTCTCACCTTCTAGTAAAAAACCAGAAAGGGCAACTAGATTAAGGGATGACCTCAAAAAGTGCCATCTGGAATTTTAACTTTCCGCTGCAGTCCATGGGGTCGCGAAGAGTTGGACACGACTGAGCGATTTCACTTTTCACTTTCATGCACTGGAGAAGGAAATGGCAACCCACTCCAGTGTTCTTGCCTGGAGAATCCCAGGGACAGCAGAGCCTGGCGGGCTGCCATCTATGGGGTCGCACAGAGTCGGACACGACTGAAGCGATTTAGCAGCAGCAGCACTAAACTTAAAAATATATATACATTACCAAAATGGCAGTGAAACCAAACATTTCCAGGGCTGCTAGGTTGAGAGAGGGTTGGAGTGGAGAGGAGGGTAATAAAGTTAGGATATTAAGACTGTCAGAATCTTCTGTTGCTGGCAAAGCCTTTGTTCTCTGAAGAATATTTATTATTATGGTAAACTTACTCCTTCTGGAATTTTTGTTACTTGGCAAGAAGTTATTTCTATTCAAAAATGGAAAATTCAAAGACCTGAGACCCCTCACAGTATGGTAATCTATATGGCTTGTGTACTGGTGCTGTCTGCGGGCCCCACATCATCAATTATGTATAGAAATGTACAGCTACAGCAGTAGCCAGTGTCGTGGGCCTGTCAGGGTTTTCTTAAGAGGAACAAAAACATCTGACTGTGTCTTCTTTTGGAAAACACACGCTAGGTGAAAAGAGGAAGATCTTTGAGAGCAAATATGAGTAATCCTCAATATATAAATTGACTTCTTGTAATAACTGGAAAATGAATTTTTTAAAAGTACTTGAAACCAGAAATATGACTAGAGGGAAAAAAAAAGCCTCAAAAATAGATATATGATAGGGTGAGATTAGTTCATCAAAGCCACATACTTTAGAATACACAGCATTCATTCTTTATTTATTTGAGGAAAAATAACTAAATGGGGGTCACCCAGCTCTGGCCTTTCTGAACCAAATTCAAAGAATTCAATGTTTACAACAAGGAGTAGTCACGTTATTTGAAATAAAATGTCTTGTAATCCCCAAACCTGGCTGACTTCTGAGGTGTGAGTTTTCATTCTAAATGAATGAAGCACTTTTAGACACTGACCGGAGAATACAACGACTATGATTGAAAATGCAACCAAAGATATCATGTGGAATTTTCCCTATTATCCAAAACACAAAAGCTTTCCCTGGGATTTCAATAAATGTAGTTCTACACATGGCTGCAGAAATTTAGTTATTCTCCCTTTCTCTAGTGGATAGCTGAGGTAGCAGCTGGTATGTTTTGAATTTAAAACGTGAAAAAGAATTCTCTTGATCTCTCTCAGTACCTACATAAATATGCTCAAGAAAATTTGGAGAAATTATTTACTTGGAGTAAAATGACTTTATTTCCTTCCCTGTAAGGCATCTGACAAGCTTTTAAACATCTAAGAGTGAGTTGCGCTTTCAAAAAGCATACCGATTTCTTCTGCAGGAAACTCTAGTGCATAAAAACATATCATTTACATTTAAGTAGATTTAAAAGCACCCACTTGAATGTATATCTTTGTTCTTCAACACTTTTTGGTAGAATTTTTAATGCCTGATTTTATAAAATAATTTAGGTGACAATATTGTGAAGTAGCCAGACAAAGATACCATAATCTTATATTACTTTAAAGAGTCTGTAACAGTCTCATTTTGTCATTCCTGTAGAGGTTAGATCAAATGTCATATTATTCAGCCATTCTATAAAATTGAAAGCATGTTTAAAAATCAATGCTAAGTCATTAGGGAATGCCTGAAACAGATAAGAACCAAATCAATTTCCTTATTTCTTAGATTTAAAATGGAAATAATTTGCTGATCATTCATAGAAGCTGTAATTTAGCAAGACAGATTCCTATAAATGCTGAAATATCTGATTTTCTTAGCTCTTATTCTCTTAACAAGTGATCTCTGCCAGTTTGAAAGTGAAAAATTCCAACATATTTAAACACATGACAATTCACACAACATGTGATGTGAAACACATGACTTGACACATCAAGTTAACTGCTTGTTACTAATATAGTCTGTTAAAAAAGACAAAGCTCCAGTTCCACTATGATTATGCTTTAACTTATTGACTTCCATATTTTGGCTTATGTGCAATTAATTGAAGATACTGCAAATTCAGTGAGAAATGGAATGAAGACCATTTAAAAAATATCTTTCACAGTGAATTTTTAAGTTCATGTTTTATTACACACATGAAATGTGAAAAAAATCTTCAGTTACTGGTCTACTATGTGACAGGTGATTTACATAATTATCTCAGTCCTCAGAAAGTTATTACGGACTATTATTGCTTCAATAAGGTACATAACTTGTCTAGGGCTCACGTGGCTACTGACAGCCCCTCCTGTTATACATCACTCAACAGCATCTGACTTCCTCCTTTTTTTTTTTTTTTTTTTACTTCCTCCTTCCTGAAACACTTTGGTCTTTCGTTTGTGGAATATTGCTCCTCTTCTACCTTCTTCTTCTTCCTCTTTTACTTAATTCATGTCTCTTAGAAGATGTTCCCTGACCACCCACTAAATACATTGTGTTAACACCACTAATATGGTATTGTAAAGTAAAATAAAGTAAAACTAAAATTAAAAATTAAAAAACACCACTTGATTTATATTTAGTTGTTTGCCTATTATTTGTTACTCCTACTATTCACTCACCCTCCACCCCTTGGTGAAGGTCCCCAAGGTAGGGATCTTGGCTATTCTGCCTATATTTGCAGTGCCTACAAAGGTCCCTGGCACAAAGGAAGCCCTCAATAAATATGGTGACTGAATGCATGCCTAGAACTGTGAAGCTGGGATGCAAATCCAGGCCTTTCTAAACTCTAGGGCTATGAGTATTTTACCACACCTGGTTTAATTTCAAATATAGCACACCTTTCTTAAAAGTTGCTGAAGAGTAAACTCCAAGGACACAATACATCTCAATAATGGATCCTAAACCCTGTCCTCTCTGCTCTCCCCAAAGCCTGTAACTAAAGAAAGATACTTTACTGAAAGAAAGGAAGTGAAAGGTCACTTAGTTCAGGAAGAAAGAAGCTAACACTTGGCACACTTACTTTTGTACTGAATAATATGTGTATAACATGTATATATGTGCAGGTGTATATTTACAGGCATCTATTTCTGTATAATTATTTCTATTTTATCCTCATGGCAAAAATATACAGCAAGAGAGTGGGCCCTGGTTCGCTCCTTGGGAAGCTTAAAGCTGAGAGGCTGAGGGGAAGGGAGGCTACAGTGAGAGTGAATCCAAGTTCTCCACTGGCCAGGCAAAGACATGTTGGTTTTCCTCTGGGTTAAGTGATCTAAGGAAGAGATGGACTTGAGTCCTTTTGACTAGGACCCCACCCAGTAGATCCATAAAGGCCAAGGGCTGCAGCTGGAGTAGGAAAACGATCATTGCTCGTGTCAGTTAATGTTGTATTGGGAGGTTCCTAGAGAAGAAGCAGGATCACTGAAAAACCCACAGAAGCATCTTGACAAGAGAAAGAATTGGCCTCTGAAGATGCGCCACACTCAGCATCTGAAAGTGATTACAAGCCAAGACACATTGCTGTATCCATTCATCTCTGATCCCTCCTTCCTCCATTTACCTGATCCTAGAGGGGATAAGAACAATGGCTCAAGAATGGGAAAGGAGGTGGACCAAGGATGAGAGAAGAAACCTATTAGAACTCTCCCTTCTCACTACAGATTATTGACCATGAGTTGACGGGGAGGGGAAAAAAGGGGGAAAACTTCCAATTGGATAGGAGATTGAAGTCTTGACAGTACACTGGACTAGGTTTTTTCTCTATTTATTGAAGTAGAGCAAAGATAGTCTAAGTTTTTCTATATATATCTCATACATATATATATATACCTGGGTAATCACCACATAGACCCAAACATGAAACATTTCTAGTAATCAAGAAAGATTCCTCCTGCTTCCTCCTGGTCAAGACCCACCCAGCTAATGTCACCACTATTCCCATAGGTTAATTTTTCTCACCTTAAACTTCATATGCATGAAATCATACATATTAACTCTCTTGTGTCTGGGTTTATCAGCTCAGTCTCATGTCTGTAAGAGTTAACTATGTATTTGAGAGGAGGAGTAGCTCATCTTTTCCATTTGTATTTTGTGTTCTATTGTACGAATACATCACAACTTATTTTCTATTCTCAGATGATCAACATTTGAGGTTTTTCCATTTTAGTTTATTAAAAAAAAATGTTGCTACAGAACATGTCTTCCAGTGGACATGTACACTTGTCTGCTGGGTGTGTGGGTGACACCAGAATTGCTAAGTCAGAGGGTAGCATGCATATACCATAGGTAGTCATAGGTATTGCCAAACAATTTCCCAAAGTATTAATATTTGAACCATTTTCCACTCCCATCAGTATTACATGAGAATTTCAGTCCCTAGGCATCTGCATTAATATCTATTAGTGACCATCTTTTTAAATTTTAGTCATTCTGCATTTTCCTAACGACAAAGTTGAATCCTTTTTTATATGCTTCTTGAAGATTTGGATATCATCTTTAACGAAATGTCTATTCAAATATTTGTCCATTTCTTACTATGTCACCTATAGTTTTTACTGATTTGTATCCAGAAGTTCAAGCTGGTTTTAGAAAAGGCAGAGGAACCAGAGATCAAACTGCCAACATCCGCTGGATCATCAGAAAAGCGAGAGAGTTCCAGAAAAACATCTATTTCTGTTTTATTGACTATGCCAAAGCCCTTGACTGTGTGGATCACAATAAACTGTGAAAAATTCTGAAGTAGATGGGAATACCAGACCACCTGATCTGCCTCTTGAGAAACCTATATGCAGGTCAGGAAGCAACAGTTAGAACTGGACATGGAACAACAGACTGGTTCCAAATAGGAAAAGGAGTACGTCAAGGCTGTATATTGCTTATTTAACTTCTATGCAGAGTACATCATGAGAAACGCTGGGCTGGAGGAAGCACAAACTGGAATCAAGATTTCCGGGAGAAATATCAATAACCTCAGATATGCAGATGACACCACCCTTAGGGCAGAAAGTGAAGAGGAACTAAAAAGCCTNTGAGCTTTTACATAGTCTAGATATAAATCTCTTGTTGGATAACTGACAAATTATGTGTGTATTCTAAATATCTTCTCTGACTTGTGGCTTGCCTTTTAATCTCTCAATGGTGGCTTTTGTTGAACAAATGTTAATTTTAACAAAGTCTATTTGATCAATCTTTTCATATACAGTTATGATTTTGTGACTTAAGATATTCTCATATGTTTTCTCCTAGTAGACAGGGTGTTTAATACCTGAAAATGACTGAAGAAACTATGGGTTTATTCTGTATTTTTAACCAAAAGGGGGAAAAATAATGTTTAAAATTACTGAGTGACAGTAATTTTGCTCTGTGTTTGTACCCAATCAAGTCTAGATCATCAATAAGTCAGTTATACCTGACTTGATTATGAAGATTCATTTGAGAAGGAAGCATAGCATCTTTTTGGCAAATGAACACCCTCCTAGTGAGCATAAGAGACACTCATTTTTTAGTTAAGTATATTATAGATATGACCTAACTAAACAGAATCAAGACTTTTCATTGTTGAATATATATCAACTGCCCTAGAGCACTCCATGCAAAGATATGCTTCTTCTCTTATAATTTGGTTTTCACAGAAATGGTATTTGCTAACCGAGTTACTGTGTGTCATGCTGAAAAGATGCTGGGAAGGAATTTAGAAGTGTTTCCTATCTATTCTGTCACTGACTACGTAAGAATAGCTCATCCACAGCCATAGAGTTAATTTTCCAAAACTGTACATTACAAGGTTGGATTTGGGTTTCTAACCTGTCTGTCTGTCCTTAGCTGGTAACCTGAAACTAGAAATCTAGGAGTCAACCTTAACTCCTTTCCCTGTCACCTGCTATATCTACACCCACCAAGGGCTGTGTTCTGCCTCTAAAATCACATTGCCTTTCGTCATTCCCCATGCCGCTCTCGTCTATGCCAAGCTTCTTTTACTCTTGCATTACTGTACCAGCCTCCTAATTGGTCTCCACACCTCTAGTCTAGCCCTGCTCTAACCCAATTTCCACATGCAGGCAAGGTGGCCCCTCTAAGTTAATAATGATGAAGTCTCCTATAGCACCTACTCTGGGCTTGGTCCTTTGTAAGCATGATCTCACTCGATGTTTCTAACAACCCGAAGAGGGAGGCACCGTATTTCTCTTTGTTTAAATGGAATCATTGAAGCTTAAAGAGTAAAAGCAACTTCCCCAAGATGATTCAGAGAAGGAAGGCATCTGCAAGATCAGGTTGCTCACCCTACTTGCCCTTAAGTTCATCAGATCAACCAGGTTCTTCCTCTGTGCTGGGCCCCTGATCATGCTGTTCCCTCTGCCTGGAATATGTATTTTCTACTTTTTACTCCTAAAACCCCTTTTTCCTCAGATGAGATAACATCTCATCTTTCAGGCATCAGCACTCCTGAGGTCCTTGAGAGTTAAGGTGTCTATTTAACCTTCTCATATCTTCACCTCTCAAAGCATTTTTCACACTTTATTTTGATACTTGTTTAATCATCTTCACTAACTGCATATTCTGTGAGGGAAGGGATGATTTATCTCACTTATTACTGTTTCTGAGGCCCCCATACACTGCCAAAGTTTTACTTGGCACTTGATTAAAGTTAAAAGAAAAAAAAAGCGTCAGCAAAATATTTTGTGATTGGTGGATTGTTCAGTGAGAAATACAATGGATCACAAAAAGGCAAAATAAACCATCAGATAGAAATTATACTCTTTTCTCAAACAGCCCCTAAATAGATCATTAGCAAGGAGGTAAACTTGCTATAAATTCCTTGAGTGCAGTGTCTACATCTTATTCACATCTAGAGTGCTTTCCACACATTGGACATTTATCAAGTGACTAGTGAGCAGAATTGCTTGCAGTGCCTCTCTTTGAGTGATCTTCCCTACCTATGACTGAAGACACACTCAAGAATCCCCTCATTTGAAAATACAGCCTAGTATGAATTCTGGAGCCAAACCATTAGTGGTGGTGGTTTAGTTGTTAACTCGTGTCTGACTCTTACGACCCCATGGACTGTACCCCGCCAGGCTCCTCTGTCCATGGGATCTCCCAAGCAAGATTACTAGAGTGGGTAGTGATTTCTTCTCCAGGGGAGCTTCCTGAACCAGGGATTGGACCTGAATCTCCTGAACTGCAGGCACATTCTCTACACTGAGCCACCAGGGAAGCCCTTTATAGAATATTGTTTACTAATCCTCAGGATCCGGTGGGTTCTGTGCTTTGATAGATCTCAAACAATGATTAAAACAATGACTAAAACACTGACAAATGCCCAGCGCCCACAAGATTAGTTACCCATTCGTGAGTCTTCACTTAGGAATGCACATCCTATTTCCCGACACCTACTCCACACCCTAGATTAACTATTAATATGATTGTCTCCACGGCCCTTCGGCAGTGTGGAGTACAGCTGTGAATGCTTCCGG
Source organism: Cephalophus harveyi (assembly GCA_006410635.1). NCBI lineage: Eukaryota > Metazoa > Chordata > Mammalia > Artiodactyla > Bovidae > Cephalophus > Cephalophus harveyi. Next base: position 256,013 of record SJYT01049728.1, read on the forward strand.
ATCATGGTCCACCAGATCCCAGCCTGTAAGTTACTTTATAATAAACCGAACAACTGATCACATGGAGTTGCCTGTCTCATTTTTTTGGTCTAAAGATGCCTTCTCAGTTCAGTGGGCAGTTTTTGTTCCCTCCACCCTCCAAAATATCTACTTCCTAGGGTTGATGCAAGGATTATATGAGTTAGTATAAAATATTAGAATGGTGCCAAACACAGAAAAAATGCCATGATACTGCTGCTACTATTTCTACGATTACTACTGCTATCTATCTGCTAAGCTTCTTCAGTCGAGTCTGACTCTCTGTGACCACCAGGCTCCTCTGTCCATGGGATTCTTCCGACAAAAATACTGGCACGGGTTGCCATTTCCTTCTCCAAGGGATCTTCCTAATGCAGGGATCAGACCCACATCTCTCTCCAGCATTGACAGGCAGATTCTTTACCACTGAGCCACCAGGGACACCTACCTGGCATTATGGATGGAGGTAAAACGATATCTAACACATTTGCTTTCAAGAAGTTCACAGAAGAATGTGTTTTAGTGGCAGTTGTAGTAGTAGACTTCCCAGGTGGTGTTAGCAGGAAAAAATCCACCTGCCAATGCCGGAAACATAAAAGATAAGGATTTGATTACTGGAGAAAGAAATGTCTACCCACTCCAGTATTCTTGCCTGGGAATCCCAAGGACAGAGGAGCCTGCTGGCCTACAGTCCATGGTGTCCCAAGAGTTGGACATGACTTAGCGACTGAACAACAACAAATAATACCAGGTATAAAGCCTTACACATTGTTGGTCCATCATAACTGTTAGTTGGGTGGATTGACAGATTATTGCATTTCTAAAAAGAGCCAATGCCACAGTCAGATCAAGGTGTTTTTTAGGTGGATCAAATGTTCACTATTTATTTGAAGCCAAGTTAAAACTGTGCTTTGTAGGTGAATGGGAAGAAGGGACTTGGAAAGATTTAGAAGAGTTATTTTGATGGAGCCAATTAATATGAGACTGCCACAGAAAAATCACAAAGAAGATTTAGGTCACTGATTCTTGCTTGTTTGTCCAAGATTCTAACAAATACATGGTTTAAGAAAAAATAAATAAATTAATGAATGCACACAGTGGAAGCCTCTTCCATTTCCTTTTAATACTGCTTTCATTGGAGTGTTCAACAAGGTAAATCACTTGTCACCCAAAAAGCAGACTGCCAATCCTTGGCCAAAGCTGATGTCATGAGGCCCACAGATTGGGCAAAATATCAGGGTACTCTGTAATTCTAACTTTGCTTATTATATTAAGATCACATGATTATAGCTTAAGATCAGCAAATAGGGCTTTCCTTGTGGCTTCATTGCCGGGAGCCAGCGTGAGAAATCCCACCCATGACAAGGTCATGTGGAGAGGCCTGATGGGCAAGGTGAGTCAAGCCTCAGGGTTTCCCCCTGGTATTTCCTGAGCATGTACCCCCAAAATAAGAATCTGCCTGCTTTACTGTGCTTTCCACTCTTCTGACACTCTCTGGAAAAAGTTAACTTAGGGCTTCAGTCTTCTGCATTTGAAAGGAATGTTTCAGCTCAAACCCCCTCTGATGGCTCTCTAACTTGCCTAACAGGTTCCCCCGAACTTTTTACAACTTGTGAATTGTTTACAGCCCCCCAACCGTGAGAGGCACAAAGCTTAAAGCATCTTAAAGATACAGAGCCTTTTCTAAAGAGCTAAAAATCATATTGGTGACGGATTTCACTGTTGACTCAATGATTGCTGCCAGGCCTCCATATTCTTTATCTTTTAGGCACCTGGGAGGATGTTAATCAATGTAAACGGGATATGGAAAAAGATATATAATAGTTTTGAAGTTAGCAACACTAGACTTTTGAGTTAATTACTTTTCTTTGTTATATATCACTGCACTCCTCTTGTGTCTTTGCTATGTAAGAATGTAACTTTATTTAGTGCTGAGAGTGGCACCAGACTTTGGGAAGATCAACACAAATAAGTCTTTTGGTTGACAAACTCTTATCAGAAAAAAGGCTCTAAAATGTTAATTGGCCCTCTGGCTAGAACATGATGTAAATCACCTAAGACTTATGTATACAATTAGGTATGCAGAGAGAAAAGCCTGGTTTTGATAAGAGTCAGGGCTGCTGACACTGCATAACTTTATATTACCCATTGATCTCTATGTACAATCAAAAAGGCATAAAAGGCCTTTCTGGACCATAGGGGCCAGTCATTGGAAGGACTGGTTTCCCCCGTGTCTCCTCTTTACTCTAATTTCAGGCTGGATTCCCATCTGGGGCATGGAGGCTCGCCATGTCTACTTACTTGTCCCGGCTTCTAAGATCCATAAGAGAGGGAGCCCAAGGCGGGGCACTCTCCGATATTCAAACGGACGCCGGTGGCCTCACGTAGATGGTGCAAGCTCCTTGTCTGGAACTTTATTGGCTTTCCACGTAAACCAAGTTATTCAGCCTCTTTTCTCCACTAAAATTTCCTACTACACTATTTCTTCCTAATCTAATCTTATACTTCTAATTAAATAAATAAATAAGTTTTTTTCCTCGCCTACTCCATCTCCCCTTCGAATCACCCTGGATCCACTGGGGCTGGACCCCGGCACTTCATGGTTCCTACCAATGCAGGAGACCTGATCCAGAAAGATCCCACATGCTGAGAAGCAGCTAAGCCCTTGCACCACAACTATTGAGCCTGTGCCCCAGAGCCCAGGAACCGCAGTTACTGAAGCCTGTGCCCCAGAGCCCATGTTCCACAACAAGAGAAATGACTGCAGTGAGAAGTCTGTGCACAGCAACTAGAGAAAAGCACATGCCACAGCAAAGACACAGCGCAGCCAAAAAAAAAAGAAATAAAATTATTTTTAAAATCCAGTAAATATAGAAAATAAAAAATTTTGCCTGCAAATCATGGTTCATTAATAATATCTTTCATACTCCTAGAAATCACAAGAAAAATGCTATATTTAGATAAACACTGAATTTAATCAATAGTAAGTCAGAAATTTGCTTCCTTTTCTCAAATATTTTCATATGTATTTTAACAGACATTTTAAATTAAATCATTAAATTGAAACATTAAATTCAACCTCAGAAGTTTAATAAATCAAAATTTTTCTCCTTGTTGACGAATAATGCTTCAAAATTATAGGGATGGTTACCAAGTTATCAATATCTGAAAGTTCTGCTGGGTCTCCAAAAGGTGGGTTGGTGTTTATTTACTGTTTCTCAATACACAGTAATTTTGCTCAAATGAAACAATGCTTTAGGCACTCAAATTCCGGAGTCAGAGAGTCAGAGCTCTGTTTCCCACTAATCAGGAGGACTGCAGGAGGTGTTTTTTTTTTTTTTTAGGCACTTCATGGTTCCTACCAATGCAGGAGACCTGATCCAGAAAGATCCCACATGCTGAGAAGCAGCTAAGCCCTTGCACCACAACTATTGAGCCTGTGCCCCAGAGCCCAGGAACCGCAGTTACTGAAGCCTGTGCCCCAGAGCCCATGTTCCACAACAAGAGAAATGACTGCAGTGAGAAGTCTGTGCACAGCAACTAGAGAAAAGCACATGCCACAGCAAAGACACAGCGCAGCCAAAAAAAAAAGAAATAAAATTATTTTTAAAATCCAGTAAATATAGAAAATAAAAAATTTTGCCTGCAAATCATGGTTCATTAATAATATCTTTCATACTCCTAGAAATCACAAGAAAAATACTATATTTAGATAAACACTGAATTTAATCAATAGTAAGTCAGAAATTTGCTTCCTTTTCTCAAATATTTTCATATGTATTTTAACAGACATTTTAAATTAAATCATTAAATTGAAACATTAAATTCAACCTCAGAAGTTTAATAAATCAAAATTTTTCTCCTTGTTGACGAATAATGCTTCAAAATTATAGGGATGGTTACCAAGTTATCAATATCTGAAAGTTCTGCTGGGTCTCCAAAAGGTGGGTTGGTGTTTATTTACTGTTTCTCAATACACAGTAATTTTGCTCAAATGAAACAATGCTTTAGGCACTCAAATTCCGGAGTCAGAGAGTCAGAGCTCTGTTTCCCACTAATCAGGAGGACTGCAGGAGGTGTTTTTTTTTTTTTTTTCCTTTCTTTTTTTAAAGTTACAATTTTAAGGATCATAATGCAGAGAATCTGTGTAACCTTCATTCAGTTTTCCTCAGTGCTAACATCTTGCACAACTTCAGTACAATATCACAACCAAGAAATTGGCAGTGATACAGTTCACCCGTCTTATCCAGAGTTCACCAGGGTTTTTGTGTGTGTGTTTGTTTATATTTTCTACATTTCCCTTTTATTTATTTATTTTCAATTCTTTTTTTTTTTTTAATTGGAGTACCTGCCTGCCAATGCAGGAAACATAAGAGATGTGGGTTCGATCCCTGGGTCAAGAAGATCCCCTAGAGGAGGGCATGGCAACTCACTCTGTCAGGGGAAGCACACTCACTGAAACCCCCCACCCTGGCCAGGCACCATAATAACCATTTGCATGAGCTGTTTTAGGACAGGAGATCCTTTAAGGAACACGGAACTAATAAGCCACCACCAACCGGAAGAGTTTGGGAAAGGTCAAAAGGAGACACCACCTATCCAGCCACCTCCCGGAATCCTTCTCACTGGCATCCATCTTGGCTGAACAAGGCATGCACCACCAGGAAGGACTCTGAGTCAGAACGATTGGCTAAAGACAACCCAGGAACTAATCCCATCACCATAACACCCAAGAGTGTGAGCCACGTGGCAGAACAGTTCTGGGTTCCCTTACCCTACTGCTCTCCACCCAGGTGCCCTTTCCCAATAAAATCTCTTGCTTTGTCAGCACATGTGTCTCCTTGGACACGATTGGCTAAAGACCACTCAGGAACTAATCCCATCACCATAACACCCAAGAGTGTGAGCCACGTGGCAGAGCAGTTCTCCTGGGTTCCCTTACCCTACTGCTCTCCACCCAGATGCCCTTTCCCAATAAAATCTCTTGCTTTGTCAGCACATGTGTCTCCGTGGACAATTCATTTCTGAGTGTTAGACAAGAGCCCAGTTCTGGGCCCTGGAAGGGGTCCCCCCTTCCTCTAACAACTCCAGTATTCTTGCTTGGAGAATTCCATGGACAGAGGAGCCTGGCCGGTTATAGTCCATAGGGTTGCAATTCAGCACACATATAGTGTATAAATATTTTAAGTAAACATTCCAGTAGGCTCTAGGGAAGAATTCTATAATTAAGTACACTATCTATTTCTCCAGAAAAATATATTAGTATTCATATTTAATGAGATAAATAAACTGGAAAAACAACCTCATATCATTTCAGGTCAGACTGCCCTGACCCAGACTCTTTCTGTTTTGTTCTTGGTTTTCAGAGCTTTTCTGTTACTGGATGTGGTCAAGGAGTGAAAGACCTGTGATTCTCCCTTTGTGGGGCTGCAGTGAGTATTAAATAATAACACACGGAAAGCACAACCCACACTTAACCATACTCAGTTGTCAATGACCCCTCTGTCATCAATATTATTATAATTTTGCCAGACCAGAAAATATATTAAATCGTTACAAGAATTGATTGTTGTTTGATAGAATTCCAAATGAATTTTACCTTGTTAGGTATCCTTTTCTCTACTGTATAAATTCTTTATAATGGACCTTTACTATTATGAAATAGCTTTGTAAAGCTTAAGAAAATACTTTTTTCCCTTCATTTAAAAGGATTTACTTTCTTAAGTATTTCCTTCTAGATTTTCTTAATCTTGCCTTTTATCACATAGACAAAAATTCTTCTGAGTTGCCTGTGTTGAAATGTCCTTGGGTTATAAATTCATTAGAGGCAAAGAAACTTTATTCTTTGGCTCTGTAATCAGATGGATTTTTTCCCTCTTCTGAGCAACCTATAAGCAAAGCTTTTTTTTGCTATGAATACTAAAAAAACATGGGTTGGCCAATCTACAAGGTATTTCTTTAGTTCCTGAGTTACTGGAATGTATTTATAGATCTGTGAGCTGTTTAATACCATAACAGTGAGATACCAAGATGAACACCCAACATTCTCACACTAAACAGTTACAGTCTTTGCCTCCATAAAAAAATAGTTAAAAACTGTAACTAAAAACCAAAACCAAAACCAATACAAGACAAAAGAAATAAGCAAAAACTCATTTGGCTTTCCCTAGCATTGTCCAGTGCACTGCTGTCCACTAGAACTTTCCACAACGATGGAAAAGTTCCAGTCTGCTCTGTTCAACACAATAGCCAGTAGCCACATGTAGTTATTTAAACACTTGAAATGTGGCTTTTGCAACCAGGGGCCTGAATTTTAAATTTCATTTAATTTTCTAATTAATTTAAATTTAAATTTAATTAGCCACATGCGTTTAGTTACTCGTGTATTAGGCAGTGCAGGTCAACAAAACGCCAATTGTTTACGAATTCTTTTTCAATGGAGACACTGAATGCCACTTCTATTTTTAAAGGATTTGTAATGTTTTCCACGGGATGAAACTTGGGAGCTCTTGTCTACAATTTCACTTGAAAAGAATCACTGAAAATCAAATTGTCAGGACCTACATGAATAAAGTTTCTGTTTCACTGTGCTATACTGGTGGGAGATGGCTAAAGAATTCATTGCTTTATCCAACATTTGTGTTTGTCTCTATCTATTATTCTCTGGTTCTACAGGCTGTTCTATCCATCCTGCACTCCTAAGTATTTCTAATAAATAAATATCCCCAAAGTGGCTCCAGGCAGACAAACATTAAAAACAAAACAACAACAAATATAGTTAATAACAAATGAGCCTGCAGTCAGAGAACAAAAGTGGCAAATGGCGAAAGCCAAGTCTCTACTCAATACTCTGTAATAACCTATATGGGAAAAGAATCTAAAAAAGAATGTGTGTGTGTGTGTGTGTGTGTGTATTTAAGGATAACTGAATCACTTTGCTCTACACCTGAACCTAGGACAATATTGTAAATATTGTCTCTTAAAAAAAAAAAAAAAGCCTATTACTGTCAAAAAATTAAAAAAAAACTTTAAATTCCACCTCAGTACATTGACTCTACTGCTCAGTATTTAAAACTTTCCCCAAGTTTTGAAAACCTCCAGAAAGCTTTGGTTTCAGCAGTCATTATACCACAGCTCACAATTAACACCGCCAGTCTACTCGCTGATCAATTATTCACTCAGATGTCCAGCATTTCTTTGGAGCCCCTTCCTTCCACATCACCATGGTTAAGGAGATGACACGTGCCTGTGTACTTTTCAGAACGAAGGGCAGACTTTAAGTGGGTTTTAACACTAAATGAGAACAAGGGTTAGAGAGGAGAAATCAGCCCTTTTAGTCAAAGTACAGCTTCGGGCGAGCTGCAGGCAGTGCACAGCATGAGAGAATCTGGTTCCAGAAAGTGCCCATGTGTTGACAGCTGAGTAAGAGTTTGAAGGCTTAGTGGTACAAATGTTCTGTCACTGGGCTTTGCTTCACCAGAACGGCCCCAAACTCCAAACTTGTTGACAACCAAAAAAGGAGAATTAATTCACTCTAGACTTTGACATTAAATTAGCGAGTTATTTTTACCTAAGTAGTCACCCTGCACTGACTTGATTACCTGAAGAAAACGAAGGATCATTTTGTCCAGCCAGAAACTTTAAAGGAGTAAGACCAGAGACCACGAAAGAACACAGCTACAATCACTTCCTTCTTTCTTGAACAAACCCGCTAGATAACAAGCTGGCGTTGTGTAACATATTTATCAAGTGTAGATTCAATTTATTTCACAGGTAAGAGATTTGCAAATGCAAAGCTCCCCCCAAAGGAAGAATATTCAAAATAATCTGGGAGTAGATTAAAATCACAAAGAGATGCTCCTACCAGTATCTAGAATCACAAGTAGAAAATAAAGATACTGCAGTCTAGCAATCACTTCCAGCATCAACACTCAGTGTTTGAAAATTTTGAAGTTTTACTGGCCATTTCGGTTTTAAGTAATGACGAACTGTTTTGAATGTCACCCAGCCTATACTAGTCCTTCTCTCTTCTTTAATTCTTGCAGCACCTATAAAGAGCACTAAGGAGTAGTTGATCTTTTATTACGGTATACTATCATGATTATCATCACCAAAATGAGAAAGAAAGCCACTGAGGATGGGCTATCTCTCACACATTCCTCCGGCAGGTCTGTTCTGTTGGTTAGGAGCATGCACCCTGGGGCCAGGCATCCTAGCTTCAAATCCAACTCTGCCATTGACTATCTGTGTGACCCTAGGCAAGTTATCTAACCTCTCTGGGCCTAGGTTTCTTTAGTTAACTGGGAATAAACACAGTGTCTACATGTCTTTGTGTTATTGTAAGGATTTTTTATTATGTAATTATAAGGCCTGTTTGTGTTATCGTAAAGATTAAATAAATTTATCCATGCTACATGCATTGTACCATTCTTAGCACTTGGTACGTATTCAAAAGATGTTGGTTTACACTATTATGAGTAGGGTTTTTTTAGACAAGCATCATTAAAAAATAACAAAACAGGTTTTCTTTTTGCTGGATTGGGGGATGTATTATGGAAACCCTGATGTGAAGCATAAGACAGCTTCATTTTTAAACATCCAATATTGGGTAAATAGAAAGAAAGGCTGATAAAGGAAATGAAGTTATCCTCTGGAATACATCTTTGCCAGTAATATTGACAGGTAAATTCTACCATCCTCAAAGATGTTTCTATGAACAGTCACCTTGTGATTTGTATAAGGGCTCTACAGTAGACAAATGAGGCTTATTCCTAAGGCCTGATTACTTCTAGAACATAAAATGAGTAATGTTAGAGGCATTATCTTTGTTATTACAGGGAATGATTTATTCTACACCAGAGCTCAGGAATCCTAATATTAACATATCTTGCAGCAATCAATCATATTCAATTTTGACTTTCAAATCTTTGCAAAACATCAAATGATACTGCTAAGCATACAGCTTAATTGTGGAGACTGCTGATGTGGACGGTAATGCCATTAGTGAGCCCAAAAAGCGAAATCAGCAGTATTGAGCCTGAAAATGAAAGAGGTTGGAATTCTGAAGAAAGTAAGTTAACCCACTGAGTTAAACAAGGTAAATACACTAAAAATAATGCGCAAGACAATTTTCTTCCTGCATTTAATAAATATGTGTCAGAAGAAACAAAAATCACAGAAGCCAAAAGTAAAAAAAAAAAAAAAAAAATCAATTAAAATAAAGTCACAGGGCATAGTAGAGAATTATTTCTGGCAGTTATTTGATATAATGTGGTTAATATTTCTAGTCAGTCAAATTAACGCAATTTTGTCACTGCAGATTTACAGTCACAAAATGCCTAGGAGGCTTATTTTATTTCAAGAATCAGTTCCTTTCAGGCATAGAACAACTTGACCATTTTCTCCTGAATGTAAGGAATGAAAGAAAAGGTCTTCCTGCAGAAAACAATGAATTTGCTATACATTCACATCTGGCCGTCATCTCATCCCTCTGTGATTTCCCCTTCAAAGTCCTTGGACAAAAACTAGTCCATTTATCGCTCCATTTGTATCAACAGATATGCTTTTATTTCTTATCGGTCTGCCTATTCGTATCATGTGTACTCTGCCATGTTATTGATTGAAAGAAGCTCAGGCAAGGTGGTGTCAGCTCATATTCCTAAAGGGAGTCCCCTGAGTAGATTGGTGAGGCACTTAAGGTCAAGTCAGAATTGCCTCTTTCTACATTAAAACTGCAGGGCACAGTGACAAGAAGGATGTCGACTTCTCAAGCATGCCAAGTAAATACCAACATTCAACCTTCATGGTTTTATCTTCCCCCCATGGAGCTCAGAGGTACTTTTCATGGAAGGAAGTTTGGCTTTGTAAAAACACAAATTACTTCAAGCCCTTCTTTCTACTTTCCAGGCTTTCTTCTTTATCTTTTTTATCTCTCCAAATGGTATTCCTTACGGACAGAAATCAGAAGGCAAATAAAAGTCACTAAATCACACCATGCCTGGAGAGAAAGAATCTAGTAACCCTCCTAACAGATTAATCTGGCATTTTCCTGATGATTTGTGAGATAATCTGTACACTTTGAATGAGGAGAAAGCAAAGTTAACCACGTTTGCCAACTGTATGCTTAGCATCATAAACATTTCCAAGATCTCAATTACTGGAAGAACCTCTAAATTCATTCATCATATAGTATCCAGAGCACATATTATATGTACAGCACTTTTTCTGGAATGTGGGTTTCAGAGGTGGATATAATGTGCTTGCCCTCAGGGAATTCACAATTCATTATTTTACAGCATGAAATGTGCTGTGATAGGACATGAACAAAATATCCAAGGACAGAACCACACACATATCATGGCATAGAGAGCTAGAGTGAGACAGACAGGGGTTCAAATCTGTCTTTCTCCACACACAGAGGGGGGCTCCTGGAAGACGCATCTACCTTCTTGAACTTCAAGTTGAGGTGACTTAGTAGCAGCAGGCTGCTGCTGCTGCTAAGTCACTTCAGTCGTGTCCGACTCTGTGTGACCCCATAGACGGCAGCCCACCAGGCTCCCCCATCCCTGGGATTCTCCAGGCAAGAACACTGGAGTGGGTTGCCATTTCCTTCTCCAATGTAAGAAAGGGAAAAGTGAAAGGGAAGTCGCTCAGTCGTGTCCGACTCTTAGCGACCCCATGGACTGCAGCCCACCAGGCTCCTCTGTCCATGGGATTTTCCAGGCAAGAGTACTGGAGTGGGGTGCCATTGTCTTCTCCAGTAGCAGCAGGAGCAGCATATATATACTAAGAGACCTATTATTATTAGAAAGTGAAAAGTGACAGTGAAAGTCGATCAGTTGTGTCCGACTCATTGTGACCCCATGGACTATACAGTCCATGGAATTCTCCAGGCCAGAATACTGGAGTGGGTAGCCTTTCCCTTCTCCAGGGGATCTTCCCAACCCAGGGATCAAATCCAGGTCTCCCACATTGCAAGTGGGTTCTTTACCAGCTGAGCCACCAGGGAAGCCCATCATTATGAGAAAAGTCTCAATAGGTTGGGGATGACTCAAGTGTAAGGGAAACAAAAGTATGGGTGATCAGAGTGATATTTTTCACTCTGCTTTTTGACTCCCAGGCATCTAATTACTTAGTACTCTAAAAGCGATATTTTATCACAAATAGGTGAACAGGTTACTTTTATCAGGCAACTCTCTGTCTCTTCCCATTATTAAATATGTTTTGGTCCAGTGGTTTGTAAACCTGGCGGTGCATCAGACTCTCTTGGGAATCTGATTTTTAAGAAAACAAAAAGCAAAACGAACAAACAAAAACAGACACTCTTAGGTCTAAACATAGAGATTCTTATTGAATAAATTTAAGGTGGAACTGAGGAAGCTGTACTTTTTTAAAAAAGTTTCCCTGGTGATTCTGATAGATAGCTAAATGTGAAGACCTTCACTGCAGTGTACTCATAAGCCAGGTCCATATGTTTTGCTCTTATTGCCCACTGAATAAAATAACATTTAGCTTATCTAACAATAAGAGATTCATAAAAGTGCTGGCCTCCAATTTAATCTTACAGAAAACACTCTCATTAATTAAAAGAAGGCATTAATAAGAGTATAACTTCTTTGTTAATTAGTTACTGAAGCACTCTGCAAGGATGATGGCATGACAGAGCTTGAAATGACAGGCAAGTTAACTTTTCATCAATCATTAAAAAAGAAAATAAACTTCTCAGATTACATATCACAATGCTGCCAAATTAAGTTGTTTCACCGATATTTACTCTATTCTCAGATACATTTAAGAGTATAAATTATGAAACGAGAAGTCAAAGGAATTCATGTTGGTTTCAACACTACTACAAGGAAGACTCAGATTCTGATTGGCCAGAGTCTGTGTGTTCTTTCAATGGATTTGTCTGAAAGAATATCAGTCAGCTATATCAGAGAGCCCTATTAGCTTCACAAGATAATTATTTATTTTATTAAGATAACTTACAGCTTCTTAGTGCCCCTAAAGGTTTGCTGATTGTCACTGGACAAGAAGTCCTAGAAGAAGAACATTTTAAACAAAATGTTGATTCAAAATACAAAAACATATTCCTGGTATTATAATTTCAATGTAATTTTATGTGATTTACAAATAAACCTCAAGGGCAAGGCAAGATACAAAGGGTAAGCCCAGGGACCGGGTCAAGAATGGCCATATTAAGCCCAGATTTTATCCTGGGAGGAAGGAGGAGTTACTCAGGGATTTTAGTGGTAAAATATACACGGTAAATACACATGGTAACTAATATAGTAGTTATCAACACGAAAACATATTAGAATCACCCAGGAGCTTTTAAAAAATATCAGTGTCTAAACTCCCTACATTTCTAATTTAATTGGTCTGGAGTGGGGCCCACAGAGCAGCAATTAAAACAACAACAACAACACCCAAGTTATTTTACTGTATGGCCAGGATTGAGAACTACTGCTCAGCCTGGAAGTCTGGAGACCAGCAGGGCCTTGGAGAGAACATGTCTGATAAAGGGCCTTGGTGATGGAGATGGAGAAACGTGAATAAACTTGACAGATAACTCAGGTGCTAGAATGAACAGGATGTATTGATTGATTACCTGTGAAAAGTGAGGGAAAAATGTGAATCAAAAATTACCTTAAGGTTCCCCCAGGAAAGGGCTTCCCTGGAGGTTCAGATGGCAAAGAATCCGCCTGCAATGCAGGAGACCTGGGTTCAATCCCTGGGTCTTCTTTATTTGTCTTCAATTCATCAGAAGATCCCCTGGAGAAGGGAATGGCTTCCCACTCCAGTAGTCTTGTCTGGAGAATCCCATGGACAGAGAAGCCTGGCGGGCTATGGACCCTAGGGTCCCAAAGAGTCGAACACGATTGAGTGGCTAACATTTTCCTGGGAAAATGAACCAACAGTGGCACTATTCATTGGCCTTAAATTCTACTGGACCCGGGTTTCGATCTGGCATGTCCAGTTTCTATTTTGAGCCTTTGGCCCAATTATTTAAAAGCTCTTTTAATTCTATACAAAATGGAGTCAATAGCACTTACTTCACAATAGTAAAGATTATGCAAGATAACGCAGGTCCTTTTAGGACCTAGGACAGTGTCTATCACATAAGAGGCGCTTAATAAACAGTTTTCTCTTCCATATTATAACACAGCTACTCCAAGTATACTCATTCAAATTCCTAAAGGAACTAAATTTCTTTCAATATGTGGAATTATTTTGGGCTTCCCAGGTGGTGCAGAGGATAAAGAACCTGGCTGTCAATGCAGGAGATGCAGGTTCGATCCCCAGGTCAGGAAGATTCCCTGGAGAAGGAAAAGCTACCCATTCCAGTATTCATGCCTGGAGAATCCCATGGACAGAGGAGCCTGGCAGGCTATGGTCACAAAGAGTCGGACATGACTGAAGGAACGGAGCATACACGCACACACATGACTTCTCCTTCTCAGAAGACGCAAGACACTTAAAAAGGATGTCTTGGATGTTGGGAGAGAATTTACTATCATTTCGAGAAACAAAGATACATTGAGGGAAACCACTTGCTTCTAATTTTGTTAAATTATTTCAAAACAAACAATAAGGATAGACATGGAACAATGGACTGGTTCCAAATTGGGAAAGGAGTACACCAAGTCTGTATATTGTCACCCTGCTTATTTAACTTATATGCAGAGTACATCATGTGAAATGCCAGGCTGGATGAAGCACAAGCCGGAATCAATTCCTTGGGAGGAATATCAATAATCTCAGATATGCAGATGACACCACCCTTATGGCAGAAACCAAAGAGGAACTAAAGAGCCTCTTGATGAAGGTGAAAGAGGAGAACGAGAAAGCTAGCTTAAAACTCAACATTCAAAAAACGAAGATCATGGCATCCAGTCCCATCACTTCATGGCAAATAGATGGGGAAACGATGGAAACGGTGGCTGACCTTATTTTCTTAGGCTCCAAAATCAATGCAGACAGTGACTGCAGCCATGAAATTAAAAGATGCTTGCTCCTTCGAAGAAAAGCTATGGTGAACCTAGACAGTCTATTAAAAAACAAAGACATCACTTTGTCAACAAAGGTCCATATAGTCAAAGCTCTGGTTTTTCCAGTAGTCATGAATGGATGTGAGAGTTGGACCATAAAGACGGCTGAGCACCAAAGAACTGATGTTTTCGAACTTTTGGAGAGGCCTCTTGAGAGTCCCTTGGACAGCAAGGAGAGCAAACTAGTCAATCCTAAAGGAAATTAACCCTGAAGATTCATTGGAAGAACTGATGCTAAAGCTGAACCTCTGATACTTTGGCCACCTGATGCAAAGAATTGACTCATTGGAAAAGACCCTGATGCTGGGAAAGGTTGAAGGTAGGAGGAGAAGGGGGCGACAGAGGATGAGATAGTTGGATGGCATCACCAAATCAACGGACATGAGTTTGAGCAAGCTCCAGGACATAGTGAAGGACAGGGAAGCCTGGTGTGCTGCAGTCCATGGGGTTGCAATGAGTTGGACATGACTAAGCAACTGAACAACAACAACAACAAAAGGATAGACAAAAGTACTTGATAATGAAAGGCTGATTTTAGGAAAAGCATTCTAGTTTCAATTTATAAAAACAGGGTGTCTGAACACCTGGAAGAATGCTCTCACCTCCTGGCCTTTACACTGGCTGTTCCCTTTGCCTGGAATTTTCTTGACTACAAATGTTCATAACTAACTCCCATGATAGCCCTCAAGTTTTTGCTGTTCCAAAATGAGGTCAACTTGATCACCCCACTTCAATCACAACCTCCCCATCTCTGCCTCAACATTTCTCACTTCTTTAACCTATTAAACTTTTCTTTTTAACAAACTGCATAATTTACTAATTTATTTTTTATTGTCGGTCTATTCTTTATAGGCTGTAAAGTCTACAAGGGCAGAAATAACTTGTTTTGTTAAATTATTATTATTATTATACCAAAGACCTAGAATAGTACCTGGCAAAAAGTAGGTATAGAATGAACATCTGTTGACTAATAAGAGTTATAAATTGCCCACAAAATTCACAAGTCATTGATGTACATGCCAGTATCATAAGTGAGCATGCCAAGTTATCAAAACTGGTTATAAAAAGAAAAGGATATGTGAAAGCTTTGCTGAAACTAGAAATTTTTATTAACTAGTACCAATCAGTGCTCTGTTCTTCGAGTATTTGTACCAGGACTAGTAGAAAACAGGAAAGACTATGCATTTTAGGGGGAAAACTAGTTTTGGAAGCACTGCTTTGGGAGTGATGCATGATCAAGGGGTGAAAACAGAGATTAGGATGGAAGAGTTTTTTCCTTTTTTTTTTTTTTGGCTGCACCACAGCATGCAGGATCTTAGTTTCCAGATCAGGGATCAAACCCATGCCCTCTGCAGTGGAAGTATGAAGTATTAACCACTATACTACTAGGGAAGTCCCAAGAGTTTGCCATTTTGCTTGTAGGTATGTGGGGATGCTTTCTTGTGCCAAAGGAGGACATAAAATATACTTTCTTAACAAAAACTTATCGAGAATACTACCTGTCTAGTCATGCTCAGACTGCTCAGATGCAGTCATGTCTGACTCTTTGTGACCCACAGACCATATTCCACCAGGCTTCTTTGTCCATGGGATTTTCCAAGCAAGACTGCTAGAGTGGATTGCCATTTCCTCTTCCAGACCCAGGGATCAAACCTGTGTCTCTTACATCTCCTGCATTAGCAAGCAGATTCTCTACTGTTAGTGCCATAGCCATAAAAAATATTATAACTTATATCAGGCTCTCTCCCTCCCTCTGTCTTTTTCTCTCTTTGTTTCTAAAAACAGGACAGAATGATGATAATACTCTGGTCTTTGATAAAAACATAATCCACAATCCAGCCCTGATTTCCTAATCCACAGAAAACTGTGACTCACAGAAATGACTACTCTTTCTTTTAAGCAAACCATAGCTGCCTTGAAGGGCACAATCAAGCAAGATTATCAGGGCACCAAGGACTGCCTAGGTGGGAACGACTTTATGAATTTCCACAGAAGAAATTAAATTACTTTGTAATGCTCTGCCTACATTATAGAGAACATGAAAAAAGGAAAGGTGTTGGAGTCATTCCATTTGGCAAGGATTTCATGATACGTCTGTTTTCTAAAGATTTCTAGGAGGTAAGAGTAAAATAAATGGGGCTTAGGCAACTCTAGAGAATATAGATTAAGACAGAAAAAATGCCAAACCAAATAAGCCTGAAGTCATTTAACAAAGCAGTGCCTGTTGATTGATTTATATTTGGCTTTGTAATGGGATTGCACACAGACTCCACTCTGCCCAACTTCCTGTACTTCACATTTGAGCCCCATCCTTGGCAACTGAAAGCCCAATGGGGAGCCTGATGATAGAAGATCAGATAATCTGCAAAGCAGATAATCTGTTTCTCACAATTGAGTATTAGAACAGCCTAGTGGGCCACCTGAGCCCCTACAATATACCCTTTCCAGTCCCACAAACAGAGCCTCTCAGGTTATTGACCTGAGCCCAGAGGCATCGTGGAGGTTCACAATTAAAAGGCTTTGACCCAACTTCTGACCTCAATGTCTGCTTCCTGTGGAGAGAGTCTGAACTGACCTAACAGAATTGCAGACTTAGGAATGCTACCGAAATTACTTTCATTCTGTCTTCCAGTTCACAAAACCATTAGGAACGTATTTGTTCATATATATGCTGGCCCACCAGCTCAAAACAGTTCATATTAGTCTTTGTTATAGAGGGCTGTAGTGTTCTCAACATTACTTACCCTTATTCCTATCAAAAAAGACAATCTTTGCTTTAACACGTGTAATATGTTGCTTGCAGCTTTAGCTCTATGCTTGAATACTTGATTGATGAATATGACATCATTTATTGATGCAGATTTATCAGAAACCTCAGCAAGATCATCAGTACAAACAGGTCTTGGAAGAACAAGACCTCCAAAAACAGTTACTTGTTATCTTACTATTATAATTGCTGTTGCTGGTAGAAAAAAACATATATTCAAACCTAGGACAGCTGGTCTAAAATGAAACAAATATTTAATCTCATTTAATTTCCCTAAATTGCCTGATAACTAAGAGGATCAGAAAACTGAGAAATAAGCACCTTCAGAGATGAAACCCCAATGTTGACAACCTCTCAGGCAGAAGAAAAATTTTAAATGGACTATGTTGACAGTAGCAAGTATTTTGTTCTAAATCATTAGACTCTTTCTATATTGTTAATTCTCTTCAAAGAACATGGACATCAGGGACTATAATCGTTCACTGTGTATTTCTAGACCATCCCACTGTTTGAATATTGAACCAGATATATCACTCCAGGCATCTCTGGTGGCTCAGACGTCAAAGAATCTGCCTGCGATTCAGTAGAGGTAGGTTCAATCCCTGGGTCAGGAAGATCTCCTGGAGAAGGGAATGCCGACCCATTCCAGTATTCTCGCCTGGAAAATTCTATGGACACAGGAGTTTGGTGGGCTACAGTCAATGGAGTCGCAGAGTTGGACATGACTGAGTGGCTATCATCACTTCACTTCATATCACTCCAAGCTGAAAGATAGAAAATTCCTGATAAACTGAAGAATGGCCCCAGATCTTGTCAAATTACATAGTTCAGAGATCATTTAGTGATTCAAACTACACAAATATCAGCTTGTCAAAAAATTATCGATGTGTGTGTATTGCTTGTGTGTGTGTATACAAGAATATGAGACCAAAAGAGACCAAAGCTCCTCTGTTTTAGAAAGGGGTTGGAGCAAAATTTGATATCCACAGAAGAAAACTATACAAAACATATGTTTCAGGTATCTGGTGGCTCAGGAGTAAAGAATCTGCCTGCCAAGTCAGGAGATGGACGTTTGATCCTTCGGTCAGTAAGACCCCCTAGGGAAGGAAATGGCAACCCACTCCAGGATTCCTGCCTGGGAAATCCCAGGGACAGAGGAGTTCAGCAGGCTACAGTCCATGGGGTAGCAAAAAGTTGGACACAACTTAGCGACTAAATAACAGCAACAAAAATATATAACACGTCAAATAAAACTCTGTCTAAACCTAAATGTACTCCATTAGTGATAATTTCTCCAGGTCAATTTACAACCCTATCAAAAGCAAGAAAAAATCAACAACAATTACAAAAAAATAAAGTAGTAAGACAAGGCCTGGAAAGCACTACCT
The DNA here is from genome assembly GCA_006410635.1 of Cephalophus harveyi. NCBI lineage: Eukaryota > Metazoa > Chordata > Mammalia > Artiodactyla > Bovidae > Cephalophus > Cephalophus harveyi. Next base: position 274,237 of record SJYT01049728.1, read on the forward strand.
GGGCTTGGAATTTACAAGGGCAGAGTGATCTTGGTGGAGCCAGGAGCCAGGTGCAGACCCTGGTGGGCAGAGCGTGGGGGGAGCCAGGGACGTGGAGGCAGCTAGCGCAGGCAAGGCTTTGGGTGACTGGGAGAGAGGGAAAGGGAGAGGAGAAATGGTACCTGAGGGATGCTGGGATAAAGCTGGCTCTGCTTGGCTTTGGCATGAGAATGTGTGAGCCTGTTAGTGGACCCAGAGGAGGAGTGGTTGGAGTAAGAAGCGGGTGATGGGAAAGAACAGGGAACATTGTAGGGGCCTCAGAGACTGCGACTTGTTTCCATAAGTGAAATCAATGCAGTGCGAGACTTTCTCAGCTCAATAAGTTAGCAATTTTTAATTACTGAAATGTAATTAATTCATCCAAAGTGTGGCAGTTCTGTGAAGCACACCACAAATGCTGAACTGACAGCAGCCTTGCACACTTGCAGGGTGCTCACACTAGGACTTGCATAAAATCTAGAGTAAATATCCAGAGACGACACATGTTTCATTTATGTTTCTTGGTCCTGGAAGCAGACCAAGGGATGACTGGGACCGAAGGGCCATTGTGCTGGGAGGCTATTGGTGATGCTTTGATGCTGGCAGAACCTATGGGGGAGGCGGCAAGAAGGAGACGGTCCATGAAGACTCCCATTGGTCCTTGAGGTCTTGGGATGTCTCTGGCTACAGCATGGCCATACAACGGCCCAGAGAGTAGGGGTGCTGCAGACTCAACTCCGACCTTTCCCTTGGCTGTTAGTTCTGTGAAGTTAGGCCTCCAGTCCTGACCCTGCTGGTGCCCTCAGGTCCTGCACAGCCTGGCCACCCAGTGGACATTCAACAATGTCTCTATCTCTTCAATAAGCAGTGCTGGGAAAGTTGGAGAGCTGCATGTAAATCAATGAAGCTGGGACACACCCTCACACCATACACAAAAATAAACTCAAAATGGCTTAAACACTTAGAAATAAGACATGACACCATAAAACTTCTAGAAGAGAACACAGGCAAAATGTTCTCTACCATAAATTGTATCAGTGTTTTTTAGGTCAGTCTCCCAAGGCAATACAAATAAAGGCAAAAATAAACAAATGGGACCTAGTCAAACGTATAAACTTTTGCACAGCAAAGGAAACCATAATCAAAGTGAAAAGACAACCTATGGAATGGGAGAAAATATTTGCAAATAATGCAACTAACAAGGGCTTAATTTCCAAAGTATTCACAAAGCTCCTACAATTCAATAACAAAAAACCCGAACAATCCAACTGAAAGATGGGCAGAAGACTGAAATAAACATTTCTCCAAAGAAGACATACAGATGGCCAATAGGCACATGAAAAGATGCTCATCATCGCTAATCAGTAGAGAAAGGCAAATCAAAACTACAATGAGGTAGCACCTCATACCAGTCAGAATGGCCGTCACTAAAAAGCTGATAAAAAATAAATTCTGGAGAGTGTGTGGAGAAAAGGGAACCCTTTCACACTCTTGGTGGGAATGCAAATTGGTTCAGTCACTACAGAAAACAGTATGGAGGTTCCTCAAAAAAATAAAAATTGAGCTATCAAGTAATCTAGTAATCCCACTCCTGGGTGTATACACAGACTAAACTAAATTTAAAAAGACAAATCCATCCCTATGTTCACTGCAGCACTATTTACAATAGCCAAGACATGGCAACCACCTAAATGTCCATCAAGAGATAAACGAATAAATGTACATGCATTTATGTATGTACATAAATACACACAATGGAATATTAATCAGTCATCAAAAAGAATGAAATAATGCCATTTGAGGGAGCATGGATGGACCTAGAGATTATCATACAAAGCGAAGTAAATCAGAAACAAAAAGACAAATACCATGTGGTATCACTTACAAGTGGAATCTAAAATACTACACAAAAGAGTATCTATGGAGCAAAAACAGATCCACAAGTATAGAGGACAGATCTGTGGTTGCCAAAGGGGCAAGTGGGCTTCCCTGGTGGCTCAGCTGGTAAAGAATCCACCTGCAGTGTGGGAGACCTGGGTTCAATCCCTGGGCTGGGAAGATCCCTTGGAGAAGGGAACGGCTACTCACTCCAGTATTCTGGTCTGGAGAATTCCACGGACTGTATAATCCATGGGGTTGCAAAGAGTTGGACACAACTGAGGGACTTTCACTTCACTTCAAAGAGGCGAGGGGTTGGGGAGGGAAGGGTTGGGAGTTTGGGATCAGCAGATGCAAACTGTCAAATATAGGATGGCTAACAACAAGGTCTTACTGTATAGCACAGGGAACTATATTCAATATCCTGTGATAAACCATAATGGAAAAGAATATGAAGAAAGAAGACACATGTATAACTGAGTCATTTTGCTGTATACACAACGTTGTAAATCAACTATACTTCAATAAAATTAAAAACAAACCAACATCTATGAGTGAGACAGCCTGGTGGAAAATGGCCACATTTCCCTGTGTGGAGCTCACAGGGAAGGCCAGGGAGGGTCCGGAGAGATCCCTTTGCCAGGCCTGGGGAGGCAGCGGTGGCCTTTGACAGAAGGCAGGTGGGGCCAGGAGTGGAAGGGCAATTGGNACAGAAGGCAGGTGGGGCCAGGAGTGGAAGGGCAATTGGAAGAGACTGGAAACAGGGAGGGGGTTGGGAGGAAGTGGAGGCCAGAGCATGCTAAAGGAGGGCACACCAGAGGCTCTGATTTTCGTCTCTGGGCCCCTCTGGCAGCTGCTGAGTTTCCCTCTCTTTCCTTAGGGGAGAGGAAGTGGCTGGTGCTCTGGTGTGGGGAGGGGCTGTGAGTTCAGGATAACTCAGCCGGCTTTCCTGGAGAAGCTCCCAGAAGGAGGGCACACCAGAGGCTCTGATTTTCGTCTCTGGGCCCCTCTGGCAGCTGCTGAGTTTCCCTCTCTTTCCTTAGGGGAGAGGAAGTGGCTGGTGCTCTGGTGTGGGGAGGGGCTGTGAGTTCAGGATAACTCAGCCGGCTTTCCTGGAGAAGCTCCCAGCTGGGCCTCTTACTGACCTGCACAGCCAGGAGGCCCAGCCCAGCAGAGGGGCCTTGCCCACTGACCATGGCGCCTGAGTTCTCCCTCCACAAAGTCTCCTGGGGGAAAAGGAAAAGGCAGTCTCACCTACTGTGAACATGACTTGCTGGGACTGAATTAAAAACAGGCCCAAAGTTGGGGGTGATGATGAAGGGTGGGCTACATCAGCAGAGCCCGAGGACTAGGGGCCTCGCTGGGGCTCTGGGTCCCCATGTGGGGAAATGGGAAGGTTGGATTATCTTATCTGACAGTCCACTTGAGTTCAAACTACCTAGGTTGGCACACAGGCCCATCTTTTACCCCTTTGTCTCCCTTCCTCCATAGTCTCAATCATCAACCCCAGCTCCCTGTCAGGACCTGCATTTTAATCACTTGCTCCGTCCTGAGAGTCTGCATGTATTACTACTTCATGTCTGCACCCTACGAAGCCCTTATTCACTCTTCAAGATTCATCTCAATTGTCTTTTCTCCAGCTCCCTCCCTAGATGTTCCCCTTTTCATCCTCAGGTGGACCAATCCTTCCCTCAGCTCAACTGGCAGTTCCCAGTGCCTAGCACTGCTCACTTTATGTTCACGACATTCTTTGAGGTAGGCATTATCATGCAGTTCCTTTCATGCATTCCAGAACCTTCCTCTAGACCTGGAATCAGGAGTTCTTGGTTCTTCTCTTCCACCTCTATGAGCTTACCAGGTGAACTTGGATGACTCACTACATTTCTTTTTTCAAAAAGTAAGGCAGTTGGAAAAGGTTTTAGAATTTTGATCATTTGGAGATCAAATTTCAGTCATTCCTTAAATAAACATGGAGGACAAATGTTCCTCTCTTCCCTTGTTCACAGGACATTCACACCCTTGACTTCTAAGCCCATATTGAGAGTAATCACACGTGAGCAGGGCTCTTAGAGCCTCCTGCATCCGTCCCTTGACCGTGCCCCAATGTTTGCCATGACATCACCATTATCCTGAGTGATGCTGATACTGCTTAGAGAAGAGCACGCGTGACAATGTGCCTAGCACTGCTCATTTTATGCTCACGACATTCTATGAGGTAGGCATTATCATCATCCCATCTTACAGACGTAGTAAGTGAGACAGAGAGAGCTTGTGTTTTCTCCAAGGCAGCGTGGAATGGTCCCAGGGCTGGCCTCAAGCTGATGCCTCCGGTCTTGTGCCACCTGCTCCCTCAGTGTGGGCCTCCCCACGATGCTTCCTCAGGCCCCAGGTTCCCTGTTGTAGGAACCACTCCAGCCACCCCAGCAACGTGAAACCAAATCCCTAGGATGTCGGCCCCCACCATAGCCCTGTGCCCGCTGCCCCCACACCTGGGGAAGCTGAGAGTCTGCCTGTGGCTGGGCCGATGCAGCTGGGAGTGAGAGTCACTCTCCCTGGCAGGGCAGGGAAGTGCGGAAACGCCCTGTTGGCATGGGACTCAATTCATATTCCTAAAGGTATAAGATGCTAAAGTAACAACAACATCTAAATACCCCAAAGAACAAAAGGAGTCTTTGGCAACAAGTTGTATCTGCTCTGCTAACTTGTAACAGAAGGTTGAGTTTTTATTTCTGTGTTCAGTAACACTTCAGAAAAAAAAAAAAAAGGTTTGCTAGTGAGCCTATAGTATGTTTAACTTTCAAAATAAAGTGGCAATTATTTCCTCTGATTTCATAAGTCTGGGAATTCCCCTCTGAAGCACCAACGTGCACTTACAAATGCCATGTGAGATGAGGAAGCTTAAGGGTCTGTTCAGAACTGAACCTCTAACAGGCTCCTTTCTTCCATAATTTCATGGTTTGTTTAGAAAACTGCCTAACTGTGACATTGTATCATCTGAAATAATACAAGTCTGGCGTGCTGAGTGATGGCTGAGAGGCAAGCTCCTCTTCTCCAACAGCATAGGAGATAAAGAGGCAAGCTCCTCTTCTCCAACAGCATAGGAGATAAAGCAGGAACTCAGAGCTGAGTCAGAAAAATCATTTTAAAACTGCCAACTAGTACACAAATAGGAATGCCATGTCACAAAATAACTTCAGACACAAACTCTAGAAGAAGTTAAAGGTACAGAGAAACCTACCCACTATCTTGGTGTTCACTGGAGGTATTTGGTGCTGAGGACAAATGTGACTAATTCCGCCCCAGGGAGAGAGAGAGACAGTATCCCACCTCCTTCATCCCCCTGACTTTTCGGATGTCAGGAGAGCTGGTATGGAAGCTGCCAATGGCCTCTGAGACAAGGCTGCAGAGTTCAATTTTGATTTTCTCACCAGTGAATGATCCCTAAATGATGTTGTATCTCATTCTGTATTCACACAGTATTCCATTGCCATAGCAACTAGAATGTGTTACCACAAGTTTTTGTGTACGTGGTCTTTGAATGCTGACTCTCCTTTCTTGCACAGCAGTAAGCACCGTGTGACCCCAGGTGGTACACCCAAGAAGACACCCCCCCCAACAAGGGTGCAGGGAGGGGCTCTGGCGGCAGAGCGACTGCTCTGAACTGAGGTGGCCTGGCCTGGAAGCCCACATCCCCCTTGCTCCACACACTCCAACCCCATAAGGACCATCCTAATATAGTGACTTCTGGGGGTAGAAAACCTCAGAGACTGAAGTTGTAACTTCTCTTTGTAAAGTCTGGTGGGAAAAGAGAATGAAACACGAAGGATTTTATAATTTTTGTTCGGACAGGTAGAAAGGTATTTTCAAGTTTCCTGGGTCAATAACTCCTTGGACATTTGGGACAGAGACACATTGTCATCCTTGGAGCTCAAGACAGCATTAAACACTCTGCTGCCATCTTGGGGTGAGGACTGTAGGAAGCTGTTCTCAATACCCACCCTTCTTCCCCCCAAGAATCCCATCCTGCCTCCCTCTAGCACTCTGTCCATCCATTTCCTCCTGCTCCCTGTGAAAGCCATGGTTCTGGCAAAGATGGAGGTTCTCCCCCAAAGCACCCTCCTCGGGCTTGCCTGCCTCCACAGCCACCGGGACCCTGGGGTCAGTGAACTGCTTGCTGGGTATTCCCTATGGAAATACTAGGGGAGGAGAAGCCGGCTGGCCCTCCTGCCTCCAGGGACTGGAGCTGATGCTGAACCAGAGGCAGTGAAGGCGTCTCTGTGGGATTCAGAGCCAGCGAATGAGGTCTGCAGAAAGGGGAACCCTAGCTGCAGGTGGACATCTCCAGGATAGCTTGACTCTCAGCACCTCCCACCTCCACTCTCCATCTACCAGCCAGCTGTCCATGCCCAAGACCTGCCGGGCAGGAGTGCTTGTTCCTGCTTCTGCATCCCCCTCACAGCTCGTGCATCTCCCTGCTCCAGGCCTGAGGCCACCAAGAATTAGGTAAACGATGACAACAGGTGTCATTAATACCCGACACGTGTAACGTACCTGGCCCATGCTAAGTGGTTTCTGTGCTGCATCTTATTCACTTTTCTCCACAGAGCAGGTGGAAACTGCCAGCAGCCCCTTTCTACAGCTGAGCAAAAGGCCCAGAGAGGCGGAGTCACGCACTCAAGGTCGTACAGCTGGCCTGCAAACCCAGGTCCCCCTGGGACCTTGCAGGCACCTCTCTCCATTGAAAAAGGATTGTTTGGAGATCGGCGCTGCCACGGTGAGTGGGTGGGATTTCACAACATCAGTGAAAACCCCATTGAATCGGAAGGATTCGGTGGATGAATTCAATCAGCGTGAAGCAGAACCGAGACCTAATCTGCTCGCCCCTTCCCAACTCTCCCGTCACCCCTCATCACAGCAGGTTCTGTGGTGGTTGACTTTCCCTCGCGTGAAATGAGAAATGCTGTTTGAATAACAGATGGTGAGGGAGGCCGTGCACGCTCTGATGTAGAAATAAAAACCTCTAGAAAGATGCAGTCTGGGGGAATACTGGAAACTGGAGAATGGAACATCAGTCTATAAAATGCAACATGACCAATAAAGCTGGAGCAAGTGGCCAAGTGTTTTCAGTGCTCACGGCTGCCGAGGCACAGGCAGGCCTGGACTGGGCAGGGCTTCCAGGCCTCCGACACTTTTCCTGTGCTTGTTTTGGTTTGATTTCCATATTGGGCCTCGTGATTTCTGAAGTGCCTCAGCATTCATGTCACAAGCACACCCATGAAAGGGTCCAAGACTCCTCCCATCGCAGGATAAACTCAACAGTCCAGAGACCCACCTGCTCCAGGAACCCCTGCCAGGGCCCGTGGGCGAGGAGGGAAAGCTACTTTCTCTAGGGTTACAGGAGGCCCATAGACTTGGACTCTTGCATCGTGGCTCCTCCTGCCACATGGACCTGATGCCTGGGAGAGTGAGGCCTGAGCTTGGCTCTTTCCTCCTGGAGCCCAGGCCCCCGGCTGTGGCCACACA
>SJYT01049730.1:8831-43797 GCA_006410635.1 Cephalophus harveyi
TGGATGGCATCACCGACTCGATGGACGTGAGTCTGAGTGAACTCTGGGAGTTGGTGATGGACAGGGAGGCCTGGCGTGCTGCAATTCATGGGGTTGCAAAGAGTCGGACTTGACTGAGTGACTGAACTGAACTGAAATTTATTTACTAAATTAAAATATAATTTTCTTTTAATTTTTTAAAAAAATAATAGTGATCCTTGTGAAGCATACTTATCAGTTATTTTATAGAATGTTTCTCAGTTTTGGCTTATCTTCTATTTTCTCATAACTGGAATGAAGTTATGCATTTTTGGCAAGAAAACAACCAAATGCTGTTATGTCCTTTTTAGTGTATGATATCAAGGAGCTTATATTGTTGATATGTTTTGTGACTAGTGATTTTACTTTGATCATGGGTTAATTTTGTGTCTGCAAAGAGAAGCTCTCACATTTGGAAACTAAATGCAAATGACTGACTTAGTATGGGTCCTGGACAGGATTTTAGAAAAAGAATGTTAGTGGAAGAATTGGTGGAATTTAAAATCAGTTATTTTGTTAACAAAATTGTACCAATGTTTGTTTCCTGTTCTTGAAAACTGTGGTATGGTAATATAAGATGTTGAGATGGCTGGATGGCATCACTGACTTGATGGACGTGAGTCTGAGTTAACTCCGGGGGTTGGTGATGGACAGGGAGGCCTGGCATGCTGCGATTTATGGGGTCACAAAGAGTCGGACACAACTGAGCGACTGAACTGAACTGAACTGGATATAAGATGTTAACGTTAGGGGAAGGGAAGTGATGAGATAAGGATACCTTTCCTTACCCTTATCCTAAGAATATTTTTGCAACTTTCTATAAGTCTAAAATTAACTCCAAAAGTTAAAAATAGTGATATCTAATATTTACATGGTGCCTGCTGTGCACCAGACTCTATCTATTAGCTCATTGAGTCTTCTCAACCCAGTGAGGGGAACTATTATTATCACCATTTGACAGGTGATGAACTTGAATACAGAGAAGTAAGAAACACATCCAGTGTCACATGGTTAGTAAGTGATCACATAGCTAGAAGGTGGATGAGATGGGATTTGAACTGAGGTATTCTGGCTCCAGAAATCCATTGTGTTATACTGGCTTTCATTGTGATATATATACACACGTGGTTTAAAAATAATTCAGACATGCAAAAAACCCCACAGTATCTTCCCCTGAGGCAGTCTCTGCTACTAAGAGTTTGTTTGTTTTAAACCTTCAGAAAAGAGTTTCTTCTTAAACGGTGATAACAGCCCATTTTGGTTTTTATTCATAATATTCAAAGCTGTTCTGTGGCAGTGTTCTTTTCTCTCTTCAGAAGCTTCTTGTGGTATGCTGACAATTATAGATAATAGCTGTGTTGGAAACTTAGGGAATCCCTTCTGAGATAGTTGGACAGGACACCTTTATGAACAGGATGCTAATTGCTCATAAGAACAAGGTGCATTCTGTACCAAAAGATTAAGTAGAACCAAATTTTATTTAGAATTTAGCCAAGAGCTTCTGCTGTGGCTCTCATGAATGCTTTAGTTAGTATAAATGCCTTTTCATCTTAGAGTTGAGATTATTTATATTTAAAAAACCCCAACTTGTAATAACAATGGCGATTTGTATTCTGTTTTTTTAATTGAAGGATAATTGCATTACAGAATGTTGTGGTTTTCTGTCATACATCAACAAGAATCAGCCATAGGTACACCCATGTCTCCTCCCTCCCGAACCTCCCTCCCATCTCCCTCCCATCCCATCCTTCTAGATTGTCACAAAGCCCCTGTTTGAGTTTCCTGAGTCATACAACAAATTCCTATTGGCTATCTTTTTTACATATGGTATTGTAAATTTTGTTTGTATTTTTAAAAAAGAAAGATTATGACATGTGGAGTACTGTAGATAGGACCTTTAATGAATTAATTACTTGAGTCTGGTTACCAGATAAGGTAGAGACTGAACTAGAGCTTCCTGTAACTGCTAGAGGTGGAGGTTTCCACAGGGAACATACTGCTTTGAAGAAAAGATTTTATCTTGGAGTGAAATTGAAAGTTGGTAAAATATATATGTTAATACTTATGGTTTCACTGAGTTTCATAATTCTAAGAATTAATCATTGCTGATGTGTATGTTTAAAGAAATTCATTTCTGTCTTTCACCCTGGGCCAAGAGAAACTATTTAAAAGGTGAAAAAAGAGAGTAGGAATTTTCTGCCTATTAATATACACACACAAACGCAGCAGGCACATAGTCTTTGCTGCAGAAGTAACTTTCCCCCTATGTTTTGAATTAAAATTTGTAAACAGCAGCCATAGTGACTTTTCCTTGTTAGCTTTGTGCTCATGGTGCAAGGAAAGAATCTCATAGCAAATATTTGCTTTGGAAAGTCCAAAGTTCTTTTAACTTTTGAACTATCTTCCCTTCTCTTTCCTTGCTTTTACTTCAGAATTTATTCATCTCTCCATCTTCCTCATTCTTTTTGATTGTAATATAGAACTGAATTTTAAAAATATTTGTAAAATTTGTTTTTAAAAAGTTTCTTCTTGAAAAAAGACATTTCTTGATTTTAAATTTAAAGATTGTGAGTTGTACCTTTCTTGTTTCTCTAAAAACTTAGAATTTTGCTTACATTCTCAATTGTTCTTAATTGACTTTTTTCCCCTTTTAGGGAAAAAGAAATGTCTTTTATTTGCCACTCAGTACGCTCATTACATATTCAGGACATTCCAGATTGTGTGGATAACTAAACTACTCAGTGACTGTGGCAATTTAGAGAAATAGATTAGTGTGAAGTTCAGTAGCATTAAGGGCAAAGGGATATACTTAAGAGAATAGACAAGTAAACTATATAAATATGAAGTGGAGAACTACTATGGTTGTGCATGTCTGACAGAGAGGGATGAGGGACACAGAATAAACAGCTAAATATGAGTTAAGTGTATATCACTAACATTTATAAAATTAGCAAAAGGATTGTTGATGGCACATTGGTTAGGAAATAACCTGGTTTCCTATAGATGTTAAAATGATGGTGGTGATTGTTAAATTTGAGAGGTTTTATCTGGGAAAAGAACCTTGTCTGATTTATCTTTTATATCCTATTAATTTGCCTTGCATAAAGTGTATGTGTGAGAATAAGTCGAGATTTCAAGTATAAAACATAATGATTTGGTATTTGTATACATTGCAAAATGATCACCAAAATAAGTCTAGTAAATATCGCCATAATATATAGTTTTTTCTTTCCTTGCAATGAAAAGTTTTAAGGTATACTCTTGTTCATTCCCTAAGTTGTGTCTGACTCTTTGCGACCCCATGGACTGCAGCATGCCAGGCTTCCCCATCCTTCACTATCTCCCAGAGTTTACTCAAACTCATGTCCTTTGAGTCAGTGATGCCATCCAACCATCTCATCCTCTGTCATCCCCTTCTCCATGTGCCCTCAACCTTTTCCAGCATCCGGGTCTTTACCAATGAGGCAGTTCTTTGTATCAGGGGGCCAAAGTATTGGAGCTTCCACTTCAGTCCTTCCAATAAATATTCAGGATTGATTTCCTTTAGGATTGACTAGTTTGATCTCCTTGCTGTCTTAAGGGACTATCAAGAGTCTTCTCCAGCACCACAGTTAGAAAGCATCAATTCTTTGGCTTTCAGGCTTTTTTATGGTCCAGCTCTCACACCAATACATGACTACTGGAAAAACCATAGCTTTGACTATATGGTCCTTTGTCAGCAAAGTGATGTCTTTGCTTTTTAATACATTGTCTTGGTTTGTTATAGCTTTCCTTCCAAGAAGCAAGTGTCTTTTAATTTCATGGCTGCAGTCACTGTCTGCAATAATTTTGGAGCTCAAAAAATAAAGTGTGTCACTTTCCATTTTTTCCCCATCTATTTGCCATGAAGTGATGAGATTGGGTGTCATGATCTTTGTTTTTTAATGTTGAGTTTCAAGTTAGCTTTTTCATCTTCCTTTTTTGCCCTCATGAAGGGCTCTTTAGTTCCTTTTCACTTTCTGCTGTTAGAGTGGTATCATCTGTATATCTGAGGTTGTTGATGTTTCTCCCAGCAATCTTGATTCCAGCTTGTGAGTCATCCAGCCTGGCATTTTGCATGATGTACTCTGCATATACATCATGTATGTATACATCATACATATGCATACATACACCCTGTTAAATAAGCAGGGTGACAATATACAGCCTTGACGTAGTCCTTTCTCAGTTTTGAACCAGTCTATTGTTCTATGTCTGATTCTGACTGTTGCATCTTGACTTGTATAAAAGTTACTCAGGAGTAGGTAGTGTGGCCTATTATTCCCATCTTGTTAAGAATTTTTCAGTTTGTTTTGATCTACACAGTCAAAGGCTTTAGTGTAGTCATGAAGCTGTAGTAGATGTTTTTCTGGAATTCTCTTACTTTTTCTGTGATCCAGCAGATGTCAGCAATTTGATCTCTGGTTCCTCTGCCTTTTCTAAATCCAGCTTGTGCATCTGGAAGTTCTTGGTTCACGAACTGTTGAATCCTAGCTTGAAGATTTAGAGCAGTTACATTGCTAGCATGTGAAATTGTACAGTAGTTTGAGCATTCTTTGGCATTGACCTTCTTTAGGATTGGAATGAAACTTTTCCAGTCTTCTGGCCACTGCTGAGTTTTCCAAATTTGCTGGCCTATTGAGTGCAGCACTTTCACAGCATCATCTTTTAGGATTTGAAATAGCTCCACTGGAATTCCATCACCTCCACTAGCTTTTTTCATAGTGATGCTTTCTACGGCCCACTTGACTTCACATTCCAGGATGTCTGTCTCTAGGTGAGTGATCACACCATCTGTGGTTATCTGAGTCATTAAGACCTTTTTTGTACAGTTCTTCTGTGTATTCTTGCCACCTCTTCTTAATATCTTCTGCTTCTGTTAGGTCCATATCATTTCTGTCCTTTATTGTGCCCATCGTTGCATGAAACATTCTCTTGGTATTTCTGGTTTTCTTGAAGAGATCTCTAGTCTTTCCCATTCTATTGTTTTCCTCTATTTCTTTGCATTGATCACTGAAGAAGGCTTTTTTATATGTCCATGTTATTCTTTGGAACTCTGCATTCAGATGGGTATATCTTTCCTTTTCTCCTTTGTCTTTACCTTCTCTTCTTTTCTCAGCTATTTGTAAGGCCTCCTCAGACAATCATTTTGCCTTGTTTCATTTCTTTTTAGAGGGTATGGTTTTGGTTACCACCTCCTGTACAATGTCACAATCGTCTATCCATAGTTTTTCCAGGCACTGTCTATCAAATCTAGTCTTTTGAATCTGTTTGTCACTTCCACTGTATAATCATAAGGGATTTGATTTAGGGTCATAACTGAATGGTCTAGTGGTTTTCCCTACTTTCTTCAATTTAAGTCTGAATTTTACAACAAGGAGTTCATGATCTGAGCCATAGTCAGCTCCTGGTCTTGTTTTTGCTGACTCTACAGAGCTTTTCCATCTTCGGTGGCAAAGAATATAATCAGTCTGATTTTGCTATTGACCATCTGGTGTTGTCCATGTGTAGAGTTGTCTCATGTGTTGTTGGAAAGGGTGTTTGCTATGACCAGTGTGTTCTTTTGGCAAAACTCTGTTAGCCTTTGTTCTGCTTCATTTTGTACTCCAAGTCCTAACTTTCCTGTTGCTCCAGGTATCTCTTGACTTCCTACTTTTGCATTCCAGTCCCCTATCATGAAAAGGACATCTTTTTTTTTTGGTGTTAGTTCTAGAAGGTGTTGGGAGTCTTCATAGAACTGTTCTGCTTCAGCTGCTTCAGCATTGGTGGTTGGGGCATAGACTTGGACTACTGTGATGTTGACTGGTTTGCCTTGGAAATAAACTGAGGTCATACTGTTGTTTTTGAGATTGCACCGAAGTACTGCATTTTGGACTCTTTTGTTGACTGTGAGGACTACTCCATTTCTTAGATTCTAAGGGATTCTTGCCCACAGTAGTAGATATAATGGTCTTCTGAATTAAATTCACCTTTTCACTGATTCCTCAAATATCGATGTTCATTCTTGCCATCTCCTGCTTGACTTCATCCAGTTTACCTTGATTCATGGACCTAATAGTCCAGGTTCCTATACAGTATTGTCAGTAGGGACTTTACTTTCACTACCAGACATATTCACAACTGGCTGTCGTTTCTGTTTTGGCTCAACCTCTTCATTCTTTCTGGAGCTGTTTCTCTGCTATTCCCAAGTAGCATATTGGACACCTGTCGTCCTGGGGGGCTCATCTTCCAGTGTCATATCTTTTTGCCTTTTCATACTGTTCATGGGGTTCTCAAGCAAAGAATACTGAAGTGGCTTGCCATTTCCTTCTCCAGCAGGCTACATTTTGTCAGAACTCTCCAGCTTGACCTGTCAGTCTTGTGTGTCCGTGTACCATATGGCTCATAGTTTCATTGAGTTACATAAAGCTGGGATCCATGGTATCATTTTGGTTAGTTTTCTGTCATTGTGGTTTTTGTTCTGGAGGCCATGGGACTGCAGTTCTTGGTTCTTCTGTCTGCCCTCTGATAAATGAGGTTAAGAAGCTTGTGCAAGCTTCCTGATGGGAGGGACTGGGAAAAACTGGGTCTTGCTCTGGTGGGCAGGGCCCTGCTCAGTAAGTCTTTAATCCAATTTTCTGCTGATGTGTGGAGCTGTGCTCCCTCCCTGTTAGTTGTTTGGCCTACTCACTTAGCAGCATTCTTAGCAACTTGCAAGTATGCAAAACAGTATTATTATTGTTTTGCACCCTTTCCTTCCTTTTTTTCCCCCTTCTTTTCATTTCTCTGGGGCTGAAGCTTTCATTTTACCTGGACAAGAGAGGATGACTGAGTATGCCAACTTGATAATCAAAGCGTTAGGTTCCAGTTCTCTCTTCCAGTAGTTTCCCAGTTAATCAGCCTTTGCTTTGAATGCAGAGTGTAGGATGCTGTGCTGAGACACTGGTGTGACAGCTTTAGTAGGGATGGCGGGAGTGAGTGAATGGGGGAGGAGTAAAGGAGTGGGGGGCGACTTATTTTCTGGCTGCAGAGCCAGATCAATCAACGTTCTAATTTAATGTTTAGTGAAGGCTTCTTTTAGAATGGATTATGATATATTGACTTAGAGAAGCTTCAGAAGTAGCCAGAGGTTTGGTGAATGACGAAAGTAATAGAGGTGATTTAATTAAAAAAGCAAAGCTGAGTCGAGTAATGGTCATCACGCAAATAAGTGTATGAAAAGAGTATTGGCCTATGCATTAGGAATTACAAGTTTAATCTAGATTCTGCTGGTTAACTAGCATATTACCTGAATCTTAATTCCATAATTTGGAAGATAATGGGGCACTGGACGATTTCTAAGTTCCCTTTCCACTCTGGTAGTTTGTGAATTGGTGTCTGTCAACATTATTTCATACTTTTGAACCTCTCCTCCTTGATACTCTCTTTGGTTTCTGTGATTTTGTACTCAGGATTTTCCTCCTGTCTCTCTTGCTATTCCTTCTTTGCAGGCTCATCATCTTCTCCCTGTTAATTAAATGTTGTATATATCTTCAAGATTAAGACCTAGGCAATCTTTTATCACTTTCTATCCTGTGTCTTCTGTATCACTAGCTATATCTTAGGCGTTATAGTCAATGGTCATGCTTCAGTAGTTATGCATATATACATCAGTTGTTCCCAAATTATGTTTCTAATCTAGACCTCTCAGTTTTGACCTGTATATAAACTGCCTATTCAGTCACCTGTATTTGAGTAATTAGAGGCACCTCAAACTAAATGTATCCAAAACCAAACTCCTAAAATCTTTACTTCTACAGTGTACCTAATCTGAGTGTATGGCACCATCAGTCATCAGTTAACAACCAATTGTGCAAGCTAGAAACATGGGAGTCTGCAGTAGTCTTTTAATTGATCAACCTGCATCTGTTCTCTATTCCTCCTAATCAATTTTGTATAGTGGAGCCAGAGGGACTTTTTAAAGGCAGATCTAATCTTGAGTCTCTGTAATACTCTTAAAATATTCCACCAGTTTTTAAGATTAAGACCAGATTCATTATTATAGCTCTGCCTGCCTTCCCAGCTTCATCTTCCGCTATTCTGCCCTTTGTTAGTTCAACACCAGCCGTGCTAACCTCCTTTCAGTTCCTCAAGTATGCCATAGTCCTCCCACACATCTCTCAGGGCCTTTGTCTCGCTCTTCCCTGTGCCCAGAATATTACCCGTCCCCTTCCCCATTGCACATATTACTCATCCTTCTGCTTTGAGCCCAGTATTAACTCTCTTTTTAGAGTAGCCTTTAGTAGTACACCCTCTATCATCTATAACAGGTTCTTTTATTATGTGTTCCCTTAGAAGTATGTTCTTTTCACTCATAGCACTTATCTCAGTTTATTATTATATAATCTTTTCTGATTATTTAATTAGTACTACCTTCTCCACTAGACTGTAAGTATTACAAGGACAAGGACAATTTCTAGATTTTGCTCACTACTATGAGATTCTTGTACAGTGCCTGTCACGTGATAAGTAGTTAAGAATTACTTGTAGAGAGAATGATTTAACTAGCTGTGCAATATAAGTTTTATTTTTCAGTTTTTATCAGGATCAGGGCAGAAGCTAAAAGTGGAACAGTAGATTCTGTCTTCAACTGCCCCCTTTTTCTCTGGAGTTTTTCCTGTTTAGTGTATTACCTTGTTTTTCAAGCTATTCTTAGCTTTGGGCTAGTAAAAAGAAGACAGAAGCAAAGGAAAAAACAAAAACCTTCCTCATTTTCATACTGTCACCTGGATGCTGTCTTGTTTGTTTCCTTTCCATTACAGCTATGTAAAAAGTAGAGATAGCATCTTGTTTGAAAACATGGGTTTAAGCTGAAAGACTAAGGTTCAAGTTTAAGCTCTGCCCCTTGTATGATTTTGCTTCAGCTTTTCACATGATAAAATGAAAAAAATAATGGCCCTTTATAGGATTTCTTTGAGAATCAAATGACAATACATGTGAAGTATGTAGTACTATACCTGGCATACAGTTAGCACTTCATAAATGTCAGCAGCAATCACTGTTGTCATCATTGTCATCTTCATAGTTATAAGCTGAGTTGCGTCCCCTCATAATTTATAAAAATAGCTTGAAGCCCTAAACCCCATTGTGACTGTATTTGGAGATCAGGCCTTTAAGGAGATAATTGAGGTTAAATGAGGTTATAAGAGTAGAGGCCCTAATCCAATGGGAACAGTGTCCTTGCAAGAAAAGAAAGAGACACCAGCGGCAAGTGCACAAAGAAAAAGGCCCCGTGAGGATGCAGAGAGAAAAATGGCCATCTACAAGCCAAGGAGAGAGGCCTCAAAAGAAGCAAAACTTGTTGACACCTTGATCTTGAACTTCCAGCCTTCAGGACTGTGAGAAAATGAATTTCTGTTGTTTAGGCCACCCAGTGTGTACTGTCTGTTATGGCAGCACTGGTGGGCTAATCACCACCGCCATCACATCATCGTCGTTTCGTCCTTTTAGTAAGGATCCCATCCTTTTCCCCATTTTCTATTTAACCTGCTGATGTCAAGTTCTTTCTCTTGTGGAGCTGTCATAAGGTATTGGTTATTCTTATATAACCAAGTTCAAAAGACTCTTTTTATGTCTTATGTAGCTTGACTTCTTTGTGGTCCTTGAAGGTCAACTGTTTTCTCTTTCATAAAAATCTCTCTCTTTTTTTTTAATTGAAGTATGGTTCAGTTGTAAAGAATCCTTCTGCCAATGCAGGAGATGCAGGTTTGATCCCTGAGTCAGGAAGATTTCCTGGAGAAGGAAATGGCAACCCACTTCGGTATTCTTGCCTGGGTAATCCCATAGACAGAGGAGCCTGGCCTGTGACTGTTCATGGAGTCCTGAAAGAGTCCAGCATGATTTAGAGACTAATCAACAGCAACATAGTTGCATTACAATATTTTGTTAGTTTCAAGTATACAGAAGAGTGATTCACTTATGTATATGTATTTTCAGATTATTTTCCATTATAAGTTGTTACAAATAATGAATATTGCTCCCTGTGTTACATAGTCAATCCTTATTGCTTATATATTTTATATATAGTAATATATATCTCTTAATCCCATATTCCTAATTTGTCCCTCCTCCTCCTTCCTTTTCCTTTTGTTAACCATAAGTTTGCATTCTATGTCTGTGAGTCTGTTTCTGTTTTATAGATTCATTTGTATTACTTTTTAGATTCCACATGTAAGTGATATATATTTGTCTTTGACTGATTTAGTATGATATTGTCTAGGTCATCCATGTTGCTGCAGATGACACTATTTCATTCATTTGTGTAACTGAGTAATACTCCATTGCACATCTTTATCCATTTGTTGATGAACACTTACGTTGCTTTCATGTGTTGGTTATTGTAAATAGTGGTGTTATCAACATTGGGATGTGTGTATCTTTTTGAGTTAGAGTTTTTGTTTTTTCCTGATATTTGCTCAGAAGTGGGATTGCTGAATCATATGGTAGCTCTAAAAAATCTCTTTTTTTGAAACTTCTGCTTAGTTTCCTACTAAATTTCCATCTTGAACCTTGTCTCCAGTTGCATCTAAAAACCACTGTTTTCCAGGGCACTCTCCCCTGCATTCAAGTCTGCCACACCATTTGGCTAATATGGTAAGCAGAATAATACCCCATGCACTCCACGAATGTCCATGCTCTAAACTTTTGAAGCTGTGAATATTTTATATTACTTCGCAAAAGGAATGTTGCAATTGGAATTAAGGTTATGGACCTTAAAATATATACAGGCATTCATTAAGTGGGACCAATGTAATCATATAGGTGCTTAAGAATAAAAGAGGAGGACATAACAGTCAGAAAGATATAACAAAAGATGAGGAAGCGAGGACTCCAGTGCGTGAGGGACTTCATCTCCTGTTGTTGGCTTTGGAGATGGAGAAAGGGGGCCACCAACCAAGGAGTGTGACATCCTCTAGGAACTGGGAATAGCTCTCAACTGACAACCATGGAAACAGGGATTTCAGTTCTGCGTCAGCAAGGAATGGAAATCTGCCAACAATCTGAATGAGAAAAGAAATGGATTCTCCCCTGGAGCCCTTAAAAAGGATGATGAGTCACATAGAAGAAAGCTACCAGACCTATTCATGTAATCATTAACTCTCTTGACTTCCTAAGGGAATACCCCTTTTAGTTTTGATTCCCTTTTTAAAAAAAAAAAAAAAAAGATTTTCTCTTCCAGAAGAGAGGAAGCTTAAATTAAAAAGTGGTAAGTTATCTTCAGTTTTCTTTTTAAGTTTAAATGATGTTCCAACAGTAGTTGCTTTATGGGAGTTTCCAGCTTTGAGAAAAAAAAAGTTACTAACTAAACTCTTGATTACAACGTTAGCCATGCTTAGGGACAGAATTTTTCTGTGTTCTTTGTGTTACATAAAATGTTCACCTTTTAGAAGAGTATTCTTCTCTGCATTTAAAAAAGAAAGGTACAGGACTGAAAGTAAAAAATTATTATTCCTTTTACCCGTTATTATTTAGGAATGTATAACTTCCACAGAATTTTCCAATCAGTAAATCAGATCTTATTTACCCTTGTTTGTGTCCTGAATCCACAAGGCCCCATGCCATTTTGGACATTGTACAGCTGATAAGTGAATGAAAACAGCTTTTTTTTCCCCATCCAATTTAAAAGCTTTTTTCCTTTTCTAAATCTTTAATCAATTATGTATTGTATGGAGAAAAATGCAGATGGAAAATATAGCTACTGCTTCAGCTTCTCAAAAATTTTAAAATTTCAGTTCATTTCAGTTGCTCAGTTGTATTTTTTTGTGATTCCATGGACTGAAGCACATCAGGTTTCCCTGTCCATCACCAACTCCCAGAGCTTGCTTAAATTCATGTTCTTCGAGATGGTGATCATCCAATCGTCTCATCCTCTGTCGTCCCCTTCTTCTCCTGCCTTCAGTCTTTCCCAGCATCTTGGTCTTTTCCAATGAGTCAGTTCTTCACATCAGGTGGCCAAAGAATTGGAACTTCCAATGAATATCAGTCCTTCCAATGAATATTCAGGACTGATTTCCTTTAGAATTGACATATTTGATCTCCTTGCTGTCCAGGAGACTCGCAAGAGTCTTCTCCAACACCACAGTTCAGAAGCACCAATTCTTTGGCACTCAACTTTCTTTACGGTCCAGCAGAAAAACCATAGCTTTGACTATACAGACCTTTGTCAGCCAAGTAATTCTGCTTTTTAATATGCTGTCTAGGTTGGTCATAGCTTTTCTTCCAAGGAGCAAGTGTCTTTTAATTTCATGGCTGCAGTCACCATCTGCAGTGATTTTGGAGCCCCCCAAAATAAAATTTGTCACTGTTGCCATTGATTCCCCATCTGTTTGCATGAAATGATGGGACTAGATGCCATGATCTTAGTTTTCTGAATGTTGACTTTTAAGCCAGCTTTTTCACTCTCCTCTCACTTTCTTCAAGAGGCTCTTCAGTTCCTCTTCACTTTCTGCCATAAGAGTGGTATCATCTGCATATCTATGGTTATTGATATTTCTCCCGGCAATCTGGAGTCCAGCTTGTGCTTCATCCAGTCTGGCATTTTGCATGATGTACTCTGCATGTAAGTTAAATAAATATGGTGACAATATACAGCCTTCACGTACTTCTTTCCCAATTTGGAACCACTCTGTTGTTCCATGTCTGGTTCTAACTGTTGTTTCTTGACCTGCATACAGATTTCTCAGGAGGCAGGTAAAGTGGTCTGGTATTCCCATCTCTTGAAGAGTTTTCCACAGTTTGTTATGATCCACACAGTCAAAGACTTTAGCATAGTCAATGAAGCAGGTGTTTTTTTCTGAAATTTTCTTGCTTTTTTGATGATCAAATGGATGTTAGCAATTTGATCTCTGGTGTATCTGCCTTTTCTAAATCCAGCTTGAACATCTGTAAGTTCTCAGTTCATGTACTGTTGAAACCTCACTTGGAAAGTTTTCAGTATTACTTTGCTAGCATTTGAGACGAGGGCAATTGTGTGGTAGTTTGAACCTTCTTTGGCATTGCTATTCTTTGGGATTGGAATGAAAAGTGACCTTTTCCATTCCTGTGAGTTTTCCAAATTTGCTGAAATATTGAGTGCAGCACTTTCACGGCATCATCTTTTAGGATTTGAAATAGCTCAATTGAAATTCCATCACCTCCACTAGCTTTGTTCATAGTAATGCTTCCTAAGGCCCAGTTGACTTCACACTCCAGGATGTCTGTCTCTAGGTGAGTGTTCACAGCATCGTGATTATCTGGGTCATTAAGATCTTGCGTCATTAAGATCTTGGATCATAGCCTTATCTTACTCAATGAAACTATGAGCCATGCTGTGTAGGCTCAAGACGTGTATGACCCAAGGTGGATGGGTCATAGTGGCGAGTTTTGACAAAATGTGGTCCACTGGAGAAGGCAATGGCAAACCACTTCAGTATTCTTGCCTTCAGAACCCCATGAACAGTATGAAAAGGCAAAAAGATATGACACTGAAAGATGAGCTTCCCAGGTTGCTATATGCCCAATATGCTATTGGAGAAGAGTAGAGAAATAGCTCCAGAAAGAATGAAGAGCCTGAGCCTAAATGAAAACGGTGCCTAGTTGTGAATGTGACTGGTGATGGAAATAAAGTCCGATGCTGCAGTTTCACTCATACCTGACACTGATGCACAGGCTGTGGTTCCCTGCTGGATTCAATTCTCTCTACCCTTTTGAATGGTCTTCTCTGTAGCTTAAATGGTAAAGAATTTGCCTGCAGTGCAGGAGACCAGGGTTCGATCCCTGGGTTGGGAAGATCCTCTGGAGAAGGGAATGGCAATCCACTCCACTATTCTTGCCTGGAGAATCCCATGGACACAGGAGACTGGCGGCTACAGTCCATGGGGTCGCAAAGAGTTGGACACGACTGAGCAACTAACACTACTACCCTCTTGAATAAACAATCCAGTGATGTCTGGGGAGTAGCTTTTTCCTCATCATAGATGACATGATCGCACTGGATTGCATTCTGAACAGCTCCTGCAACCTTCCTGTACTGTTCTGTGTTCAGGTCCCATGCCTCAAAAACTAACAGTGCCGCCTCAGATAAGGAACATCCCCTGGCTGTTTCCTGTGTCATGCATTTTTTCAGTTTCTCAGTTACTTCTTCTTCCTCTTGTCTCTCTTCGTCCTTTCTCTGGGCCTCCAATCCCATCAGGTCTTCATTAGCAAACTCCTCGTGTTGCACAGCAGGGCATTCAGTGAAGCTGTCCTTTGGCAGATCTAGCTCCAGCTGAGGATCACTAAATTGATAAAGACCTCTTCGGACTCCTCATTGTCTTCTCAAATCCACGAAAATTGGGAACAGACTGTGAGCACAGATTCTTCCAAACCCCATAACTTCATGCCAAGCAAAGTCAATGTTTTTTATGGGTTTGTAGATGTCATAGTCCTCTCAGAATTGTCACAGGGTTGTTCCCGTCACTTACCGCTTCCACACTGCGAAGGTTGGCTCTAGTCTTGAACTGATAAAACCAGCCATGCACGCATGCTAAATCACTTCAGTCGTGTCTGACTCTTTGTGACCCTATGGACTATAGCCTGCCAGTTTCTTTTGTCCATGGGATTCTCCAGGCAAGAATATTGGAGTCGGTTGCCATGCACTCCTCCAAGAGATCTTCCCAACCCAGGGATTGAGCCCACATTCTCTTTTATCTCCTGCATTGGCAAGTGGGTTTTTTTTTTAACCACTAGTGCCACCTGGGCCATGGCTAGCATTAAAAGATGCACCTTCTGATTCCTTACCATGTTTCTTCAAGTCTTCAAAAGGGCTTTTAGCTTTCTCTTGAATCAGCATTAAGCTGAGCAGGACTCAATGCTGATGCTGTTCCTGCATCCACACACTGAAAAGTTTCTCCATTTCCTCCATCACTTTTGTATGCTTTGATATTATTGTTGACATCATCAGCACAGCTGACTTCATATGTTCATGATCTTGTCCTGTTCTTTAGACTCATACTGATGGTTGGATAATTCACATAGATGGTAGAGTGACATCTATCATCTTTTCACTCTCTCAATTATTTTCACTTTTGTTTCCATTGTTATCTCTTGGTTTGTGTGTGTGTGTGTGTGTGTGTGTGTTTAGCAATACCAGCTATATCACTGCTGCTTTTACATTTGCTTCTGGACATTCTGGACTTGAAATAAAAATACTGGACTCTATGCAGTACTGTGCATGCATGCTTAGTCATTCAGTCATGTTGGACTCTTGGCAAACCCATGGACTGTAGCCCTCTAGGCTCCTCTGTCCATGGAATTTTCCAGGCAAGAATTCTGGAGTGGGTTGCCATTTCCTACACCAGGGGCTCTTCCTGACCCAGGGATTGAACCTGCGTCTTCTGCATTGGCAGGCAGATTCTTTACCACTGCTCCACTTGGGAAACCCCACAGAGTCCTGTAAAGTCACAAAGCCCCACCCGTTTGTAGAGGATGCATGCACTTGACAGTGTGCGCCAGACACATGAGCTAGTGTACGTGACTGGTCATGCAAGTGCATGTTCACATCTTTGAAAGTTCACAACTTAAAAGTCTGTATGTACTGTACTTTGGAGCTAATACACTAGTAGTATAGAAGTGGTATGTGAAAGTCACTCAGTCGTGTCCGACTCTTTGCACCCCCTTGGACTACACAGTCCATGAAATTCTCCAGGCCAGAATACTGGAGTGGGTAGTCTTTCCCTTCTCCAGGATATCTTCCCAACCCAGGGATTGACCCCAGCTCTCCCACATTGCAGGTGGTTTCTTTACTAGCTGAGCCACGAGAGAAGCTCAAGAATACTAGAGTGGGTAGCCTACCCCTTCTCTAGTGGATCTTTCTGACTTAGGAATTGAACTGGGGTCTCCTGCACTGCAGGCAGATTCTGTACCAACTGAGCAATCAGGAAAGCCCATGGAAGTGATATAGGCAAATGCTAATAGTATAAACAGAAGAACTGGATACAAAAGTGTTTATTTCTGGGAACAAAAGAGGCACAGGCTGTTGTTTATCATTACACACCCTCTGAAATATTTGATGTTTAAATAAACACTTTGAAATCGATGTGTCAGAAGAAAGGATAGTTATAAGGATATCCTTTGGAGGGAAACCATATTATATATTTGTAAGAAAAGCTCTTTCTATCAAACTTCTCTTTTTCTTCCTAGTGATAATTGTGTCCCCAAATTTCTTCATCTAACATCTGTTACCATCACCAGACAGTGTCTTGAGGCCAAGGACTCTCTTAAAAATGTTAGTATCCATCACCTGACTTAACACATAGTACACAGTAAATATGAGTCACTTGTTCGTGTAAACTTGTGTTCACTTTAAGGTTCAGGTTACCCAGTCAGAGGCAGAAGGAGGTATAGAGGTGTCACGTTCACTTGGCCTTAGTTTCCATCCAGCTCCCAGGCGAATGGTCATCAGTTAACTCAGTGCTTCCCACTTACGAATGTTTCTCTCACCATGGTGAAGAAAATTAAGTTAATTTACAAATATTAGAACATTGACATTGAACTCTGTAGTCTGGCACATGGTGACACCTCAGGTTTTTTTTGAGGAAGTATTTGAGTGGATGAATAAATGAATGATTACTTTTGCTGAATCATATGGATACAGGGAACCCCACAATAATATAATCTCTGGATTGCCAATGTAATCAGTCAGGCACTCAGGAATGGACCCTTCTCTGGAGAAGAATTCTGATGTAGTTGACTCTTGTGTGCTGTGTTCTTACATCTCCTTTTTCTAGAGTTTCTTTTGAGTGTCATTTCCTAGATTATTGATGTGAAGTGAAAGTTGCTCAGTCATGTCCAACTCTTTCCAACACCATGGAATTCTCCAGGCCAGAATACTGGAGTGGGTAGCCTTTCCCTTCTTCAAGGGATCTTCCCAACCCAGGGACTGAGCCCAGCTCTCCATTGCAGGTGGACTCTTTATCAACTGAACCACACCTTTTCTTATTCTTTTAAAGTGCTTCATGAGCTCAAGGGAATCTGTAGTGTTACTAATAGCATATTTCAGTTTTTCTGTTTCTACTTTAGTGTCAACATTGTTCTTAAAAGTTCCATTTATAGTTCATTGCCCCAGAATCTTGATTTCCAAGGGTTGGACATCTTCTAAAAGGAATGCAAGGGGGAATTTTCATACATCTTTTTTATTTTCCTCAGAACTGGTTTACTATCCAAATCAGAGATTAGTATATGAGAAAGCAAATCCTCAAGAGTTAGCATGTGTTCATTTATACTTGGTTGAGTGATTGTCTGCCAAGAACATTTGGGGTACTCAATAAAATGATTCTCTAAATAGATTTTTTTTAAAAAAATTATGCTACAGTAGTGTCATATGCTCCGTTTCCATGGTGATTGTGGGTTGGACTGTGGAGCTTTATTCCACATAATAGAGAATTGCTAATAACTTCATATTCTTGGCCTAGATTTTTTGACACCAACCAAATCATTATATTTAAATAATCAAATGACTACTTATAGTAAAAAAAAATTCAGTGTAGTAAAAAAAGTTCATTGGGTGAAAACTAATACTGCAAAAGAGGTTTGTAAGACTATAACAGGTTAAAAGACTCTTGTTCCTTGGAAGAAAAGCTATGATCAAACTAGACAGCATATTAAAAAGCAGAGACATTACTTTGCCTACAAAGGTCCGTCTAGACAAAGCTATAGTTTTTCCAGTAGTCATGTATGGATGTGAGAATTGGACTATAAAGAAAGCTGAGCATCAAAGAACTGATGCTTTTAAACTGCGGTGTTGAAGAAGACTCTTGAGAGTCCCTTGGTCAGCAAGGAGATCAAACCTGTCAACCCTAAAGGAAATCAGTCCTGAATATTCATTGGAAGGACTGATGGTGAAACTGAAGCTCCAATACTTTGGCCACATGATGCAGAGAAGTGACTCATAGGAAAAGACCCTGATGCTGGAAAAGATTGAAGGTGGGAGAATGGGACGACAGAGGATGAGATGGTTGGATGACATCACTGACTCAATGGACATGAGTTTGAGCAAGCTCAGGAGTTGTTGATGGACAGGAAAGCCTGGTGTGCTGCAGTACATGGGGTGGCAAAGAGACGGACATGACTGAGTGACTGAACTGATAACAGGCTAACTAACGACAGTCACTATTTCACTTGGCTTTAGCCTCCTTCTAGCTTGTAGGAAAATTGTCACCATACAGCTTAGTGTTTCCAACTTGGAAGTGCTCCTATCATAATAGTGAAGACATTAAAGTTAATTTTACTATTATTAGAGCATGACATTGAACTCTGTGGTCTGGAACATAGTGTTGTATGTGAACTTGTGACTGAGTTTGTCTGTGTAACAGGTATCGATAAATAGTAAATGAAGTATAGAGCCAGACATCCTGGAATGCCAAGTCAAGTGGGCCTTAGGGAAACATTACTACCAACAAAGCTAGTGGAGGTAATGGAATTCCAGTTGAGCTATTTCAAATACTAAAAGATGATGCTCTGAAAGTGCTACACTCAATATGCCAGCAAATTTGGAAAACTCACCAGTGGCCACAGGACTGGAAAAGGTCAGTTTTCATTCCAATCCCAAACAAGGCAATGCCAAAAAATGCTCAAACTACCGCACAGTCTCACTCATCTCACATGCTAGCAAAAAATGCTCAAAATTTTCCAGGTGAGGTTTCAACAGTACATGAACTATGAACTTCCAGATGTTCAAGCTGGATTTAGAAAAGGCAGAGGAACCCGAGATCAAATTGCCAACATGTGTTGGATCATCAAAAAAGCAAGAAAATTTCAGAAAAACATCTACTTTTGCTTTATTGACTATGCCAAAGCCTTTGACTGTGTGGATCACAACAAACTGTGGAAAATTCTTAGAGAGATGGGAATACCAGACCACTTTACCTGCCTCCTGAGAAATCTGTATGCAGGTCAAGAAACAACAGTTAGAACTGGACATGGAACAACAGATTGGTTCCACATTGGGAAAGGAGTACATCAAGGCTGTATATGGTCACCCTGCTTGTTTAATTTATATGCAGAGTACATCATGAGACACGCTGGACTGGATGAAGCACAAGCTGGAATCAAGTTTGCCAGGAGAAATATCAATAACCTCAGATATGCAGATAATACCACACTTATGGCAGAAAGCAAAGAAGAACTGAAGAACCTCTTGATGAAAGTGAAAGAGGAGAGTGAAAAAGCTGGCTTAAATCTCAACATTTAGAAAACTAAGATCATGGCATCTGGTTCCTTAACTTCATAGCAAATAGATGTGGAAACAGTGGAATCAGTGACAGACTTTATTTTGGGGGGCCTCCAAAATCACTGCAGATGGTAACTACAGCCATGAAATTAAAAGATGCTTGTTCCTTGGAAGAAAAGTATGACCAACCTAGACAATATATTAAAAAGCAGAGAGATTACTTTGCCAACAAAGGTCCATCTAGTCAAAGCTATGGTTTTTCCAGTAGTCACGTATGGATGTGAGAATTGGACTATAAAGACCAACTCATTTGAAAAGACCCTGATGCTGGGAAGGATTGAAAGCAGGAGGAGAAGGGAACGGCAGAGGATGAGATGGTTGGATGGCATCACCGATTCAAAGGACATGATGAGTAAACTCCGGGAGTTGGTGATGGACAGGGAGGCCTGGTGTGCTGCGGTTCATAGGGTCGCAAAGTTGGACACAACTGAGCGACTGAGCTGAACTGATGAAGTATATGGTTTCAAGTCATAGTTCATCTAAGTGTTCACTGAAGCTGAAATCGAAAGCCCAGGTTACCAAAACCAAGACATCTTACCACTTTTACTGGAAAGTCCCTATGTAAAACTTCTTCCCCAAGGAAGTGGGCACTTTAAATTTTGTTGCAGAAGCTAAATTGTTGCCCTTAGTGTCTGTAGATGCTAATACTGTTCCTACTAATATTTATCCTGGAAATCTTAAGCTCAGTAAGGCTACTGATTATCTTTCTTTCCTCTGTTTCCTATTCCCTCTCTTTCCTTGTTTCATAAACATTTTGAAATACTCATAGTGTAAAAGATGTATACTAGGAGCATGCTAAGAGATTCAAAGATAAGTTACAGCATCATGAGGGACATGTGAAAGTATTCTGAAGGCATTTGAAAAAATGTAATTAAACATACTCCACACATACATATAAACACTTTGAGATCATTGTCATAGAAATCCATTTTCCTTGATAAGAATGGGTCTCATTGCAGTAGGAAAAAAAGTTGAGAATTAAAGCCTATAGGCTTAAAATTTACCCAACAGAGACATGTCTACAAATAGGATAATGTATTTTAATCATTTAATAGTGAATGTTATGGGGTAATGTTTTGGATTGTTGTGAAAATACTAAATATGCTTTCATTCCCTCTGTAAATTATGTTCTGTCTGTTCTCCAAACACCTTTAAGATTAAGTCATTAATAGTCCAAGGGAAGGAAAAGGCAGAAAACTCCAGAACAGAGAGGTTCATAGGATAAAGGAGGAAGAAATAGCATGTAGAAAGTACCCCTAATAGGAATTGGGAGAAGAAGAGTAAAACAGAAAAGAAGGGGGAAAGATCAGAATCCTGTGTCCTGGCTCCTCTGACTGAAACTCTGGAAAAGGCTGGCGTAGGAGTTTAGAAACAAGTTTCTGGGATCTTAGCTCAGTAGTGATTGTTTTCTTTTGCCTCTCCTTGGGCAAACTGGGCTGTTTTCAAGGTCTTTTAGAAAAGCATCATGTATAACATGAGACTACCCAAGCAATAAGTTGGTAATAGTAAAGTAACAGGATGGGTAGGGAGCAGACAAAGGTTCCTTCTCTCCAGTTTTCCACAAAGTCAACGTTGTGATGGAATTCCCAGGTTTCCCTTGGGGCCTATAAAGGTAACTGAGGCACAAACCAGCTCTAGTCTTTTATAAGAAGATGCCCAACAAGGCCAAGGAAGCTTATCTAGAGTTTGTGGTAGGAACATTGAGTACAGGTGAGAGGACATAGAGATTGTTCTTTAGAATCCCCCGTGCCAGGAGACTGTACTGGGAGGGATATACTGTATTGATGGGGGGATTTACCAACAGGGCACCCAACAATCTGTAGAAAATACTAACTCATTAAACCAGCAGTTAAATGTCATCATTTCTGGAGACCATACCAACCTCTTGAGCTAGCAGAGATCAGGCTAACATTTTCCCGAGTAGCAGGGTGCCACAATGTAGGTGGGAACCATATGCAAAAAGGAAACTTATTTATCTATATTGGAAATACACATAATTTACAAACTCTCACGTCCATTGAGGCATCCCTGGTGACTCAGACGGGAAAGAATCCACCTACAATTTGAGAGACCTGGGTTCAGTCCCTGGGTTGGAAAGATCTCCTGGAGAAGGGAATGGCTACCCATTCCAGTATTCTTGACAACTGATGACTTTCACTTTCATGTCCTTTAATGATAGAACATTAATCCTGCCAGTTAAAATTTAGTTACTTGTGAGTTGAAGCAGTCTTCTTTAAGTAAAAAAATTAGTTAAATTCAGAATTATTTTTTTCTCTTTTTCCCTTTTGTCTTTCTCATGCTTTGTTAAGTCTCTTCAGTCATGTCGGACTCTTTGTGACCCTATGGACTGTAGCCTGCCAGGCCCCTCTGTCCTTGGGATTCTCCAGGTAAGAATACTGGAGTGGGTTGCCATGTCCTCCTACAGAGAATCTTCCGATGAACCCTGTGTCTCTTATGTCCCCTGCATTGACAGGTGGGTTCTTTACCACTAGCACCATCTGGGAAACTCTGTCCTTCCCAAGAGCAAGCGAGGTCCTGCCAGTGTGGGTAGAGGTGACGTGGTCTGTTGCTGCCCTCTAGTGGTCTCTGACCTTTCCTGAAGTGTCTCATCCTGCTGGTCTTTGGATGGTGATAATTTCCATTCTCTGCTGCAATATCTTGAGTTGGCCTCCAGTCTCTAAGATGCATGTACTTTGCATTATCTGATTACAACCCTGAGCTCCTTTGGATTTCCTAGCTCTCTTTCAAGCCTCTTCCTTTGACCATTGCATCATTTAGGTACTTCCGATAGTAGTCTTCAATTGGGATACATACAATTCTGAAGGTACATGAAGACATTCCAAGGAGTATGTGGGTGAGGTTGTTGCTGTTTTTTAAAATCAACTGTTTATATATGATTTTTTAAATAAAATTCATCAACTTTAAATGTACAATTCTATGACCCACAACAAATGTATATATTATCATGTAACCACCAATACTATCATGATATAAAACATTTCATTACCCCAAAAAGTTTGTAGTCAGTCTCCTTGTCCGAGGCTCTGGCAGTCACTGCTTTCTGTCACTACATTTCTTTGTTTTCTAGAATGTCATCTAAATGTTATCATACAGTATGTAGCTTTCTGTGACTGACTTCTTAGTACAATGCTTTTGCGATTCATCCATGTTGTATGTATCAGTAGGTCATTCCTCTTTTAAAGAACAGCTTTACTGAGATTCACCTCAGATACCATGTATTAATAACATCATGTATTTAAAGTATATGATTCAGGGAGTTCCCCGGTGGGTCAGTGGTTAGGACTCTGCACTCTCACTGCTGAGGGCCCAGATTCAGTTCCTGGTCGAGGAACAAATGCCCCAGTGATGCATAGTGCAGCCAAAATAATAATAATAAAACAAAAAATAAAATAAAGTATCTAATTCAGTGGTCTTTGGTTTATTCACAGAATTGTGGAACCATCACTGTAGTTAGTTTTAAAGCTGTTGATGTGTGCAACAACGTGGATGGATTTCAAAGCATTATGCTAAGAATTCAGTCACAACCTCACCACCTTTACTCCTACCATCTTGGTTCAAGCCACCATAGTCTCTGCTTTCATTATCATACTAACCTGTAAACTGGTTGGCTTTTACCCTACAGACTATTCTTAGCAGAACAGCCAGGGGGTCATCATCTTAAAAAATAAGTCAAATCTTGTCATACTTCCATTCAAACCTTGTGATTTACTCCCTTTCTCTTAGAATAAGATCTGAGATTCTTATAATAGCCTACAAACTCTTATCTTCCGACTACCACACTTACCTTGCTGACCTTATCTCCACAGCTCTTCCTTACCTGTGACTCTTCTATTCCAGCCTATCAGCCTCTTGTATTTCTTCCTCCTGACCACTCTTCCACCATAGTCTTCGTGGCTGATCTCCCTCATCTCCTTCAAGTCTTTGCTTATATATCATGTTTTCATCCCCCAAACCATCCGATTTAAATGGCAGACTCCCCATGGAAACCAGTCTCTTTTGTATTACTTTTTAAAAAAAATAAGTTACTATATTCTAACATACTTTCATAATTATTTATTTTAGTTGTTTGTCCCCTCCCACAAGAATATGAATTTGACAAGGGCACGATGTCTGTTTTGTTCACTGATATACCTGCAGAACTTAAACCAGTGCGTGGAACATTGTGAAGACTCATATATTTGTTGAATGAATGGATGGGTGAATGAAATAGAGTCAAAAATTAGAGATTCTGGTTCAAGATGGTGATATGAGAAGATCCTGAACTCACCTCCTCCCAGGGGCATGCCAAATCTACAGCCGTGTATGGAATAGTTGCTTCTAGGGAAAAACTAAAAACTGGTGGAACAATTCTTCACATCAGACAAATGTGAAGGAAGCCACTTCTAAATGGGTAGGAAAGACTGTGGCACAATTTTGCCATAAACTCCCAACTCTGGTGCTGCAGCCCACAGTTGGAAGGTAGCTCATAACTTGGAATTTTGCCCTGGAGAGTAAAGGGTTCTTACGTCACATTGGGTACCCCAACTTTAAAAACAGTCACCTGAGAGACAAGCCCTCAAAACACTTGGGTTTAAAGACTAGCAGGGCTCACATACAAGACTGGTGGGGCTGTGACAAACTGAGGTACAGTCTTAAAGGGCCTGTGTGCAGACTCATCTGCTCTAGGGAGCAGTGCAGAAGGAGCCCTTTGAAAAGCATCCAGATTTATGTATAAAAGACTTGTTTGTTAATTTTAGAGTAATTGGTCTGAGGGGCAAAGGCCTGCTGGAGTATTCTCCTGGGAAGGAGGCTAATGGGTGCTTTCATCATGCCCTCGTTCTGCCTTGCTAAAACCCACAGGTGCCACTATTTCTTTATTTTCCTGCTTCCAATGGGTGTCATCTTTATGCTGTAGTCACTGGGTACCATTTTTCACAATCCATTTTTGCCTTACTAAAACCAGTGGGTACCATCTCCCCCAAATCTTTTTTCTTCAAAGATTTTCTTATGTGGATCATTGTCTTTAAAGTCTTTTTTTGAATTTGTTACAGTATTGTTTCTGTTTCGGGTTTTTGACTGCAAAGAATGTGGGATCAGGGATCAAACCCGTACCTTCTGCATTGGAAGGTGAAGTCTTAACCACTGGACTCCTAGGACTTCCTTCCCCAACTCTTTAAAAAAAAAATGTATTTATTTTTTTCTCTTTGGTATGTTCCATTCTTGTACTCTGCTTCACTGTAGCTGGGCTTCCCTGGTGTTCAGTGATAAAGAAACGGCCTGCCAATGCAGGAGACTTAAGTTCGATCCCTGGGTTGGGAAGATCCCCTGGAGAAGGATGTGCAACCCACTTCAATATTCTTGCCTAGAAAATCCCATGGACAGAGGATCCTGGTGGGTTACAGTCCATGGGGTCAC
Organism: Cephalophus harveyi; assembly: GCA_006410635.1. Classification (NCBI taxonomy): domain Eukaryota; kingdom Metazoa; phylum Chordata; class Mammalia; order Artiodactyla; family Bovidae; genus Cephalophus; species Cephalophus harveyi. The sequence continues at coordinate 33,547 of SJYT01049730.1, forward strand.
AAAGAGCTGGACATGACTTAGTGACTAAACAACAGCAATTGCTCTAGCCAGTGGGTGCCATCTTTGTACTCTTGCTTTGCTGCAGTCCAGAGCACCAGTATTTCGCAGGAGGTTATGTACACATCTGCTGCTTCATTTTTATATCTGGTGACCCAGTTTTTGCAGCTGCCACTTGGGGGATCACCTGTCTTTGGAGGCCAAGAAGACTTGTGTTCCTGGGTTTCATGAGACTGTAACAATTGGAGATTCATTTCTTGAAAGACTACCACTCCTATGGCACTACACGGAGAGTAGACTGAAACACACATCTAGTCCTTCTGAGAAGGAGGTCTATTTGCTTGTCCAGGAGCTTTGGCTGGAGGGACAGACTTCTGATTTGGCATACTTTATAGGGTATGGAGGCAGGTGGACTACATCTTTGCACTCTCCCTCTTCTTTGTTCCAGCTTGCTGGTATTTTTCAGAAAGAAGCTTATATCCTTCTCTGGTGCCCTAATTTTTTCAGATGCTGCCAGGGGACACCTCTAATCACTTGATTCCAGTGGCCAGCCAGGCTTAACTTGTAGGCTCCATGAGACTGTAACCAAAGAGAAATAGGTCTTAAACAGTAATCACCCCTAGGGCACAGCAGGAGGTAGCAGACTTAGGAGCTCAATCTTTTTGTGAAAAGGGCCAGTATTAACTTATTATTGCTGCAACCTGAGGGACAGGTTTCTAATTAAACATATATAAGCTAACTGTAAACCTTAGACCTTGAAGGGGAGGCATTATCTTTCCCTTCTCCTGCTAGACTCCTGAATGTCAGCATCTCTTGAAAGGGAGGGCTTATAAATATCTGGTATACCAGTTTTTGAGCTTCCCTGGTGGCTCAGATGGTAAAAGTGTCTGTTTGCAATGCGGGAGACCCAGGTTCGATCCCTGGGTGGGGAAGATCCCCTGGAGACGGAAATGGCAAACCACTCCAGTACTCTTGCCTGGAAAATTCCATGGATGGAGGAACCTCGTAGGCTACAGTCCATGGGGTCGCAAAGAGTCGGACACAACTGAGCGACTGGTTTTGGTTTATACCAGTTTTTGCATCTGGTACTCTGGTTTTTGTAGCTGTTTCCCAGGGAATATACCTTGATTGTCTGGTAGCCAGGGACGTTCCTGGGTCCCCCAGGGCTGTAACTATCAGAGATACAGCTCTTGGAAGACTACCGCTCCCAGGTCACTGCACAGACAGTGGACTAAAACATTCCCCTAGTCTTTCTGTGAAAGAGTCCTGCTTGCCAGTCCTAGAGCTTTGGCCATAGGACACGTCTCAGGTACGAAAAACTTCCAGAGGCTACAAAGGTTCTCTCAGGTGATGTAGGCTGGGGAATACCATCTTTCTTCCCTTCCTTTACCATGCCACAGCTTAACTGGCTTCTCACTGAAAGGAACTTACATACTCATCTGGAGCCCTGATCTTTATGACAGCTGCCTAGGGGATACCTCCAGATCACTTGGCTCTGGGGGCCAGCAGGGCTTGTACTTGGGGTCTGACAAAACTGTTTATTTGTGTTTATAAAAGCTGATGCTTGGGGTTCTGGGTTCTAATCAGGCTAAACTTAGATGCTGAGTGAGATCTTTCCCTTTGGAACACTAACTGATCTTGGTTCTCCCTCAGCTATTAAAAATAAAATAGGCTGCTTGGATAATCACAATGGTGTTGAGAAACAACCAAGAGTGCCAGGGCAGAGCTGAATGATAAGGTTTGTCTCCTGTACAGGGCCAACCCTGCAGGACTGGCAGAGGCAGCTGTTTCATCGAATGCATAGAAACTGACAGAAAGTCAAGCAAAGTGAAGCAGCAGAGAAGCATGTTCCAAATGAACAAGATAAAACCACACACACAAAAAACTTAATAAAATAGAGATAAGTAATTAACCCGATAAAAAGTTCAAAGTGATAATCATAAAAATGTTCCCTGAACTCAGAAGAGGAATGGATGAATACAGTGAGAACTTTATCAAAGAGGTTAGAAAATATTAAAAATTCCAAACAGAAGTCATAGAGCTGGAGTACGGTAACTGAACTGGAAAATACATTAGTGGGATTCAACAGAAGATTAGGTGAAACAGAAGAAAGGGTGAATGAACTCAAAGACAGGATAGAGGAACTCACCAAATCAAAGTAGTAAAAAAGTGAAGATAGCATAAAGAACTTTGGGGCAACATCAAGTGCCTACCATTAGTATTACAGGAGCGCCAGAAAGACAGGAAAGAGTAGGAAGTCAAGAAACACCTGGAGTCACAGGCAAATTTGGCCTTGGAATGCGGAATGAAGCAGGGCAAAGACGAATAGACTTTTGCAAAGAAAATGCACTGGTCATAGCAAACACCCTCTTCCAACAACACAAGAGAAGACTACACGTGGACATCACCAGATGGTCAACACCGAAATCAGATTGATTATATTCTATGCAGCCAAAGATGGAGAAGCTCTATACAGTCAACAAAAACAAGAAGATATAGGTGAGCATCTCCAGTGATGCGATGTGGACAACATTTATTCCCTGATATGATGTGATGAGAAACTTCATCTCAGTCATACAGTTTCCCAAAACTCTCTACTCCGTTCTTTTTTTTTTTTCAATTTTATTTTTACTTTATTTTACTTTACAATACCGTATTGGTTTTGCCATACATTGACATGAATCCACCACGGGTGTATACAAGCTCCAAATCCTGAATCCCCCTCCCATCTCCCACCCCATATCCTCTCTCTATGTTCTAAGAAAATACACACTAAAGTATTTATGGATAAAGGGTTATAATATCCGTATCTAATTTTCAAATGATTCAGGAAAAATTTAAATATATATACATCTGCATACTTGCCCTTTCAATATGGCCCATGAAGTACTGTAATATGTTTACTTCCTTATGAGATCCCATCTAGCCATCAGATTTCTCCTCTTCAGAATATCAGGCTGATGTGTGATCGGGGTTTTTAGAACAAAGACATGTTTCCCAGCTGTTCCTGAGATACATCTGCCAGCCAGACAGCGATTGCTATTTTATTACCAGAAATGGGTGTGGCCAAATGATGTGGTTTAACACCCTATCTGCATTTACCTAAGTGAAATTCAGAACCTTTCAAAACCAGACCAGAGAGACTAATCAGTGAAATGAAGGATTAGGACACATTTCCAGTACTCAGAGGGAAGAAACTCAACTTGATACTAACCTCATTGATCAATACACTATTAAAGGTACCTTTAGACTCTTTTTAGAAGACAATACCCAAGAAGATCTTAAAACAGTAACTGACCTCCAAGCCCAGGTCGCAGTCGATTGTCATAGCCATCCAGAAGACGATCCAAGATTCTGGTGAAGATAGTGATGTTGTCAGTGCTGTCATCAGGAATATCTGGAGCATGCTTTGGAGAGAGTCTGAGGCAGTGGAAGAAAACAAGACACAGAATAATAGTTCTTAATAGCAAATATTTACATGTCTAAACACTTTAATTCAAGAAAATGTCAACCAGTAGATTGGGCCAGTTAAATGGCTTTGTACCTCCCAAACCAGCAAGTACTTTGGCATGAGTTTTAGCAAACATATGGTCCATCCCTATCTATTTCTGCTTTATTGACTATGCCAAAGCCTTTGATTGTGTGGATCACAATAAACTGTGGACAATTCTGAAAGAGATAGGAATACCAGACCATCGGACCTGCCTCTTGAGAAATCTGTATGCAGGTCAGGAAGCAACAGTTAGAACAGGACATGGAACAACAGACTGGTTCCAAATAGGAAAAGGAGGATGTCAAGACTGGATATTGTCACCCTGCTTATTTAACTTCTATGCAGAGTACATCATGAGAAACGCTGGGCTGGAAGAAGCACAAGCTAGAATCAAGATTGCCAGGAGAAATATCAATAACCTCAGATATGCAGATGATACCACCCTTATGGCAGAAAGTGAAGAGGAACTAAAAAGCCTCTTGATGAAAGTAAAAGAGGAGAGTGAAAAAGTTGGCTTAAAGCTCAACATTCAGAAAACTAAGATCATGGCATCCACCCTGGGATTTCTTTGGAAGGAATGATGCTAAAGCTGAAACTCCAGTACTTTGGCCACCTCATGCAAAGAGTTGACCCATTGGAAAAGACTCTGATGCTGGGAGGGATTGGGGGCAGGACGAGAAGGGGACAACTGAGGATGAGATGGCTGGATGGCATCATGGACTCGATGGACGTGAGTCTGAGTGAACTCCGGGAGATGGTGATGAACAGGGAGTCCTGGTGTGCTGCGATTCATGGGGTCGCAAAGAGTCGGACACGACTGAGCAACTGAACTGAACTGAGAAAGACAGGAGAGAGAAAAGGGGGAGAAAAATTGTTTGGATAAATGATTGAAACTAACCTGGGGAAGGAAGCAGACATCTAGATCCAGGAAGCTAAAAGAGTTCCAAATAAGATGAACCTAAAGAGACCCACAAGACTCATTATAATTAAAATGTCAAAAGTTAAAGACAAGGAGAGCATCTTAAAAGCAGCGAGAGCAAAACAACTTGTTATGTATAAGGGAACCTCCATAAGACCAGCAGATTTTCTTCAGCAGTGACTTTGCAAACCAGAAAGGAGTGGCAAGGAAAGGAAAAAAAACCTACAACCAAGAATACTCTGCCTGCAAAGTTATCATTCAGAACTGAAGGAGAGAAAGAGTTCTCCGGACAAGCGAAAGCCAAAGGAGTGCATCACTCACTAAACCAGCATTACAAGAAATGTTAAAAAGACTTACTTAAGCTGAAGAGAAAGGATGCTAGTTAATAATAACAAAACATATGAAAATATAAAACTCACTGCTAAAGGTCATACCTCAGAGACACTGTTGACTTGATTCCAAGCTACCACAATAAAGCAAGTCACATGAATTTTTGATTTCCCAGTGCATATAAAAGTTATATTTATTTTATGCTTTAGACTGTTAAGTATGCAGTAGCATTAAGCCTATAAAAACAGTGTGCATACCTTAATTTAAAAATACTTTAATGCTAAAAAATGCTAGTCATCATCTGAACCTTAAGCAAGCAGTATGTGAGAGTTGGATTGTGAAGAAGGCTGAGCACCGAAGAATTGATGCTTTTGAACTGTGGTGTTGGAGAAGACTCTTGAGAGTCCCTTGGACTGCAAGGAGATCCAACCAATCCATTCTGAAGGAGATCATCCCTGGGATTTCTTTGGAAGGAATGATGCTGAAGCTGAAACTCCAGTACTTTGGCCACCTCATGCGAAGTGACTCATTGGAAAAGACTCTGATGCTGGGAGGGATTGGGAGCAGGAGGAGAAGGGGATGACAGAGGATGAGATGGCTGGATGGCATCACTGACTCGATGGACATGAGTCTGAGTGAACTCTAGGAGTTGGTGATGGACAGGGAGGCCTGGTGTGCTGCGATTCATGGGGTCGCAAAGAGTTGGACACGACTGAATGACTGAACTGAACTGAACTGATAGTAGTAACATCAAAGATCACTGATCACAGATCACCATGATGTAATAAAAAGTTAGAAAATTTTCAAGAATTAACCAAAATGTGACACAGAGACATGAAGTTAGCAAATGCTGTTTGAAAAAATAGCACCTACAGACTTGGTCTGGGCAAGGTTGCCACAGATCTTTGATTTGTAAAAAATGCAGCACAATGTGAAGCACAGTAAACCAAAGTTCAGTAAGGTGAGGTATGGCTGTATGGTAAAGGTAGTAGATTAATCACTGTTAAACTTGTGTGAAGCTTAAAAGACAAAAGTAGTAAAAAAAAAACAAAAACTGTAACTACTATAATTAGTTAAAGAATACACACAATTAAAAGATGTAAAATGTAACATCAAAAACATAAAATGTGGAGAGTGAAGGAATAAAAATGTAGAACTTTGAATGCATTCAAAGTTAAGTTGTTATCAACTTAAAATGGACTATTATAAGTCGTTATATGTAAGCTTCCTGATACCACAAATCAAAAACCTATTAGATACATAAAAGGAAATGAGAAATGAATATAAGATAACCACTAAAGAAAATCATCAACCACAGAGGAAGAGAGCAAGAGAAGAACGAAGAGAGGAACTACAGAACAGTCAGAAAACATTTAACAAAATGACAATAAGGACGTATCTTTCAATAATCACTTTAAATGTAAAATGAACTAAATTTTCCAATCAAAAGATATAGAGTGGTTGAATGGATACAAAAAGAGGACCCATCTATATGCTGCCTACAAAAGACTCACTTAATACCTAAAGACACACACAAACTGAAAGTAGAAGGATAGAAAAAAGATATTGCATGCAAATAGAAGCCAAAATAAAGCTGGAATAACTATACTTATGTTACCGGATGCAAGTCTATGTGTCCAATGCACAGGGAGGTGAAACAACACCAAAATGTTGGAATTTGGAGCAGAGAAAGGTTTATTGCAGAGCCATGCACAGAAATGAGTGGCTTATTCCTTGAAAAAAATTCTGAGCTCCCCAAAACTTTTGGCAAAAGCCTTTTATAGGAAAGGTGAGGGAGGGGTATCATTAGTTGTTTCAGACTTGCTGGTGTCAGATCCTTTGTTCTAGAGGTCACGTTACCATGTTCTTGTAAATCTCCAATGAAGCAAGAAAGAGTGAGGTCCTAATGCTCAACTTCTGCCCTCCAAGGTCCAGGTCCTGGCTAGAAGGAGGGGGTCCCTATGTGGAACCTGTCTGGGAGCATTCATCCAGCACCCAGCCTGGGTGCTTTTGCCAGTCTCTTGTCTGGCTGAAGAGGCAGATCTCAGCTGGCAGAATCCTCAGGGCCAGGTTCCCAGACCCTGCTCAGTCACTATCACTTAGGGGGCAAGGCACCTGGGACCCAGCCAGCTCTCAGGCTTTTCATTTAAGCAGGAGAGGATCTGAGGCCTTCATGGCTTATGACCCATGGAGATTGCTACCTCTGTTAGGTTGTAGAGGTGAGGATTGGGGAGAGATTCACTGCTGCTTCAAAGCCTGGTCCAGCCAGTTGGTGGCTGTTGTGAGGGCTCTGGAGCTCTGCATGACACAGCCCTCAACCTGTCTCTTGGCCTTCCCATCTCACCTGCTGGCCCCAAGGGCCTGGGAAAAGGCTGTAATTTGCCTCTCTCCGCCGTCTCTATCCCAGAATCACTGTTTGGCTGACTGTTGGTGGAATGGGTCCTCTAACCACCATGTGTTATCTCTTGCTAGCTAACAGCTGTGTGCTACTTCACCTCTATTCTAGTGCCAGGTATACCTGCAGGTCAGGGTCTCATTGGCCAAGTGGGCACAGAGGCATGCCACCTCCTTGCCTCCTCCCCACTGCCTGCTTCACCTTCCTGTCATAGCTGTCCTTGCAGAGAGCCCAGTAGGAATCAGGGACTACTTGGCCAGGCCAGGCTGGGGGGCAGCAGTGGTAGCACAGGGTGGGTGGCACTGGGCAAGCTGACTCCATTAAATGTGGTACACAAGGCTGTGGCTCATGTCCAGCCGCCTACCAGGCTTGCAGCAGAGACCTGGCCTGGGGCCTGGTGCTGCTCCCACCTGAAGCCCCTATGCATCTGATGTTCTGATATCATTTGGCCTCACTGGGCATAGGGCATGCAAACTTGTGTTCAGTAACACTTATATCAGGCAAAATACACGAAACAGGCTGTAAAAAGAGACAAGATTATGTAGTGATAAGTGTTCAGTTGAACAAGAGAACATAACATTTGTAAATGTTTATGCACCCAATATGCTGTGTGCTTAGTTGCTCAGTTGTGTACAACTCTTTGCGACCCCATGGACTGTAGCACACCAGGCTTCTCTGTCCATGGGGATTCTCCAGGAAAGAGAACTGGAGTGGCTTACCATGCCCTCTTCCAGGGGATCTTCCCAGCCCAGGAATCAAATCCAGGGCTCCCACATTGTAGGCAGATTCTTTACCATCTGAACCACCAGGGAAGCAGCCAATATAGGAGCGCCTAAATATATAAAGCAAATATTAACAGGCCTAAAGGAAGAAATAGATAGCAGTACAATAATAGTAGGGGACTTTAATATCCCACTTACATCGGTGGATAGATCATTCAGACAGATAATGAATAAGGGAACATTGGCCTTAAATGACATAGACTTAACAGAAATATATAGGACATGACACCTGAAAGCAGTAGAATACTCATTTTTCTCAAGTGTACATGGAACATTCTCTAGGATAGATTATATGTTAGGCCACAAAATTTAAAAATTTAAGAAAATTGAAATCATATTAAGCATCTTCTCTAATCACAATGGCATGAAACTAGAAATTAGTTACAAGAAGAAAACTAGGAAATTTATAAATATGTAAAGATTAAGTCCTTATGGCAGAAAGTGAAGAGGAACTGAAGACCATCTTGATGAAAGTGAAAGACTGAAAAATCTGGCTTAAAACTCAACATTCAAAAAACTAAGATCATGGCATCCAGTCCCATCACTTCATGGCAAATAGATGGGGAAACAATAGAAACAGTGACAGACTTTATTTTCTTGGGCTCCAAAATCACTGCAGATGGTAACTGCAGCCATGAAATTGAAAGATGCATGCTCCTTGGAAGAAAAGCTATGACCAGCTTAGATAGCATACTAAAAAGCCGAGACATTACTTTGCCAACAAAGGCGCATCTAGTCAAAGCTATGGTTTTTCCAGTAGTCTTGTTATGGATGTGAGAGTTGGACCATAAAGAAAGCTGAGTGCCAAACTGATGCTTTTGAACGGTGGTGTTGGAGAAGATTCTTGAGAGTCCTTGGACTGCAAGAAGATCAAACCAGTAAATCCTAAAGGAAATCAGTCCTGAATATTCATTTTAAGGACTCATGCTGAAGCTGAAACTGCAATATTTTGGTCACCTGATGTGAAGATCTGACTCACTGGGAAAGACCCTGATGCTGGGAAAGATTGAAGGTAGGAGGGGAAGGGGACAAAGGATGAGATGGTTGGAAGGCATCACTGACTCGATGGACCTGAGTTTGAGTAAGCTCTGGGAGTTGGTGATGGACAGGGAAGCCTGGCTTGCTGCAGTCCATGGGGTGTCAAAGAGTTGGACCCAACTGAGTAACTGAACTGACGTGAAAGATTAAACAGCATAAGTGTATATAGTCAGTAGGTCAAAGAAAAAATTGAAAGCAAAGTAAAAAAATACCTTGAGACAAACAAAAATGGCAGTATACCAAAATTTGTGGGATACAGTAAAAGCAGTTCTAAGAGGAGAGTTCATAGTGATAAATGCCTACTGCAAGAAGCAAGGAAAATTTCAAGCAACCTAACTTTCCATATCAAGGAACTAGAAACAGGAGAATAAATAAAGCCCAAAGTTAGAAGGAAGGAAATAGCAAAATTCATACTAGAAATAAATGAAAAAAAAACAAAGACAATAGAGAAGATGCATGAAATCAAAAGCTGTTTCGTTAAATAAGCAAAATAGATAAATCTTTAACTAGACTCACTGAAAAAAGAGAACTCAAAACCAGAAACAAGAGAAGACATTACAGATAATATCACAGAAATATAAAGCATCTTAAGAGACTTGGAAGAAAAGCTTTTCCTTGGAAGAAAAGCTATGACCAAACTAGACAGCATATTAAAAAGCAGACACATTATTTTGCGGACAATGGTCTGTCTAGTCAAAGCTGTGGTTTTTCCAGTAGTCATGTATGGATGTGAGAGTTGGATCATAAAGAAAACTGAACGCTGAAGAATCGATGTTTTTGAACTGTGGTGTTAGAGAAGACTCTTGAGCGTCCCTTGGACTGCAGGGAGATAAAACCAGTTAATCCTAAAGGACATCAGTTCAATTCATTTCAGTTCAGTCTCTAAGTCGTGTCCGACTCTTTGCAATCCCATGAATCGCAGCACCCCAGGCCTCCCTGTCCATCACCAACTCCCGGAGTTCACTCACATTCACGTCCATTGAGTCAGTGATGCCATACAGCAATCTCATCCACTGAGTCCCCTTCTCCTCCTGCTCCCAATCCCTCCCAGCATCAGAGTCTTTTCCAATGAGTCAACTTTTCGCACGAAGTGGCCAAAGTACTGGAGTTTCAGCTTCAGCATCATTCCTTCCAAAGAAATCCTAGGGCTGATCTCCTTTAGAATGGACTGGTTGGATCTCCTTGCAATCCAAGGGACTCTCAAAAGTCTTCTCCAACACCACAGTTCAAAAGCATCAATTCGTTGGCGCTCAGCCTTCTTCACAGTCCAACTCTCACATCCATACATGACCACAGG